>CM065803.1:66879000-67415500 GCA_033398695.1 Orobanche coerulescens
GGTGTCTGATTGAAACTTTATGGCCGCGAGGTTGAAGTGGAAGTCGCACGCTAAAACTTCACCACTATATAATTTACCATCAACAGGATATACTTGAACCTTGATATCAGCGGGTTGAACACCATTTGAGCGAGTAAAAAGACTCGCCTTAGCGAGGACGGTATAGAGAAAATTACTATTTTCCACATCCTCACGCTCAATAATGATGCCAGAACCCATAAATACTTGATTATGAGATACAGGCCCCAGTGTTGCCACCGTCCCGTGGGGATATCTCATCATGTCAGCTAAACACAGGAAATTTTTTTTATCACAATCCAAGTGAAAAAAAATAATCTATGAGGAGATTATCATTGAATTGGTTGCATTATGGTAAATGAAAAACTGGTAACAACTACCTCATATGCACAGATTTTTCAAAATAACTACATAAAGACATTTATGGGAAGAAAACAAAATTACAACTCAATCACTACCTATTATGAACTTTATTGTAAGCTTTTCCAGCAAAAATTCAGTACCTTAATTTCATCCCGGTGAATATAAAACAAGAATATTCACAGAACCCAACCACCAAATTTTTTTTTAAAAAAAATTATCAACTAAATCTCTATGAAGAATTATAGTTCAAATTATGAACCCAGTCCCCTAAAATTTAAGAGGTTCTTCATAACTCTACCAGCTAATTCAAGCCAAACTTGGAAATCACACTACCTAGTAATCACTAAAAAAATTAAAAAAAATAAGATGTTGTCGTACCAGGAACATCAAGTGAGATGACACATACAACTGAAGGAGAAGCTTTCAACACAGCAGATTTCAATTGAATATCTAAATTCGAAATAATCTTCGCTTCATCAGCAGCTACCATGGTCGTTGACATACGTCCCCATCCTAATTTATTTGAAAGCACAACAAAAACAAATTAGAACACAAAAGAAAAAAAGGAAAAATTGAAGGCACAGAACTGCAAAAAGCAAACTATATTCAGAGAGAGCCATACTCCTCTTCATCATGTCGAGGAAGATTTTGTCGGACCAAAAAGTAGGAGAAGAAAAAGTGAGAAAAATGATAGCGCGCTGAGCTCGTCGGAGGCGGCGGAGGAGGAAGAGAAGAGAAGAGAAGAGAGTCGGAGAGGGTTTAGGGCATCTCCAAAATTCACGCCAAAAAAACACACCAAAACACCAAATTTGGTGGGCCCAAAACCAAAAAAAAAACCCTCAACTCCAACCATACTTCAAAAAAAACACCAAATTTGTGGACCCCACATTAAAATAACATATTTTATTTACCATTAACTATTTTTATTAATAACAATAATTATAATTTGTAAATATAATAATAAATAATCATTAATTAATTTATTTAATGAAAACCGATAAAAATAAAAACGATAATTTTTTAATTAATAATACATTTAAATAAAATTACATCAATTGAAATAACACAAATTAAACGAATTAAAATAAAAAAACGAATTAACAAAAACATATAAAATATTATTTCTTTAATGGTAATTATTATTTATAAATTAATTTTAAATAAAAACGAATTAACAAAAACATATAAAATATTAAGTTAGATTAATATTTATTAAAATTAATATCATAAATAATAATTAGATTATTTAAAACATAAAAAAATTAAATAATTATATTTTAAATCATGAAAATAAATAAAATAAATTGATTTAATGGATGAGTAGTGTTTTGGTGTGTGTATTGTGACACACCAAATTTGGTGTGTTTTTAGAAATTGACAAGGCCACACCAAATTATTTGGTACATACAGATGGTTGATAAGCCCACACACCAAATTTGGTGCCACATGTTGGATATGGTCTACCTACAGCAGCTACGGATTTAATTATTAAATAGAGAAATCCAAGGAAGCACGTAACTAATATTGAAATTAATTAAAATAGTTAAATTCAAAAAATTTAAAAACTGTTTTGAAAAATATTTCTCCAATTTCTATTCCTACTAGTTATTACCCCGGGTCTTTCTTGGAATAGGTAGGAGTTATAGTACCTGTATACATGTAGTCTTCTTATATCCATCAGATTAAATCAAAATTAATCATGGTCATTGATCATTAATACTACAATCTATATGTTATAGTGTTATCAAAATTATGTTGTAGTTTTATTATTTGTTTATAATTTTGAAAAAAGAAACATTTAAATATAAAATTTGCGGAAATACCCTTAAAACACAAGTCTATTATTAATTTGTCTAACTTTCTAAAGTAATTTTTTATGACATAATCATATTATTAGACAATTATTAATTTTATACTTAAAAATTTAACTCCAAAATAGATTAACTAAATTATCAGATAAATTAAAATTATTTTAGAATTCAAAAAAAATTAATTAATAATTAGAAAAGTTGTATATATATGAATTCTAAAAAACTGAAAATGCTAAAAAAAACAACTGTAAAATACAAATTAATTTTAAATTTTATAAATTAATCCTAAAATAAATTAAAAATATAAATCACAAAAACATATATAAAATATATTTAAATTCAAAAAAATATAATAGATTCTAAAATAGTAAAGATAAATATTAAAAATAAAATAAAAATTAAAAAATATATATATAGACTAGAATATGAAAAGAGCTGAAATATTAGCAATTTTAAAATTAATAATATCGTTTATAATTTTTAAAGGTAATTTTTATTTTTAGATTGAAATTTGGTTTTTAGCATCTTTTTAATTTTTCAAAATTTATTGGTATTTTCTGGAATATTTTTTTTATTATATATAATTTTAGAATTTACTTGTAATCAAGGTCTGTTGTGCTTTTAAATATAATATATATTTCAAATTTGAGTATGTGCTTAATGTTTGGAATAGTTGTTCTTATCCATTTTTTATTCAAAGTTTACCTTCATTTAACTTAATTTTACCCATTATGGTCAAATAATATAGGGTGCACGATCCACACTGTATTTTTTGGATTTACTGATAAAATATTTTATTTTGAATGGTACAATTATATTTTTCAATATTTTTAAATTATTTTTTTATAATTTATTGTAGTTTTCTAATTTTATTTTTCACTTTATTTGTATGTTTCTAGATCTATCATTTACTAGGAGTTACCTCATACTTATTATGGGTTCTTGAGGCACCTAAAAAACAAGAGAGAGATTATCAATATGATGAACAGCACTGGATGAGTAAAATTGTGTTTGGAACAAGTTGTGGTAGTAGTACGAAGACAAGATGTAGTTCATCCATTGTAGATGTCCTTGAAGGACTTGTAGATGTCCTTGAAGGACCAAAAAGCTCTCTTTGTTGTGGGTGTTCTTTGTTCAAAATGTAGTAGGTAAGTATTTGATAGTACACTTGAATTGGCTCTTGAGTTTGATCTGACAGTTCTTGCTGATATATGGTTGATTGTGCTATTTTTTATGACTTATCAAAATTTGAAGTTTGAATGAAATGTTTTGCTTATCAAGGTACTGCTAGGAGGTCAGAATCATACAGCTTAGTCCTGGAATGATCCAGCAAATGCAATACCGTTGCAATGAATGTAAGAATCAGAGAGACTAAAAAAATGTTATGGAGTGGGAATGTCGTGGTGGACTTCACGCAGAGGGAAGTTCGCTCGCTTCCTGGATCAAAATCTACGTTTTTGAGAAAAATCATCGAAAAATTACAACCCTTGATGATGTTGATGTGGACTCCTGGTGGGTTCTTTGCTATGGATTCTGTAGAAGATATCCCTTATTGGTGCCAATTTGTTGGGGGGAATTTTGAATGTTGGGTAGGCCGTAAATTCTTTTCTAGGAGCTGCTATGAATAGCTGAAATTAGGGAATGTTTTCTATTAAGAAATGAGTCAGTTTTGGTTGGTATGCAGGTTGAGTTTCTTTTAAAAAGAAATTAGTAGGACTAATGTTGTTTGGTTCAACCCAATTCGGACATGTGCAATTATCTCTGAAAGAAACCACAAGGATAAATTACTATCTGGGAGCTTAGATGATGATGAGAGAGTAAGACTTACCATTTTGAATTCACTTGATCGATAATAGGACTAATCCTGTAATTGAGATGCAAAGTTGATATTGGCATTGTTTGCCAAGGATCTTCTTTTGTGTAACACCCCCAAACCACTCGGGAATATTACAGCGCCGTAGACCCTCTCTGTGAGGATCTGCCAGGCTAAATACAAAAAAAACAATACATCACATTTCATGCCGACATGGCTAAATAATGAACCATTAGACCGATTTGGCCTTTTACCACACCCTACACATTGAACATACACAACTCCTTCCCACAATTCATACCCACACAGGGGTTGGAATATATGAGTATTCCCATAAGACAGGAAAATACCACAACGGAAAGATAAGACAAGGCTTTACTAAAATACTCAACACTGGTCTTCATGTGATTAGTATCGTCGTCTTCCATCATCCTTCGTACCGATCCTGTGCTTCGCTCCCCAGCAACCTGCAAGTACCTGGACGAAATACAAACATCCACCTCCCAAATACTCGGGGGTTAGCAAAACTCTGCTGTTTTGCTAGTGCAAGTATAAAGCGCAAATATGAGCTATACACAACATACTCCAAGAATATAATAACTTGATTAATTCCACATTTCAACCCAACGAATACTTCCCGAGATATTTCATTAGATAAAATAGTTCAAACCGTAAAAGTTGGATTGAGACATGTAGACTCTTTGAAAATCATTTAAATATTCTCGGGAGTTTTTAGAAAAGCATTTCTGGACTAATTAATCCTCAACTTGACAAAACCACATAGGGACGCGACCAAAGAATTATTTTTGTTCAAAACGAAATATCAATCCGGTTACAAAACACGGGGTCCACAACCCAAATCATCCACATCACATACTCGAATGAATAACCCAATGGTTACACTCGATACCCAGTCAAACCACAACGCACGAAAACAATCACAGGGCCTGCATCCTTATGTCAAAAATATCCCAACCAAAGAAACGAAACATATACGACACTATATTAGTGCCATTCTAGCCAAGTACCAAGACCCTACATATGACGTAGCTCACATCAGGAATTATAGCGTTGTGATACTCCGGATATATCACAATTATCGAAAACAGCATCATGCCATAATCATCATCACAAAACAAACTCCCGAGCTATACTGGCCCTGTACCTCTCGAGCAAGATACACACCCCAAGGACACCTCGTCAGGCCCTCCCTGGTGTATAGCCCAACCGAGTGATCCGCCGAACTCGAAGTCTAAACAGATCCCAAGGGACCCTCACTGGTTTTACTCGACTCGCACACATCTCAAAAACCACATGGCACAAATCACATTCACCAAAAACACATTCTCCCGGAGTACATCAAATGTAAATCAAGGTACTTGTTAGGAATGGCCACTTTATCCGACAGATACTCACATCACACAACTAACCAATAACACATATGTCCACACACGCACACACACATCTCTTGCCAAAAGACATAACCTTAAGTCCACTATCGACATAATCACGCACAATGGTACCACACGCAAAGAAAATATTCCAATGCACAACCCTATACACATTCTCAGAACAACACAATCGTTCACCATCACACGAGTAAATTTTAAAGAGAGTCTTTACCGAGAACATACCGATTCTTTTATAAGTTCATCAAAAACAATCCAATCGCATGCATAGTCAATTACCGACTATTACAATTATGAAACATGAAGTGTATAGGCAAGATACTTGCCCCGAATCCACGAGCAACGGAACGACGAACGGACACGGTCGGTTAGCCCTCGAACTTGCAAGAACGATCACGAACCCGGAAACCTCACGAATACTACGAGAATAACATCACCACGAATAAATAACACTAATCTGAATACGAATCAATCTGAAAAACAACAAGGATCCGAGGGTTTCTTCAAGAAAATCAAGAATTAAGCTGTTTTGCGGCGATTTATACGCCTCGACGGCGATCGGCATAAGGGTCGAGCGACCAAGCCAGCGTCAGATGAACCAAGGCAGACTAATCAAATGAGGGTTCTAGATCAAATACCGAGCGATCGACATCCAGGGCGATCGTCTCTTGGCACCTAGCGATCGAACCTAGTGCCTGACCAAGGACGACCGCCTTATGCCACGTGTAAAGCCAAACATCCGTCAAGTCAACAAAGACCGAATCTCGGGATGAAGGCCCACGTGTAGACCCACAAACAGCGCCGCAGAATAAGTCTTTTTGACTCCAACCCATCACCAGCTGTAGGTGAGAAGGACAGCCTCTCATCTACCGACAGACCCGCAAAAGAGTCCAAGGCGGGACCTCCCAAGACGGCGACGTGAGGCACGGGGTGTCTTCTCATTGGTTCACACAGCTGGCTGCTAATAGCATCCGCGGACTTTAAAGAAACCAACCCACGTGCTCAGACGATCGCCCGTTTAATTTAATGCAGGAAAGGCGATCGACCGCTTGGGATTAAAATATCCCAACTACCTCCTCTTCTATAAGTAGTAGACTTCCAGCATTTGGAAGGGGGATTCTCTGGGATCTCTCTCTCTCTCACTCTCGGAACCTCTTAACCGAAAGACGGTCGGCAGAAACAAGAACTCCCTACATTTCAAGAACTCACAGAGCATCAACTCTGGTTCTTCCGGCAATCATCAGCACTCAAGAGCTAGATAGCAAGGGTTATTACACTCATTGTAATCATACTCTTACATTAATATATGTACTCCCAAGCGGAATTCTTATTAATAATATCTCGCGAAAGCATTCAAGCCCGAGACTAACAATCCCGGCAAATCTTGTGTTATTTACACTCCTCGTACGTGCTCTCGCATTTTGTTTGTTACTCACCTGTAGCCATATCCAGCAAACCATTCCGAATAATATTTTGGGTAACAACAATTGGCGCTATAAGGAGGGCTCCCTTTAACGCTTATCTTCTCTCCGACCGTTTCGAAGAACACTTACTGTTCTCCGGAACATATACTTGAAGAAACACTCACCATTCTTTAAAGAAAATCCTCGAAATAATGACGTCTGCCACCACCTCGAAGAGAGCCACCCTACGATCCGCCGGACATCTTATTCCGGCCCAAACCGAATCCCAACCTACGGCGGAGGGCAGTCGTGGCGACGCGAGACTCTTACTCCCGCCCCCGAGGGACGGTTCCAGCCTCTCACTCGATCAATTCCAAACTGCGGAACAGATTGAGGAGGCCATTGCCATCCTAAAGGAGCGACAGAGAGCATGCGAGCGCCCACTATTACTCCATCTGCCATCCGCCGCGCGGGCAAACGAAAGCTCAAGGGGTTACTTATCGAGCAATCGTCAGAAAGCCCCGATTCACAAGAAAAGGCACTCACGAGGCGGGACAGTTCCGTCTTCGGCCGGCTTGGAAGTGACCCTTCATGGCAATCGGGGCATTTTGTCCCCAGCCATGAGACGTCGGAGCCCGAATCCATCACCAGGAGTTCGGCATACCCAACTCTCAAAAGGCAGGTCGGTCATTTGGCTCCCCCTCGCCGTAAAACCGAGCTCGGCGGCGAAGACCTCATCGCCTACCGCGGAGCCAGGAGATCAGTACACGATCACCTCGACTCCCGCTTCGAGAGCCAAACCGCGAGCAGCCAGGCTACGGCGATGGCCGCAATGCAACGCGAGCTCGACGATATGAAGGCGCTCCTAGAAACTGAGGCAGGCGCCAAGAGAAAGGTCGTCGGACCAAGTGAGCCGCTCGCGGTCTAGATCGAGCTTGCCCCCGTACAACCAAATATCGCTCCTCCTCAAACACCTTTGTATGAGGGGAGATCGGACCACGAGACTCACTTAAGCAAGTTCCGGATCTACATGACTGGATGCAGGGCGTTGGATGCGACGAAATGCTGAATGTTCCTGTTGACATTGGGTAATCTTGGCCATAGGTGGTACATCTCATTGACACTGCGCTCAATCAATTCCTTTGAAAAACTGGCGAGCAACTTCACGTCGTACTTCGCCGCCAAGGTCGCTCGGCCAGAAGGTCCCCACCGCATGATGAAGATCAAGCCAGGGAAAGATGAGTCCGATGAAGATTACATCGACCAGGTGGATGAAGTAGTCCTCACCGGCGAGCCCATAAGCGACGAGCTCGCCCTCTACTCGGCCCTGGGGGAATTCGATGGTCTTTCGCCCATGTTCAGGCACCTCACGAAGGACATCCCCCCAACCTATGCGATCTTCTGCGCCAAGGCTGCCGATTTTCTGTCCAGGCAGAGGCTGCTCACCCTTCGCCTAGGCGAGGGTGCAACCGGGGAGAGGAAGACGTCGCCTCCCATACCAAAGACGGCGATCGCCAAGTCCAAAAAGGCGGTCGCCAAGCCACCCGGTGATTTCAAGGCCTTCGAGGATGTGGAATACCATCTCCGCCACAACCTCAATCTATCTCCGTCCAGCATTTTCAACACTATCAAGGGGTGCGAAAGGCTAAGCAAGCCAAGGGCGATAAGGGACAACGGTCATCTGGACCGCAATAATTTTTGTGCTTACCACAAAAGTCCCAGACACAACACCAACCAATGTCGCGACCTCCTCAGACAACTCTGGAGATTGTTCGAGGAAGGCAAGCTGGACAATTTAATAACTAAGCCGAAGCCCCGGGCAGAAAGAACCAAGGACCGCGATCGGTCACAGAACAACGGTCATCAACCTCCTAAACCGGTCGCCAGAGTCAGACGCGACGAGCCGGAGGACTCATACGAGTCTATCCCCCCGATCAACCACGGCGGCCGGATCTATATGCTTCAATCAAGAGGTGGGAACGTCGGAGGTCTTTCCCCGGTTTCCACCATGTCAAACGAAAGGCTACTGCCCAAGCAACGTCTCCAAAAAGAGGATGACTCACTCGCCCTCTAATGTTCGTCATCTAACATGATGGACCCAGGAAAGTGATCGCCTCCCCCAACACAACGTATACCGTTGATGACCGCCATCTAGCATGACGATCCGAGGTAGAAAAGTGCAGACATGATTCTGGAGGTCGATGGAACCGACAGCCCGTCCATGCAAGGTTCCTTTGGGCAGAGATTGCTTGCCCTTCGTTTAAATACGAGGCGGACGTAGCCGAAGGTGTAATACCCAGTAATTATCATTCAGTAATTATCAATCAGTAATTATCATTCAGTATTTATCATTCAGTAATTGGTACTCAGTAATTTCATTATTGATCATTTATCACTCAGATTCAGTCATGGTATTCATCATTCAGAGTATTTGTATCGTGTATCAATCGTCATTCATCACTAATCTGATTGGAGTTTCGTGCCGTGTTTATCATCATTGTCATTTTCGCAAGGTAAGTGTGCTTGAGGGTAGCGCACGCTACATACTCCTTTAGCGACGCTAATCGGGTATAGGTAGCGCACGCTACCGCCGCCTTTAGCGCACGCTAAGGTTATTGGCACCCGTAAGGTACCGGATCGCAGTGAGAATATTTGTAGCGCATGCTACGAGTGGTGAGTAGCGCGCTAACGGGTTGTAGTAGCGCACGCTATATGTGTGGAGTAGCGCGCTAGGACGGATCGTGCTGAGTCCAGTGGCTACCGGATCGCACCGATTAATTCATAGCGCACGCTATGAGTTATATTTAGCGACGCAATCAATATTATAGCGCACGCTAATCGCTGTTGTAGCGCACGCTATCGAGGTTAGATCGGGCGTGACGGTTTTCTCGACTCCAAGATCGGGCGCCGAATATTTCGCTAGCGCACGCTAACAATGGATATTAGCGCACGCTAGTAATATGGCCGTAGCGCACGCTACAAATAGGTACGTAGCGCGCTACCGTGTTCTGGACAGGTACCGGACTACCCAAATTGCACGTTAGCGCACGCTATGCATGCGGCTAGCGACGCTAACATGGATCGAGTATAAATCGACAGCTTTAGTCGAGTTCGTCATTTTCCATCTCATTTCATTCCTTCGGTAGTTTTGGGCGATTTCGAGCGATTCGAGAGGATTCTTCGAGGTGTAATCATCAATCATCATCTTCAAGCTCATTTTTCTGATTGATCATCATTTCATCATCTTCATCACATCGAATCAAAGGTATTAAACTCGGATCTAGAATTTCGGATTTTGGGTTTTCCTTCCGATTTCTTCGTAAGCTCGATTATCATTGGAATATGTTAGTTATGGATTATCTAACTTGATAAATATATTCCTACGGATTTAAACGGTTATTTTCGAATTATTCCAAGAACCCTTGGGGTTGACTTCGGTTAATTGGGGATTTTCCGATTGATGTTGTTGTAATCATGAGTTATGGATTCCTAATGGATTATTGATATCCTTGAAAGTGTTTTGATGGTTTGAAATACTCATCTTGGAGTTGGTTTCGATTCATTCGAACTCGGATATCGCTGTGTCGATGTTTGAGTCGCTTATGATCGCTTTTGATTTGCGTAATGATCGGATTATTGGTAATCGTTATTCAAGGTTGTTCGAGCGACCGATATTTCATTTAGGACGTTGTTCGTGGACGGACATTCATCATCGGTATTGTGTAAGTTAATTCTTACTCGGTTAAAAGGATATTCATTCCTTTTGTCGTTGTTCATTCATAATCATAACTCATTCATCATTGTATTAATCGTATCAAAACTCGTCATTGTCAATTAATCACCTTAGTCATAAGGAACGACGGTTCCGATCATTTCATTGAGCTATCATTCATTTCACCATCATTCAATCTTGGTGAGTTATTATTCATTTTCATTGTCACTTTTGTCATATTGTGGCATTCCGGGTCATACTGGCGTGCCGGTTGGTATGTGTAGGATTTTCATGTCGGGCACATTATAGTCGTGTGTTGGTTGGTGGCCTCACATCGATCGTGCACACGAGTCGATTGCTCGTGAGACTGATTAGGTAGTAGACCACTCGTGTTTGATCGTTGGTGGCTTGTGCACTGACACATTTCCATCCCGGGCGTAGTGTGGCGCCATTCCTTTGAGCCGTACTGATTATTCGATTCATATAGCATGTTTGATTGCGTTTGTTTTGACAGAATTATTCATAATTTCAGTTATATCATGATTGTGTATTTTCAACCCTTGAGGATTGTTGTTCTCAGAATCGACTTCGCTGGGGATGCTGCTTTCGTGTCATGGCAAGGCTAAGGCACGGGGAGAGCACGGTGACGGCGAGGAGTCCCAAAGTGATACTAGTAGGGGGCCCACTGCTCAAGAATTTATTCACCATTTGTGTTTCCTTTATTTATTCCGCCGCAGACATTCCGCTTGAGTGCTCCTTTCATTCAAGTGTTGTGTATTTTATCGTCATATAAAATACACATGTATTCTATTTTATCCTGGGTGTGTTGTATAAAACTCCTCGGAGTAATTGATGTTGTAATGTGGTTCGGTACTACATTTACTGTGTAATTCATTCATTTTCATTCGCCCGGTGGGTCCCAAATGGGGTCCACAGACCGTAATATCCGCCTAGTTTGGGGTGTTACAGAGTTGGTATCGTGAGCGTGGTTTTGAATACTACCCTCCAAGTCATGTCTCATTTGAAATCATCACATCGGACTAAGATCATTGACTTTCGCGTCACGTGTGACTCGTGCAAATGCCGAGCCAATCGTATCAAGAATCGTAAGATTTCTAATGCCATGGTATAATTTCTCGCATTAATCATTCATTCAATTCATCGCTTAACCATCCTCATTCATCAATTTCAATTGTGATCAAGTCGATAATGTTAACTCATTAATCACTCAATTCATTTCATTACTCGGTTGTTGATCTTGAAGATCATATCATCACCTTGTTAAATTGTTCAAGATAATCATTTCAAGAATTTCATCGTAAATCATGTCACGTCAACTAATCATTCATGTAATCGCGTATTTGAGCGCGTATGCTCATTTTCATCATTTCATAATATAATCATAATGTGATACTCATGCGAGATATATAATCATCATATGACTTTCCACTTCAAAGATGGAAGGGGCCGGGCAGGGACGTGGAAGACGAGGCCGTGGAGCGGGCCGAATCCCGAGAACTCGTGCGAATACACGTGCAAATGCCAGGAATAATGCTAACTCATCGAGCGGATGCCGCCACTCACTCACCGACGCGATCATTCACTATCGGGAGTCGCACTCGGACACGGCTCACCGAGGGTGTCCGGGTTGACCCACTCGCATTTATGCAGTGGCATGATGGCCCAAATGACCCGTGATGGCTCAGCTTGATGGAGACGATGCATAACTCCGTCAATCAAAATCGCAGCTCCTCCGCCGCCACCTCGCAGGCAAGAGAGGGTGTAAGCAATATCATTAGCGATATCTCGCCAAATGACCACCTACTTTTGAGGGCTCATCCGAGCCGGCGGATATTGTTCACCGGCTTGAGCATTTTGAGAAGTTATTTGCTATGGTGGATTGCCCCGAAGGGCATAAAGTTTCGATTGCGGCTTACTATCTCGGTAAGAGCGCTCATTCATGGTGGTTATCGTTGAGGCCCACAGACGGAACATGTACTTGGGATCGTTCAAGACTCTCATGATGGAGAGATACTATCCGGCCCCACTCGGGAGGCCAAGTTGTCGGAATTACTCACTCCCGACCTTTCGGCGGATGATGACGTTCTCGCCATCGCCGAAAAATTTCAGAACTTCTTCCGTTCGCCTCATCTATCATTCACTCTAAGCGGACAAGATCAAGTGTTTCAAAGAAGAGGTCAAACCCCGTATGAGACTTCGCCATTTAATCATAATCGTGCCACTGCCGAGTTCATTGAGAAGGCTCTTACTTACGAGCTTACGGCTAAGGAAATTGCTAAGCAAAGAACCTTCGTCTCGCTAGCAAGAAGTCCAAGAACCGTAATCACCTGACGGAGTCGTGCCACTTTCAAGAAACCGCGGCGGGCTCTACTTTTCTCGAGCGACCTCCCGGCGTCTAAACCCGCGGAATCTCGGGCCGCGAGCGGCCGCTCGCCATCACTGCTTTCAACCGTGAGGAACAGTGGTCATTTCAGCACCAAGTGTCCGGCGAGTCACGTGCCACAATCGTGGATTGCCGGGCATAGGGCCCGTTTTGCCGTAGGGACTCTAAACCCACTCCGGCGTCATCTCAAGCCCCGTGTCATTCAGGTGCGTAATCAGCCACTTCACTGGGCTGCTCAAGACGACAGAGCTAAAGGCGAGCCAAGAGCTATCGACGGAGCATCCGCTCGGGGCCGGCAAGCCCCGAATTTATGAGATGAAGAAGACCGATGATCCCGAGGCCCGATGATCTCGTGTACACTCGATATTCTATCTCAACCTCGTGTGTACCCTTTTGATACCGTGCATCTCATTCATTCATTTCCGAGTCATGTTTGAGTAGACTACGCCTGGGTAGTGCTACTAGTTGTGAGCCATATGTCATCGGCCTACCCGATGGTAGACGACATTATCAGAACCGTGAGATTCGTAATTGTCCGATTCTGGGCCATGGTCGTGTATGGCCGGACCTAATCGTAGTAGATTTACCGAGGGACGACATCATCTTGGGTATTGATTGACGATGGATCGTCATGATGCCATCATTAGTGTCCGAAAGCGCTTGGTCACTATCATTTCGCATTTATGGAGTTGAATATGTGTTTCGTGGAGGTAATCCCTACTGCTCGCAAAGTCATTAATTTGATGAAAGCAAGAAGATTACTCAATCGGGATGTGTCGGTTATTGGTGCTTTATGGCCAAAACCGAAATCATCAAGAATGTTAACGGATATTCCGGTGGTGAGGGAATATGCCGATGTTTTTCCGCATTTGAGTTACTCGGTTTGCCTCCACAGAGGGATGTGGAATTCACGATTGAGTTGGAGCCCGGTACGCCCCCGATATCAAGGCACCGTGACGGATGGCCCCGACCGAAATGCAGAATTAAAGAACCAACTTGAGGAGTTGTTCGAGAAAGGTTATATCCGACCGAGTGCGCCCCCGTGGGAGCACCGGTTGTTGTTTGTCAAGAAGAAGGATGGTTCATTCCGCTTATGTATTGATTATCGGAGTCAACAGGTGACGATCAAGAATAAGTATCCCTTACCCCGTATTGACGATCTCTTAGATCAACTTCAGGAGCTTCAGATTTTCCAAGATCGACTTAAGATCCGGATATCATCGGCCATGGATTCGAGAGTCGGATATCGCGAGGACAGCTGCTTCAACACGCTATGGTCACTATGAGTTTGTGGTTATGCCGCTTGATTGACTAATGCACTCGCGTATTCATGGAGTTAATGAATCGGGTCTTCATCGACTTTTTAGATCGGTTTGTTGTTGTCTTCATCGATGACATTTTGATTTATTCTCGTGACCGGGAGGAACACGAGTTTCACCTTCATCAAGTGCTCGACGTGTTGAGACGAGAACAACTTTATGGGAAGTTTTCTAAATGTGAGTTCTGGATGTCCAAAGTGACTTTTCTCGGACATGTAATTTCATCAGACGGAGTTCGTGTCGATCCTCGAAGACGGAGGCTATTCGAGATTGGCTACCTCCGAAGAACGTTAAGGAAATCCAAGTTTCTCGGATTAGCGGGTTATTATCGGCGATTTGTAGAGGGATTTTCAATCGCTCAACCCTTAACGAACCTCTTGCGGAAGGATAAGAAATACACGTGGTCCGACGCGTGTCAACGGAGTTTTGAGGAACTCAAGAGTCGGTTAATGTCAAGACTGCACTTTCCTTGCCGCAGGGGACTAAGGATTTGTGGTCTATAGTGATGCGTCGGACGGACAGGTCTCGATGTGTGCTCATGCAGAACGGGAAAGTTATTGCCTATGCTTCACGGCAATTGAGGCCTTACGAGGTTAATTATCCGACCCACGACTGGAGTTAGCAAATGTGGTGTTCGCTTTGAAGATTTGGCGTCATTATCTTTATGGCGTTACTGCCGATATTCACCGATCATAAGAGCTTAAAGTATATATTTACTCGTATGAGTTAAATATGCGCCAGAGACGGTGGTTGGAATTAATCAAAGATTATGATATCGAGATCCTTTACCACCTGCAAGGCGAATGTTGTCGCCGACGCCTTGAGTCGTAAGTCCGTTCAGAGCAGATGCTTGCCCGCTTAACAGCTCGAAGGAGCTTCAACAGAATTCCTTAGATCCGAGATCGAGGTCCGGCTTCAGCGAGTTCAGGGGGCCTTTGTATGTTAGAGATTTCATCGTCACTCGAGGAGGAAATCCGAGAGAATCGTGGGTTCGGACCCATCATTGTTGCGCATCCGAGAGGATGTGGCCTGGGAAAGCCCTGGATTTGTGGTCCACGAGGATGGACTTTTGAGGTTTAAGAATCGGTTGTGCGTATCGGCGAATGACGAGTTGAAAAACTCGATTTTGAAGGAAGCTCATGCTACCCTTATTCTCGTGCATCCGGGTCTAGTAAGATGTACAAGGACTTGAAACAAAATTACCGGTGGAGTAATATGAAGCGAGAAGTCGCAGAATTTGTTTCGAGATGCTTAACTCACAACAAGTTAAGATTGAACACCAACCGGCGGGTATGTCGAAACCTCTTCCTATTCCCGAGTGGAAGTGGGAAGACATTTCTATGGATTTCATCACGAGTTTGCCGACGAGTCGTCGTGGCATGAACACGATCCGGGTGATCGTGGACCGCTTAACCAAATCAGCTCATTTCCTTGAGATCAAGGATACGTGGGGTCCCGAGAGACTTGCCCAGCTTGTTCATTAAAGAGATAGTCGACCGCACGGTACTCTAAAAGTATCGCTTCCGATCGTGACGACGGTTTGTGTCGCACTTTTGGAAATCGGTCATCGCGCTATGGGAACTCGCCTTAATCTCGCACCGCTTTTCATCCTCATCCGACGGCAATCGAGAGGACCATTCAGACATTAGAGGACATGTTGAGGGCATGCGTCCTCGATTGGAAAGACGATTGTGAAGCCCAACTACCATTGATCGAGTTCACGATAATAACAGCTTGGGCATGCTTCGATCAAGATGGCACCTTACGAGGCCTTGTATGGTCGCCGTTGTCGATCTCCGTTGTGTTGGGACGACTTATCGTAATCATTGGGCACCGAGCCCGATATGCTTGTAGCCGCCGTGAGAAGGTAGCTTTGATCAGAGTCGCTTTGTTGATGCCAGAGTCGGCGTAAATCATATGCGTATAACCGCCGTCGACCATTAGAGTTCGAGGCCGGTGACCACGTGTTGGTCAAGGTATCCCCGAGTCGTGGTATCTTCCGCTTTTGAGAAGAGAGGGAAGTTGAGTCCGAGATTCATTGGACCGCTTTGAGATTTTGGATCGAGTAGGCGAGTTAGCTTATCGATTGGCTTTACCTCCGGCGTTGAGCCGAATTCATAATGTGTTTCATGTCTCCTGGCCTATGGAAGTATGTTGCCGACTCGAGTCACATACTTCGGCCGACGAAATCGAGATTGCCGACGATCATTCATATGAGGAACGCCCTATACGAGTTTTAGAGCGGCGAATCAAGCGCTTGAGGAATAAGACGATTCCTTTGGTTAAAATTCATGGTCTAGACACGAGTCGAAGAGGCTACTTGGGAAACCGAGGATAGTATGGGAGAGTTATCCCGAGTTGTTTGACCCTTAGTTTCGGGACGAAACTCTTTTAAGGGGGTGTATGTAATACCCAAGAATTATCATTCAAGAATTATCACTCAAGAATTATCATTCAAGATTTATCATTCAAGAATTGGTACTCGCAATTTCATTATTGATCATTTATCACTCGATTCACCATGGTATTCATCATTCGAGTATTTGTATCGTGTATCAATCGTCATTCATCACTAACTGATTGGAGTTTCGTGCCGTGTTTATCATCATTGTCATTTTCGTTGCAAGTCGTGCTTGAGGGTAGCGCACGCTACATACTCCTTTTAGCGCACGCTAATTGGGTATAGGTAGCGCACGCTACCGCCGCCTTTAGCGCACGCTAAGGTTACCTTGGCCGCACCCGTAAGGTACCGGACCGCAGTGAGAATATTTGTAGCGCACGCTACGAGTGGTGAGTAGCGCGCGCTAACGGGTTGTAGTAGCGCACGCTATATGTGTGAGTAGCGCGCGCTAGGGACGGATCGTGCTGAGTCCAAGGGCTACCGGATCGCATCGGATTAATTCATAGCGCACGCTATGAGTTATATTTAGCGACGCAATCAATATTATAGCGCACGCTAATCGGTTGTTGTAGCGCACGCTATCGAGGTTAGATCAGGGGCGACGGTTTTCGGACTCCGATCGGGCGCCGAATATCGCTAGCGCACGCTAACAATGGATATTAGCGCACGCTAGTAATATGGCCGTAGCGCACGCTACAAATAGGTACGTAGCGCGCTACCGTGTTCGGACAGGTACTGGACTACCCAAATTGCACGTTAGCGCACGCTATGCACAAGGGCTAGCGACGCTAACATGGATCGAGTATAAATCGACAGCTTTAGTCGAGTTCGTCATTTTCCATCTCATTTCATTCCTTCGGTAGTTTTGGGCGATTTCGAGCGATTCGGAGAGGATTCTTCGAGGTGTAATCATCAATCATCATCTTCAAGCTCATTTTTCGGATTGATCATCATTTCATCATCTTCATCACATCGAATCAAAGGTATTAAACTCTTGGATCTAGAATTTCGATTTTCGGGTTTTCCTTCCGATTTCTTCGTAAGCTTGATTATCATTGGAATATGTTAGTTATGGATTATCTAACTCGATAAATATATTCCTACGGATTTAAACGGTTATTTTCGAATTATTCCAAGAACCCTTGGGGTTGACTTCGTTAATCGGGGATTTTCCGATTGATGTTGTTGTAATCATGAGTTATGGCTTCCTAATGGATTATTGATATCCTTGAAAGTGTTTTGATGGTTTGAAATACTCATCTTGGAGTTGGTTTCGATTCATTCGAACTCGGATATCGTTGTGTCGATGTTTGAGTCGTTTATGATCGTTTTTGATTTGCGTAATGATCGGATTATTGGTAATTGTGTTATTCAAGGTTGTTCGAGCGACCGATATTTCATTTAGGACGTTGTTCGTGGACGGACATTCATCATCGGTATTGTGTAAGTTAATTCTTACTCGGTTAAAAGGATATTCATTCCTTTTGTCGTTGTTCATTCATAATCATAACTCATTCATCATTGTATTAATCGTATCAAAACTCGTCATTGTCAATTAATCACCTCAATCATAAGGAACGACGGTTCCGATCATTTCATTGAGCTATCATTCATTTCACCATCATTCAATCTTGGTGAGTCATTATTCATTTTCATTGTCACTTTTGTCATATTGTGGCATTCCGGGTCATCTTGGCGTGCGGTTGGTTTGTGTAGGATTTTCATGTCGGGCACATTATAGTCGTGTGTTGGTTGGTGGCCTCACATTGGATCGTGCACACGAGTCGATTGCTCGTGAGACCGATTAGGTACAAGACCACGCGTGTTTGATCGTTGGTGGCTTGTGCACGGACACATTTCCATCCCGGCGTAGTGTGGCGCCATTCCTTTGAGCCGCATCGATTAGTCGATTCATATAGCATGTTTGATTGCGTATGTTTTGACAATAATTCATAATTTCGGATATATCATGATTGTGTATTTTCAACCCTTGAGGATTGTTGTTCTGTAATCGACTTCCCGTTGGGGATGCTGCTGTGTCATGGCAAGGCTAAGGCACGGCAAGAGCACGGTAACGTCGAGGAGTCCCAGTGATACTAGTAGGGGCCCCAAATTGCTCGGGCCATTTATTCACCATTTGTGTTTCCTTTATTTATTCCGCTGCAGACATTCCGTTTGAGTGCTCCTTTCATTCAGTGTTGTGTATTTTATCGTCATATAAAATACACATGTATTCTATTTTATCCTGGGTGTGTTGTATAAAACTCCTCGTCGGAGTAATTGATGTTGTAATGTGGTTCGGTACTACATTTACCTGTGTAATTCATTCATTTTCATTCGCCTGGTGGGTCCCAGTCAGGGGTCCACGGCACTGTAATATCCGCCTAGTTTGGGGTGTTACAGAAGGACCCTCCAAAACATATCTGAGGACACGCTCGCCCGCCCTCAAGGATCCATCATCTAACATGGTGGACCCGAGCAATGCGACGCATCCCGCCCCTGTCAAAACGTATGCCCTCAAAGGTCCGTCGACTAACATGTCGGTCCCAGGCAGAAAAGTGCTAACCAGACACGGTCGCAGAGTCGAATAATCCGACGGCGCCCCCGTGCAAGGACTTCTACAGGCTGAGATCGTCCGCTCCATCGCTATATTGCGAGGCAGAACGTAGCCTCCGGAGGACCCTCACAATAAAGTGAGTCGCGAGACAAACCTACAGGTAGAATGTCGCTCGCGCAAAAGATATGATCGCGGAGGTCGGTTCCATCGAACTCCGCGACCGTGCATGGTTCCTCTAGGCTGAGATGGTCGGCCTTCCTCGAGAAATCTGCAAAATTGAAGATCGCAAGAACTAAACCGAAGATAGATCGCTAAATGATTTATTCTCGTTCCCTTTCACTAAATAAACAGTCACAAGAGCTGCTCTCTTCAAGATCGAGTAGGTCGTCCAAACTCAAAATCAAAGTCAGCTCGATGAGTCGCTCGTCATTATTTTAAACGATCGCCAGTGGAACCACCTCACCCCACGTCTTTGATAGCGGAGCGAGCTGGGATGCAATTATTTTGCGGCGATTTATAAGCCTCGATGACGATTGGCATAAGGGCTGAGCGACCAAGCCAGCGTCAGATGAACCAAGGCAGCCTAATCAAAAGAGGGTTCCAGATCAAATACCGAGCGATCGACATCCAGGGCGATCGTCTCTTGGCACCTAGCGATCGACCCTAGTGCTTGACCAAGGACGACCGCCTTATGCCACGTGTAAAGCCAAACATCCATCAAGTCAACGAAGACCGAATCTCAGGATGAAGGCCCACGTACAGACCCGCAAACAGCGCCGCAGAATAAGGCTTTTTGACTCCAACCCATCACCAGTTGTAGGTGACAAGGACAGTCTCTCACCTACCAACAGACCCGCAAAAGAGTCTAAGGCGGGACCTCCCAAGACGGCGACGTGAGGCACGTGGTGTCTTCTCATTAGTTCGCACAGCTAGCTGCCAATAGCAACTGCGGACTTTAAAGAAACCAACCCACGTGCTGAGACGATTGCCCGTTTAATTTAATGCAGGAAAGGCGATCGCCCACTT
The DNA here is from genome assembly GCA_033398695.1 of Orobanche coerulescens. Lineage (NCBI taxonomy): Eukaryota > Viridiplantae > Streptophyta > Magnoliopsida > Lamiales > Orobanchaceae > Orobanche > Orobanche coerulescens. Next base: position 66,899,237 of record CM065803.1, read on the forward strand.
GGGATTAAGACATCCCAACTACCTCCTCTTCTATAAGTAGGAGACTTCCAGCATTTGGAAGGGGGCTTCTTTGGATCTCTCTCTCACTCTCGGAACCTCTTAACCGAAAGACGGTCGACAGAAACAAGAACTCCCTACATTTCAAGAATTCAGAGCATCAACTCTGGTTCTTCCGGAAATCATCAGCACTCAAGAGCTAGATAGCAAGGGTTATTACACTCATTCTAATCGTACTCTTACATTAATATATGTACTCCCATGCGGAATTCTTATTAATAATATCTCGCGAGAGCATTCAAGCCCGGGACTAACAATCCCAGCAAATCTTGTGTTATTTACACTCCTCGTACGTGCTCTCGCATTTTGTTTGTTACTCACCCGTAGCCATATCCAGAAAACCATTCCGAATAATAATTTGGGTAACAACACAAGCTCCGGGTGATAAAAATCGATAAACGAGTTATAAAATCCGGAAATGGCCAAGACAATAAGAATACCATAATCAATTCATCAACCACGGATTAAATCGAAGAATCACGAAGAAACCCCCAAAATCATACAACTTGGGTTCTAAGAAGAGAGTACCTCGATTTGGACCAAGAAGATGACTAGATGATGCTAGATATACATAAATCCACCCTAAGATGAAGTTTGCAGAAGAAGGTCGCCCAAAATCACCTCCGGGGCTCACTCCCGTCGGAAAGGGATGAAGAAGGGTGAGAAATGACGAATTAACGCTAGTGTCCAGTATTTATACTGGACAGTTATTAGCATGCGCTAGCACACTGCATTAGCGCGCGCTAGCGAAGTCAACGCTCCAAAACATACTGCCTATAATACAGTTAGTGTGCGCTAGCCAATAAGCGTAGCGTGCGCTAACGAGTCACAAATCCAGTCCAGTAGCTCCTGGACAGGTCTGCACCTACCAGGTAGCGTGCGCTAGGCAGACGATAGCGCGCGCGCTATCAACCAACCATAGCATGCGCTAATGAGACTCCAGTCCCAGTCTAGTAGCTCCTGGACTGCCAGTTAGCGTGCGCTACACACCCATTAGCGTGCGCTAAAAATGGCACAGTAGTGCGCACTACACCGCAAGCGGTAGCGTGGGCTACACTGAAATGAGTCAAAACTCAAGAAATGATCTGGAATGAAAATCAAACGCGTGTCAGCTCATGACACACCCAAACATGGCACAACATTCCAAATACATGGACAACGCCAACCAATAATCCGCAGAAAAACTCAACAAAATTGGAATGAAGATCTCGGGTATTACATTCTACCCCCTTAAAAGAAGTTTCGTCCCCGAAACTTAAAACATAAAACGATCAATGCAAAACAATTTCAGATAACACACGCTATCTGTTGCTGACGACTTGCAACGAATCACATGCATCACGTAGCTGCTACCATCCATATCGCTACACCCGAACAATAATAAGAAATAACGAACGAAGATCAATACGGTTGACCAACCCAAACAGTACAACAATCAAAGCACGAATTAATCGTTGTACAAATACGAATTTTCACAACCCGAGGGTTGGAAGATCGAAAACGAAGTTAATTTTCCGAAATTTGGGGAAGGTACGAAGGAGTCTGAATGCTCAACAACCACGATACGAGATCAACAAAAATCGAACAACAAACGGTCAAACCACAACGATCAAGATGACAACCGTCGAACAATCATGTCCGAATCACGACGAACAACAAGAATCAAATAACAACTCCGAAGTTCACACCTCGGCTTGAGACAATATGTGATTTGGTAAGGACGATGAGACATGCACCCACATAAGATTCACAGGAATAGAATCGCATTCGAAAAAGTCACAACGACAAGCGGATTAATCCGAAACAATACCACAACTCGTCACAACAAAAAGTGAAGGATATAACAAGTTCAGAGCACAAACAAGTCGATAGAGTTGGACATACAGAAGTTCAAAATCCGATCCACTTCTAATAAAAGAAGTTTATCTAAGAAATTCGAAACAACAAAGCAATGAAATAATACAACATACAACTGGATCTCAGGCACTCCTCAGAGTTAATCCTGGTATCAGTGTTCAAGTCCGTGCCTCGGAAGGCTCGGTGACCAACTTGCAAAACTGAACCCGGTGTCCCTCGAGTCCGCACTTGTAACACATCATCGACGGGGAAGAGCAACGTGCACGTGTTGGAATATTTATTCCACATAGTCATAAATAGTGTTTTGATGATTAAGTTGCTAAACAAAGCAAAACAACAAAGAGACGAAGCAAAACAACAAAAAGACGAAGCAAAACAACAAAGCAGACGAAGACGCAAAAAGTTGGATAAAATACAAAGCTAGCGCACGCTAGAAATTTAAGTTAGCGCACGCTAACGGGTCCCGGCTGCATATCAGACAAGTTCGAAGTAACCTGAAGTGAAGTCACCTGATGAGGCTAGCGCACGCTAAACACTACAATATAACGCACGCTGTCGAAACAATATTACCGTTGTGAAGAGATTCAAATACAGAATGACGTATGCAGTAAAGTAAGCTTAGCGCACGAAAGAGATGATATTTAGCGCACGCTAAATATCAAAGTTTGAATCAAGTCAATCAATCCGTTGGGGAGAATCGGCTACAAAGTCAAAAGGACAAACGGATATATGATGCAAGCAATGATGCAAGATTAGCGCACGCTACAAAGGATGTGTTAACGCACGCTAACAGTCAGAGACAGTAGCCGCTGGAATGAAATTGTAAAGACGTTAACGTACGTAACAGTACATAACGTACACTAAGGCTAAATACATGCGATAGCACACACTAAGGAAGTCAGCCTAGCGCACGCTAATAAACAACTGGCAGTAACGGCTAGTTTGTTGAAGAAGGCTATAAATACCAAATGAGTTGGTATCATTTCATACAACAACTTTGAGCAATTCATATACACTTGAGATATCATTGGAAATATTATAGCTGTTGTTATTGAGCTTAAATTAGAGTGATTGAGTGTTATACACAAAATCATACACGAGTGAGAAAAAGAAAAGATACGATTGGATTCGGTGTTATTAGGATCAAGGATCCGGCATTGTTATAATCGCAATCGCTATCTTAGTGAGGTTTATCTAGTACCAATAGAAAGCTAGAGTGGTTGATTCCTTGTCCAATAGAAAAGGAAAACGGTTTTACTCGGACCGATAGAAGACGAGCTTGTGATGGTAATCCTCGACCGATAAAAGAGAGGTGTAGAGGTTTTGATCTTTAGCCTATTAAAAAAGATACATCGAGAGAGGACGTAGGCACGTTTGGCCGAACCTCTATAAATCCTTGTGCCATTTATTTTCCGCACATTTATTTTACGCTTCCGCACAAACGGCGCAAATACCAATATTACTCCAACAATTGGTATCGGAGCGGTACCTCCAATACACGGCTTAACATCCGAGGAGTCGATCCAAATGGCGTTTCAACTTGATCCAGTCGAAGGCCTTGCTCTCAACCGACCACCATTTTTTGATGGCTCGAATTTCATGACGTGAAAGAAAAAGATGTCAATATTCATCCGAGCATATGACATCGAGCTTTGGAAGGTGATTTGTCTTGGTCCGAAAATTCCGACGAACTCCAACGGTACGCTCAAAACTTTCGAAGAATATGACGATTCCGATTGAAAAAATGACCACTACAATTGTAAGGAAACTCAACTTCTTTATTGTGCCTTAAATCCGGAAGAACACAACCGGATATCATCGTGTGATAGTGCCAAAGAAATTTGGAAAATGCTTGAGGTAACACACGAAGGTACGTCTCAAGTCAAGGAGACGAAAATAAACATGCTCCTTCACGAATATGAATTATTTCAAATGAAGGACTATGAATCCATCACCATAATGCTCGACCGCTTTTCGGTCATCACAAATGGATTAGCATGTTTCGGAAAACCACTTTTGAGTAGTGAGAAAGTAAAGAAATTCTCCGATCACTACCTCGAGAATGGGACGGTACTGTGACGGCAATAATGGAATCTAAAGATTTAAATAATCTTGATTTAGTGCTGTCGTTGGTTCTCTTATCAACTACGAGATTGTTTTAAAATCTCGGAATGCCAAACTGAAACCAAAGGAAAGATCGATAGCCATGAAGGCAAAGATGTCGAGATCTAGAAAGGAAGAAATCCCGGTGGATGAAAGCGATGAAGAATCGGCATATTATGCCAAGAATATTAATAAGTTCCAACACTTATTAAACCGGAGGAAGCAGCACATCCAAAAGGGCGAATCTAAGAAATTCGACAACACTTGTCGATTATGTGGTAAACCAGGCCACTTTGCTAAGAATTGTCGGGTTAAACCGAAGGAGGTTTTAGTTGCAACATGGAGTGACGAAGATCCTGATGATGATTTCATGAATCAAAATAATCTCGCGCTCATGGCCCGGAGTTCATTCGACGATAGCGACGTCGAAAGCCAAGTAAGTAATTCTTACGACGAACTTTTTGAAGCATTCGAGTTATTACATACCGATTATCAAAATGCTCTAAATGAGATTAAATCCCTTAAATCTAAATATAAATCTTTGGAAAATGAAAATTCCAAAATTCTTGAGAAGGGAAAATTTGTTGAAATCCATCATTCTAAATGCGTTGAAAATGAGAATATTTTAAAGAATGATCTTGTTAAAGTACAAACCGAGCTCAAAAACTTAATGAAGAAATTCTCTCTCGGAAACGAGAAATTTGAAAATATGCTCTCAGTTCAAAAATACACGTTAAATAAAGAGGGGTTAGGATTCAAACCACGTTTTAAAAATGAATCCGTAAATTTCAAGATCACCCGGTGTGAAAAATGTTTGAAAATCGGGCATCACATTTCTAATTGTAAAAGCCCAAGACGGACGATTAAAATTAAGAAAATTTGGGTTCCTAAAGGAACAATTGTTTCAAACATCGTCTACGTCTCGAAAGAAAAACCGACTTTCGGTTGGATCCCCAAAAAATAATTTTTGATATTTTACAGAGGGAGAGGTAATACTTTGAGGGGGAGATATTTCCAATTATTGCATATTTTTTATATTCATGAATATTTTCTTTATATATTCAAATTGATATCCTTTATTTTTTTTTACTTTTTGCTGAATACAAAAAGGGGGACAAGAAGTTGAATCGGATAAAAGCGTCATGAAAGATATGACGAGAAAAATAAATAATAATAAAAATAGAAGAAGTCGAAAAGGAGAAGAAAGCATACAAAAATGGGTAGAAACGAAGTAGTTGAAAAATGAAAAACGAAGAAGTTGAAAATGACAGAAAAAGAAAAAGAATGGGTGAAACTAACGAAACGATCACAGCCGAAACTTTGAAACGTACATATATATATTTTTATTTTACAGGTTTTATCCAATTCAAAGAGTTGTTTTGTAATCATCAAAAAGGGGGAGATTGTTGGAATATTTATTCCACATAGTCATAAATAGTGTTTTGATGATTAAGTTGCTAAACAAAGCAAAACAACAAAGAGGCGAAGCAAAACAACAAAGCAGACGAAGACGCAAAAAGCTGGACAAAATACAAAGCTAGCGCACGCTAGAAATTTAAGTTAGCGCATGCTAACGGGTCCCGGCTGCAGATCAGACGAGTTCGAAGTAACCTGAAGTGAAGTAACCTGATGAGGATAGCGCACGCTAAACACTATAATATAACGCACGCTATCGAAACACTATAGCGCACGCAAGAGATGATATTTAGCGCACGCTAAATATCAAAGTTTGAATCAAGTCAATCAATCCGTTGGGGAGAATCTGCTACAAAGTCAAAAAGTACAAACGGATATATGACGCAAGCAATGATGCAAGATTAGCGCACGCTACAAAGGATGTGTTAGCGCACGCTAACAGTCAGAGACAGTAGCCACTGGACTGAAATTGGAGAGACGTTAACATACGTAACAGTACATAACGTACGCTAAGGCTAAATACACGTGATAGCACACGCTAAGGAAGTCAGCCTAACACACGCTAATAAACAACTGGCAGTAACGTCTAGTTTGTGGAAGAAGGCTATAAATACCAAATGAGTTGGTATCATTCCACACAACAACATTGAGCAATTCATATACACTTGAGATATCATTGGAAACATTATAGCTGTTGTCATTGAGCTTAAATTAGAGTGATTGAGTGTTATACACAAAATTATACACGAGTGAGAAAAAGAAAAGATACGATTGGATTCGGTGTTATTAGGATCAAGGATCCGGTATTGTTAGAATCGCAATCGCTATCTTAGTGAGGTTTATCTAGTACCAATAGAAAGCTAGAGTGGTTGATTCCTTGTCCAATAGAAAAGGAAAACGATTTTACTCAGACCGATAGAAGACGACCTTGTGACGGTAATCCCTCGACCGATAGAAGAGAGGTGTAGAGGTTTTGATCTTTAGCCTATTGAAAAAGATACATCGAGAGAGGATCTAGGCACGTTTGGCCGAACCTCTATAAATCCTTGTGCCATTTCTTTTCCGCACATTTATTTTACGCTTCCGCACAAACGGCGCAAATACCGATATTACTCCAACAACACGAACATGCCCCGGCATATTACAGTTGAAACACCTCCTGGCTTTAGCAGGAGTCAAAGCTGGTGACTTGGAACTCTCAGTCCTATGCATTGGGCGATGGAGCTTAACAGCAGAAAAACTACGGTGTTGCAATTTATAAACTCCAGCTCCAGCACTAACCACAATATCATCCAACTTTCTCTGATTTCTAATCGGTTCCAGACAAAACCCAACTTCTAGGAATTCTCGGAACTCCGTCCACATGACGACACGATCCCGGGGTTTAACAGCTTCCCACCAATGAGCGGCATCTTCGCTAAGAAGGTACTGAGCAATAGGAACCTTCCGATCTTCAGGACAATCAATGGCCTCGAATATCTTTTCCAACTGAAGAAGCCAACCATCCCAACCCAATGCATCCGCCATACCAACAAATCGAGGAGGATTCAAACTAACTACCTCTCGGAGCCATAGGTTTGCCCCGATTTTCTGTATCGCATCAGTGTTACCTTGAACTGCCTGGGTCAAGTGAGCCATCTGTGTCACTACCTGTTGCAATATAGTAGCAATACCAAGGCCAACTACATTCCCGGCAGCATTCTCTTCGTCTTGTATCTGACCCCCGTAGCTACCTGTACCACAATTACGACCACGACCTTTACCTCTCGACATACTAACCAATAACCACCTATTACAACAAAAATCAAATTTCACACCATCAACTTAACCACAATCCTGAGCATTATTGCCCAACCCAACGTCATAATCACTACATACCCCCTGATTTACATCTTGAAACTGAATGTTTAAAAACGAGGGTCACGTCTTGTATTGATTTGGAAAACCTCATTTGAAATAAAAAATCATGTTTTGAAAATATTGAAAATGAGATGTCAATAAAAAATCACGTGACTCCCCAAGAAAGTTTTCCAAATCCGAACTTCAAAGTTTAAGTCGAGTTCTACTTACTCGGGTTATCTGAAAATAGAATCACTCGACAAAATCGCTTTCACAAATCCTTCTCAAACATGACAAATGATCATCGACGGTGAGATTTTACAAATTATCGAAAGTACTTCAAAACATAACTAAGTTTATAAAATTCTTCAAAAAGTCATTTTCAATTAAGCCAAAGGTAATTTCTGAAATCAATTAATAATTGGTTTACATAAATCCATAAAGTTTTCAAATACGTTTTACAGTTATACGAGCAACCAACACAGTTGTCAATACGAGCACTTATGTAGCAATCAGCAACAATTAATTAAACATATCTGGTTCCCAACACACGTGCCCATCTAACACTCAAATCATCATACTAACCGATACCATTCACGAGTATAGTCTTAAATTTGGACACACATCGAAGCCATCTGTTTGCGTTTATGACCAACTCTGTCATCAACACGTCTTCCGGAACACGTAATTGTCCATAAACTTCCACAACGCATTACACCAAACAAAACTCAATCTTAACAGCATATCTCGATTGCTACACTCGTAATATACCACAAGTATTTACTACGATTTCTATCCGACCTCTTACTTATAAGCAAAATCGGGTAACACGAAATATATAAAGTATAATATATAAATGGAAAGACTTACATCAACAGGTCGCACGAAGATGATAGCTGCACCTTGATACTAATCACGACCGACATCTCAGACGACGCGTCGTGACACGACTCAGTCAGACAAAGTCAGACAAGACAAGGCAAGACAATACAAGACTGTTGTACGGCAATTTATACGCCTCGACGGCGATCGATAACAGGGCCGAGCGACCGAGTCCACAACCGAACAACCGAACAAGGAGACCAGCCCATGTGCTAAAGACAATCGCCCGCTTATTATAATACAGCAGAGGCGATCGCCCAGCAACTCCTAGTGCTATAAATAGAGAGCCTCCAGCAACTGGAAAAAGGTTCTCTCCTCTGAGTACAGAAAAACGTTTACAAACGTTCCTCTCAATTGGCAACTAAGTACACACTTTCACGCTCTCGGTTTCCTCTCTTAAATCTACCTCAGGATTTATCTCTCAGCACCTCTCATCCCGAAGATAGTCGGCAGAGGCAAGAACTCCCTGCAGCACAGATTCGAAGAGACTTGCAAGCCCAAGAGCTTGAACTCCCAGCTAATACACACTGTGAGAGACTGTCGATTTCTCACAGTCGTCACAACACCCCATCGTTGTTACAAGAACTCACAGAGCATCACATCTGGTTCTTCCGGCAATCTTCACGCTCAATAGCTAAGATAACTAGGGTCTTTACACTCATTGTAATTGTACTCTAACATTAATATTTGTACTCCAAAGTATTCGTATTAATAATATCTCGCGAGAGCATTCAAGTCCGGGACTAACAACCCCGGCAAATCTTGTGTTATTTACTTTTCCCATGGAAGTTCTCTCGCATTTTTTTGTTACTCGACCATTCCAGCAATATTCATCTCCGGATAATATTTTGGGTAACAACAATTAGCGCTCGAGAAAGGGGATCTTAACCTTCATTTTTATTCCTACCGTCCCGAAGAACACTCACTGTTCTCGGGGCATATACTTGAAGTGACACTCACTGCTCTTCAAAGAAAGCCTTCAGAATCATGACGTCCACCACTACATCGAAGAGAGCCACTCTCCGAACCGCCGGACATCATATCCTGGCTCGATCCGAGCCCCAGCCGACGGCAGAGGGAAGCCGCGGCGACGCGAGACTCTCGATCCCGCACCTGAGGGGCGGCCCCAGCCTTTGCTCGACCAGTTCCAACCTGCAGAACAGATCAGGGAGGCTATGGCCATCCTAAAGGAGCGACGGAGAGCGTGCGCGACGCCCGCTATAACTCCCTCTGCCATCCGCCGTGTGGGCAAACGGAAGTTCAAGGGGCTACTGAAGTGAGTCGCGAGAACTTAGCCATCAGACGGAATGTCGCTCGCGCACAAGACACGGTCGTGGAGGTTGGTCCATCGAACTCCGCGATCGTGCACGATTCCTCAAGACCGAGATGGACGGACTTCCTCGAGGAATCTGCAAAATCGAAGACCGCTCACTCAACGATTTATTTTCGTCCCCTTACTTTCACTAAGTGAACAAAAACAAAGAGGAAGAGCGGAGCCATATATACGACGATCATCCCTATTCAATTACATACGGAGATCGGCATTTTTCAGATGTTTGTGCAGCGATCGAATTTGTTGTAAAAGTTATCTATATGAGTTTATCAATTCACTTGGAGCTATACACGCAACAATCTCTCCTCACACATTTGTACAAAGTCATGCCAAGGCTCAGAAAAGCAATCATTCAAGTAATAAATCGAAGAAACAAACACTCATTTCATTACTTGAAATATCAGAAGTACAAAGCGGTCGCCCGAAGGCCTAAGTACAAGGAAATCTACAAAATTACAAGGCAAAAGCTAAAACAAAAAAGGACAGACTCTCAGGATGTCCCAGCCTGACCTTCGCCTTCAACCACTGGATCGGCCCGTGACTCTTCACCATCTTCCGGAGCTGCTTCCCCATCCTCCGAGGCATTCGGATGAACAAGATTTCCGGGAGTTGGGTACCAGCTCAGGTCCACGTCGATTTCCGGGAGATCCAGGATTGGCACAGGGAAGGCAGGATGAAGAGGGTGCTCCAGCACGTATGCCTTGAAGCTTTCAGCAAGAGGGCCGACCTCCAGCCCTCCTTTGTTAGCAGCACGGAACAAGTCAGCGAACGCCATGTAATAGGCAAACTCGCTGACGAACTCCACGTTTAGAAAGGGATCGGACTCGGTCGCCTCCAGCTTCCCTTTCAACTCCACAACCACCTGTTGCGCACCCTGAAGCTCGGCCTCCCTAGCATCCATCTCTCCCCTCGACGACGCCAGCTCGCTAGTCAGCCGAGCGACAGTCACCTTCAGCTGATCGGCCTCCTTCTGAGCGGTCGCGTGCGACCGACGGGCATCTGTCATCTGGTCCCGAAATCGGTCAACCGCCGCCCGGGCTCGCTCATAATTCTCTCTCATCAGCTCAAGATCCTGACTCGCCCGTTTAGCTGCATCCAAGGAGTCCTTCTCCATAGCCACAATCCTCTCGGAAAACTCGGCATTCTCTTTCCGAGCGGCCTCGAGGTCCGCATGCAGACGAGTAGTAGAAGGACGCCCCTCGAATTCCTTCACATCCTCGGCAGCCATCGTCGCCGCCTAGAGGGAGAGAGCGAAAGCAGTCTGCATTGTGTTCCCGGACCGCTGGCGGGCGATCGCATCCAAGTCGGTCGTCCAGGCCTTCGGCAAAGCAGAAACAGCCCAGTTGACATACAGTGGGACATCGCAGGCTGCGCGAGGAGATCGGATCGCGAGGAAATCCAGCACCATCGGCGGGCAAGCTGGGTTAGTGCTACGGATCCTGCATCAAACAACAAAGAGTTAGCGCATCTCCCACGCAAGTGACGAAACTAAGCAAATAAACAAAGTTTACCTCTCGGCTCTCTCGGGGTCGCGACCAAAGTATGGTTTCCCGCGAGGGTTCTCAGCCTTGGCGATCGCCATCTCTCGCAAGAAAGCCGCAGAGGGCGTAGGCTCATCCACGGGGGGACCGCGGTGATCGGAGGCGCGGCGATCGGCACCTCACCGGCAGGGGCAGAAACTGGAGGTTCCCCCGACCTTTGCCGTTTGCGGTTCGATCGGAGTCCTTCCTCCCAAACCTCCTCCTCCGCCACGATCGGCTCTACGCGAGGCCCCACCTCCGGAATAAGCGGTAGCGCCACCGGAGGAACTCGAGATGACTTCCTCTGGTGCAGACGACTCAAAACTCCAGGGTTCGACATAGCTATCTCCAGTGGAGGCTCCAAGAAACGAGGAAAGCGGACCTCTGCAATAAGAAACAAGTGAACAACGGTTAGACACATTATCCAAGCAGGACGATCGCCAAGCAAATGGAGATCGAAGAAATTCATACCTGGGACCGAGAGATGTCGTGGGAAATAGAACAGCCGAGCAGACAGCCAACGACTCTCTTTGTTAATCCGGTGAGCATCTAAGTCGTCGTCCAACAGACTTCGTATCCGCTCCCAGACTACCAAAAAATCAAAAGGTAGCTCGTCGGCCGCCAGAATATGGAAACCTGCAAAAAGAAAACCAAATTAGATCAGTTCAGAACATATCCGAACAAAGGGAGAGTCAAAACCCTTACTCGGATTCCTCTCCCGAAAGCCTGTGGGAATGTCCAGCTCGCCCGCAGGATTGTCACTCGCAGATGTCTTCCAAGCACCGGCGACCCAGAACCACTTCGCCGGATCACCCCGCACCTTGTTCGGGACTCCTAGGATCACCCGACCAGAGCGGCCTTGGATATGATAGCCTCCGACCGACCTCTTCTGAGCCGTCAGCTTGAACAAGTGGTTCATCTCCAATGGCGAAGGGAGGCGGTACAGTCGGTGACCGCCGAACAAGGTAAGGGCACAGACGATCTGGAGCCAGGCGTTCGGCGTGAGCTGAAGCGGCGCCAAGTTCCAGGCAACCAGCAAATGGGAGACGGCGAAGGACAGAGGGAACTGCAGCCCAGCCTCCATGATTGCCTCATTCACAGCAACCATACCCTCCGGAGGTTGGTCGGCTCGTTTGTTCTCAGCCGGCGCAAAAAGATCCACATCTGAGGGGACATGATACCTCGCCCTCCAGACAGCCAGGTCCTTCCTGGTCGCCGAACTCCTAATCTGGCCGAGGGACCATGTAGATCGCTGTGCAGCCCGAAACTGCGATCGCTTAGCAGATTGATAGGGATGAGCGATCGAGTACTCCCGGTAATCGAATTTAGGAGATGGACCGGCCAACCTCTCCATGATTTCAGCAAAGGCCAAATAGGCCCGGCCGAAAGCACTATGCTCCTCCCAGTACGCTCGCACCGCCAAATCCTTCTCCATCTGCAAGCGTCTTTGCTCAACCGCCAACTCCCTGGCGGCGTCGGCTTCATTGAATAGTGCCTCGACTTCCGCAGGATCAATACCGGCGTGGATAGCCTCGGCGGCCGTCTCCAAATAGAATTCGGCGGAGGATCCTCTCCGAGCAGCCGAAGTTCCGATGGCAGAGGTGGTGTCCATTCCAGACGATGAAGATACTCCAGACATTTTCGACAAGATGGGGAGAAAAAGAGTGTTTCTTACCGAGGGTTAAATCGATCGACGATCGGCAGTCAAGGCTTCAGAAAATTCTTCGGCAATATTCTTCCTCTCCGGTAAAATCGCATAAGGTTCTTAAACACTGCAGCCCGGCCCCCTTTTATAGGAGAAGGCAGGGACTTCCATGCAATTAAGGAGAATCTCAGGGGCCGAAGCACAACCGTCACAATTAATCCTCCCTTGAAACCCGCATACGCGTCGTTTCAAGGACACGCCAGACGAGGAGTCATAACTAACTGTCGGTCTCCCCCAACAGGAACCCGACACGTGCCCCATAGACTTTTCCACGACCGCTGTCATCTCCCGCTCATTTCAGCGACCGAACTGGTCGTCTATATTCAAAGTCATTCCACTCGAAGATGATCGCCAGTTCCGTAAAATGCAGAGTTACTCGTCAAAGTTAAGCGATCGCCAGTAGAGCCACCTCACCCCACGTTTCCAACATCGGAGCGAGCTGAGGGGCAATTTTTGTGCGGCGATTTATACGCCTCGACGACGATCGATAACAGGGCCGAGCGACCGAGTCCACAACCAAACAAGCTACGACGAAATTGGCTAAACGAAGATAACAGTCTACCGTCGAGTATCCAGCGATCGACTCCCAAGGCGATCGCCTTTTAGGCACCTAGCGATCGACCCTGGTGCCCGACCAAGGACGACCGACCTATGCGACGATCAAGGCCAACGTCCATCAAAGTCTACAAAGACTGGATCTCAAAGCCAGCGCCCAGGTGCAGATCCACCAAAGGCGCCGCAGAACATGGATCGTTGACCATCAACAGCTGTCAGTGACAAGCACGGCCTCACCTACCGACAGACCCACCGAAAGGTCCTAAGTGGGGCCTCCCATGACAGCGACTCAGACGCGTGTTGGCCTCTCATTGGTTCGCTGGCAGCCAGCAACTCCTGCGGACTTTAAGGAGACCAGCCTATATGCTAAAGACGATCGCCCGCTTATTATAATACAGCAGAGGCGATCACCCAGCAACTCCCAGTGCTATAAATAGAGAGCCTCCAGCAACTGGAAAAAGGTTCTCTCCTCTGAGTACAGAAAAACGTTTACAAACGTTCCTCTCAATTGGCAACTAAGTACACACTTTCACGCTCTCGGTTTCCTCTCTTAAATCTACCTCAGGATTTATCTCTCAGCACCTCTCATCCCGAAGACAGTCGGCAGAGGCAAGAACTCCCTGCAGCACAGATTCGAAGAGACTTGCAAGCCCAAGAGCTTGAACTCCCATCTAATACACACTGTGAGAGACTGTCGATTTCTCATAATCGTCACAGCACCCCATCATTATTACAAGAACTCACAGAGCATCACATCTGGTTCTTCCGGCAATCTTCACGCTCAATAGCTAAGATAACTAGGGTCTTTACACTCATTGTAATTGTACTCTAACATTAATATTTGTACTCCAAAGTATTCGTATTAATAATATCTCACGAGAGCATTCAAGTCCGGGACTAACAACCCCGGCAAATCTTGTGTTATTTACTTTTCCCACGGAAGTGCTCTCGCATTTGTTTTTTACTCGACCATTCTAGCAATATTCTTCTCCGGATAATATTTTGGGTAACAACAAAGACAAAACAAGACAACACCCGACAACACACAACTCGACCCGGTAGCCTAGGTTTCCGCAACCTAAGCTCTGATACCATATTCTGTAACATCCCCAAACCACTCGGGAATATTACAGCGCCGCAGACCCTCTCTGTGAGGATCTACCAGGCTAAATACAAAAAATAACAATACATCACATTTCATGCCGACATGGCTAAATAATGAACCATTAAACTGATTTAGCCTTTTACCACAACCTACACATTGAACATACATAACTCCTTCCCACAACTTATACCCACACAGGGGTTAGAATACATCAGCATTCCCATAAGATGGGAAAATACCACAATGGAAAGATAAGACAAGGCTTTACTAAAATACTCAACACTAGTCTTCATGTGATTAGTATCGTCATCTTCCATCAACCTTCGTACCGATCCTGTGGTTCGCTCCCCAGCAACCTGCAAGTACCTCGACGCAATACAGACATCCACCCCCCGAATACTCGGGGGTTAGTAAAACTCTGTTATTTTGCTAGTACAAGTATGAAGCGCAAATACGTATACACAACATACTCCAAGAATATAATAACTTGATTAATTCCACATTTCAACCCAACGAATACTTCCCGAGATATTTCATTGGATAAAATAGTTCAAACCGTAAAAAGTTGGAATGAGACATGTAGACTCTTTGAAAATCATTTAAAGATTCTCGGGAGTTTTTAGAAAAGCATTTCTGGACTAATGAATACTCAACTTGACAAAATCACATAGGGATGCAGCCAAAGAATTATTTTTGTTAAAAAAAGAATACAAATCCGGTTACAAAACACGGAGTCCACAACCCAAATCATCCACATCACATACTCGAATGAATAACCCAATGGTTACACTCGATACCCAGTCAAACCACAACGCACGGAAACAATCACAGGGCCTGCATCCTTATGTCAAAAATATCCCAACCAAAGAAACGAAACATATACGACACTATATTAGTGCCATTCTAGCCATGTACCAAGACCCTACATATGACGTAGCTCACATCGGGAATTATAGCTTTGTGATACTACGGACATATCACAATTATCGAAAACAGCATCATGCCATAATCATCATCACAAAACAAACTCCCGAGCTATACTGGTCCTGTACCTCTCGAGCAAGATACACACCCCATGTACACCTCGTCAAGCCCTCCCTGGTGTATAGCCCAACCGAGTGATCCGCCGAACTCGAAGTCTAAATATTTCCCAGGGGACCCTCACTGGTTTTACTCGGCTTGTACACAGCTCAAAAACCACATGGCACAAATCACATTCACCAAAAAC
Source organism: Orobanche coerulescens (assembly GCA_033398695.1). NCBI lineage: Eukaryota > Viridiplantae > Streptophyta > Magnoliopsida > Lamiales > Orobanchaceae > Orobanche > Orobanche coerulescens. Next base: position 66,914,837 of record CM065803.1, read on the forward strand.
ACATTCCCCCGAAGTACATTAAATGTAAATCAAGGTACTTGTTAGGAATGGCCGCTTTATCCGACACATACTCACATCACACAACATCACATACTCACCAATAACACACATGTCCACATGCACACACACATCTCTTGCCAAAGTACATAACCTTAAGTCCACTATCGACATAATCATGCACAACGGTACCACACGCAAAGAAGATATTCCAATGCACAACCCTATACACATTCTCAGAACAACACAATTGTTCACCAACACACGAGTAAATTTTAAAGAGAGTCTTTACCGAGAACATACTGATTCTTTTATAAGTTCATTAAAAACAATCCAATCGCACACATAGTCAATTACCGACTATTATAATTACGAAACATGAAGCGTATAGGCAAGATACTTGCCTCGAACCCACGAGCAACAGAAAGACGAACGGACACGGTCGGTTAGACCTCGAACTTCCAAGAATGATCACGAACCCGGAAACCTCATGAATACTATTAGAATAACATAACCATGAATAAATAACACTAATCTGAATCCGAATCAATCCGAAAAATAACAAGGATCCGAGGGTTTCTTCAAGAAAATCAAGAATCAAGCTCTGGGTGATAAAAATCGATAAACGAGTTATAAAATCCGGAAGATCATGGCCAAGACAACAAGAATACAATAATTAATTCATCAACCATGGATTAAATTAAAGAATTATGAAGAAACCCCAAAAAATCATATAAATAGGGTTCTAAAAAGAGAGTACCTCGATTTGGACCAAGAAGATGATTAGATGATGCTAGATATACATAAATTCACCCCAAGATGAAGCTTGTAGAAGAAGGTCGCTCAAAATTGCCTCCGAAGCTCACTCCCGTCGGAAATGGATGAAGAAGGGTGAGAAATGACGAATTAACGCTGCTGTCTAGTATTTATACTGGACAGTTATTAGCGTGCGCTAGCACACTGCATTAGTGCGCGCTAGCGAAGTCAACACTCCAAAACATACCGCCTATAACACATTTAGCGTGCGTTATCCAATAAGCGTAGCGTGCGCTAATGAGTCACAAATCCAGTCCAGTGGCTCCTGGACTGGTCTGCACCTACCAGGTAGCGTGCGCTAGGCAGACGATAGCGCGCGCTATCAACTAACCATAGCTTGCGCTAACGAGACTCCAGTACCAGTCCAGTAGCTCCTGGACTGCCTTTGGACTGCCAGTTAGCATACGCTACACACCCAGTAGCGTGCGCTAATAATGGCACGGTAGCGTGCGCTACACTGAAATGAGTCAAAATTCAAGAAATGGTCTGGAATGAAAATCGAACGCGTGTCAGCTCATAAAACACCAAACATGGCACCACATTCCAAAGATATGGACAACGCCAACCAATAATCCGCAGAAAAACTCAACGAAACTGGAACGAAGATCTCGGGTATTACATTTTTATGGTTGTGACTATAATTTTTTTACATTTGAATGCAGGATTACTTGTTACATTATAGCATCCTATGTTTTTCATAATCTCTTATGCGTTCTTGATGTGCTTAAGACTAACTTATATTGATATTGAAATATTTCATGTTTTTGTTAATGGTTACAAGCAGCTCTTGGCGTTGAATGTCTCTGGATTTATGAATTCTTTTTTTCTCTTCATAGGTTGCTTTTGAAATTGATCCCTTTTTTCCTTTTCGTTAACTACATCTCCTCTTTGCAGGTATGCTTACTCTTCCCTTTTATATTTTTTATATATTTTTACTGGAAGTATTCGTCTGGTTATCTGATATGCTTACTCTTCCCTCTTAGCAGATATGCTTACTCTTCCCTTTGGTTATATGATGCACTTTTTTCCATCTCAGCATTTCTAGTCATTTCCTCTTTGCAGGTATGTTGTTATTCCCTTTCCTTTTTTTTGGAGGTTTTGATAAAATATATTACTTTGCTTTTTCTCCTGTATTCTTGATGCCACTGTGGAAATAAAACCAACGACAGCTGCCTCTGTCATGTTTGCTCATCCTTTATTTTTATATTTGTTATCTTGTGCAGGGCTGGGTTTGCTTCGTCTAAGTTGATTTACAGGTATCTTTCTACTGTTATTTCTGGCCTTTTGTGTTGTTTTCTTATTACTTGCTTTTAATGAAGCTTGGCTGCTCAATTTGTTTGCTCATCTTGTTCTCCAGGTTTATTGCTTTGGATGAAGATGATAAAAATGAATGTCTGTAGTTACTTAAGTTTATTGTATCATTTTAGTTGTCTCTTTTGTTTATCCTATATATCCTGATTTCATGCTTAGATTACTAAATTGTACATATGGGTTCCTGAAGTGGTATACTGCATTTAGGTCTAAGAACTACATTGTACTTTTGCTTATAGTTAATTGTCCCTTTAGCAAGAAGTTGATTTTTTTTAAACTCATACTTCTTTATTTTCCATGGTTTTTACAACAAAACTACATTGTACGTTTGCTTACAGTTAATTGTTCCTTTAGCAAGAAGTTAATTTTTTCTGAGACTGATACTTCTATATTTCCCATGGTTTCTACAAAAAAAACTACTTATTCTTAGTTTTCATTTACACAAGACACACAAGTTCTGGTTTATTTGTTTTAGCTCGGCTTAATTTTACAATAGTGATGTATAATTTGCTGACTTTACTGGAATGTCATTGGACTTTATATTTGTGCTGTAATATTTTTCTGATTTGACTTCAGGAAAATTCAAAGTTATGGAGTTCTTCTGCAAAATGCTAGAAACAGTGGTGCCAATTGCCAAAGCTACTTGTAATATTTTGGTTGGAAAATGTTGCAGAGCAAAAAACACAGACAATGCAGCAAATTCCTTATCATATGAGAGAAAATGCTCTTCTCTTTCCTGTTACTATCGTAAAGATCTTGAAACTTTGATCTCTGCATGAGAGAATGATATGTTCCTTAAACAAGTTAACAACCATATATTTGTGTCAAACTTTGAAAAGGTAACAACCAATGAATTTTCAGAATTAACTGGTGACAGTGTATCTGCTATGATAGAGCACTTGTTTTGCATTTACTAAGCAAGCAAAAAAAATTTTGCTATTGATTGTATGCTAGCTGACTTGAGGGACAGGAAGAGCAAATTAGACCCTGGAGTAACTTTCTTGATCATAGAAGTAAAATTATTCACATTGCAGACAGGTTGGAGCTTTACTAGAATTAAATGTAGAAGTTGAAAGAACTGCATATTGAGATTTTCTCTCTTTTGCAGATTATTTTTTCCTTATTTTTGTGCTTTGTTTGCTTCGTAGTTTGTCAGTTTCATTGTTGTGTTGCTCTTTTGTTCTTTGTTGCTCTTTTGCTATGTGCTTCAAGAGCCCTGCTTGAAGAGATTTGATTGCAAGGATTGTATCTACCTTTAGCTATTTTCATAGTAGATTTCAACAAAAAATTCCTAAACTTGATTTTCCATCTACTTTGTTGTTTAACATGATCTCCTAAAATGTGTATAGTTGATACCTTGGCTTTTGCAGATCCCACTTTAAATGTTATTGGAATTGCACCAAAGAGATTTCGTTACTGCTTGGTGATTTACATTGCTGTCTCATTTTCAGATCAAGATTCTGTTTGTTGGCTAGCTGTAGAAGGTTGTGATGCTCTAAGCAAGTTGTTGGAATCCCAAGATTGTGTATCCGACGTCCTCCTTGTTATAGTCAACTTCTTTCAGGTACCATTCTGAGCGGGCGTCCTTTAAGTTTTCAAACAAATGTTATTGTTATCCCTTTCTGTGGCGATATTATTTGCTAAACATTTCTAGACTTTTCTTGGTTGCATAAAATTTCTGAATAACTCGTTGTCTGAATGGTTCTCATGCTGTCTATTAATCTGGGCAAGTGTTGGCGTGTGAGATACATGGTCGCAAGCCAATTCTATGAGCTTTGCGATTCTGTTGGACCTGGACCTACAAGGTACCTCAAATTTATGCTTACTTCGTGCATCTATACTGTTTTATGATATTGAAGAACTTGGTGTCATCTTATCTAAATTATTTAAACTTGCAAATTTCCTATTGGCACTTGGTTCTACATTAAGCTGAGTTTTCTACTTGTCAATGTTTTCCGACACTGATAATAAAGTTGTTGGATCTGAATATATATCTCTAATGATCTGTTTATTTTATTATTTGTAAATTGATTTCTGTTGAATAATTTTGAAAACGAATACTTGAGAAAAACGAGGACTATATATATATATATATATATATATATATATATATATATATGTGTGTGTGTGTGTGTGTATATATATATCAAATATACAGTTTAATTATGCCCTGCAAAAAAGTTGTTAGCCGAACAGAGTTTGCTAATCACGAAACCAATGGAAGTCGATGTTGAGTCCAGAAAATCTATCTCCTTAAAGTAAATTCGCCCTCACCACGGTGTGTGACGTCTGCCTCCCAGGATAAAACAACAGGTCGATGCAATTAATCGATGATCCCTTGCACCCTCAGCGAACTAGAATAGATATGTACTATCACCGACCGAAGAAGAAAAAACGAAGAAGGAAAAAAAAACGACTGGAAAAGGCTGCTGAAAATCGTACATTTTTTTGGTGTGGAAAACAAGCCCCTCAAGCCGGATATTTATAGGTGCAGGCTGGAGGAGGTTGTGTGCTGGAGGAACTCTAAACCGATCAGGATTGGTATCTCAATCCTTAATTATCAATTAAATTGATATTTATCCGGACCCGAAAAATTCAGAATTTATAATTGAGATATTTCAGTAAAATAAATTTTTACTGAATAAAATTGCAGTAAAAAGATAACTTCGAGATGCCGAGACATTTCGCCAAAATCGCCCTTCAATCGAGACCGACCCGAACCGAGCTGAGCCGAGCCGAGCCGGCCGGCCGGACGGACGGACGACGGCAGCGGCGCGTGTGTGTGTGTGCGCGCGCGCGAGGGGCACCTAGTCACATATCCACTCATGTCTCAGTTTTTGAACATGATTTTGTCCACATCTCCTTATATACTCACAATTTTTCCCTTCTTTTTCCAATGTGGGATAGCATCCCAAACCCATTTCTAAAGGGTTTACTTTGGAACATTATATCTCATTCATACCTCAATCATTTTGAGTATTCTTACATGTTTTGGAAACCTCGTATGGAGTACTATGTATTCCAACTAAGTCCCGACTTTAACTCGTAGTCGAGCCCACTCAAAATTTCCTCTCAAGTGGGCTACTCAAAATAGCCCATTTCCTCTATTATATCCAATAATTCCAATAATCCCCCACATGAATGAGATTGATGGTCCAGCAGCACACGTCAGACACGGAGTTGACTTGGTGATAGTTACTACGGTTAGGCATTGCATAGGATAGGTCGAGTATGCTCCTTAAACCTTCCCTCGACAAGATATATTCTCCTTACTGGCTAGACAGTGTGACTAGATGCCTTTGAACTGTCTGACCGCTTGTGTAAGTGATCGTATATCCTTCACAAGTGCCCTCCTTGATTTATTCTGTTCTCATTATTGTGCCCGTTTTGGCCGTGGACACCATCCTGGTTCTGCGAGAGTTTCTAAAGAATTGTGCCTTTGCAATTCTCCTTTGAAGCGGCCCCTCTTCTCTTTAACATAGGTGATTCTCTTTAAGTGTTTTGAGTAAACCCGTATTTTACTCCACCCGACTATACGTTGTCGACTTAAGAATCATTAAAAGCATAAGCTTAACCTCTCCCTACGGGTATCACTGTCTTCATCATAGGAATGGTCGGTTCGAAGTAACCCCTACAGTGATCGTGCCCAGTTTTATGGATTGGTTGTCCCATTGAACCTAGATCTTGAGATCTCCAGTCATCTTAGATTGGGTATCCTCCATAAAACCATTAGCTCAAGGCAATAGACCCATTCCTCTTTATGATTATCAATAAGGTCTCTTGATAACCCTTGGTTAGCGGATCCACAATGTTATCCTTTAATGACACATAATCAATACTGATAACCCCTGTTGATATCAATTGTCTAATGGTATTATGTCTCCTACTTATGTGACGAGACTTACCATTTTACATTACGCTCTGTGCCTTACCAATCGCAAATTGACTATCGCAATGAATACATATTGCGGTCACAGGCTTTGCCCATCTTGGAATATCTTCTAGAAAATGGTGTAGTCATTCTCCCTCTTCTACACATTTATCTAAGGCTATAAACTCGGATTCCATCGTTGACTGAGATATAAGTGTCTGTTTTGAAGATTTCCATGCCACTGCTGCACCGGCTAGTGTGAATACATATCCACTTGTTAACTTTGAGTCTTTTATATCAGAAATCTAATTTGCATCACTATATCCTTCAAGTACTGCTGGATAATTGGTATAGTGCAGCCCATACTCATGAGTACCCCTTAAATATCTTAGTACCCTTATGATCGCCTTCCAGTGATCCTTTCTGGGGTTGCTCGTGTATCTACTTAGTCTACTAACTGAGTAGGCTATATCTCGTCTTGTACAGCTCATCAAGTACATCAGACTTCCTATTATGCGAGAGTACTCAAGTTGAGATACTTCTTCACCCTTATTCGTGGATAGTCTTAACGTCATATCAACTAGGGTTTTGGCTGTGCCAAAGTCATCCTTATTAAATCTTTCAAGAATTTTATCCACATAGTGGGCTTGACTCAGCATGAGACCTTTCGATGTTCGTGTGATCTTAATCTCTAAGATTACATCTGTGAGTCCCATATCTTTCATATCAAATCTCGACCTCAACATGTCTTTGGTTGATTTGATTATTCTTTCATTAGTGTCGGTAATGAGCAAGTCATTTACATATAGACACAAAATGACATAGCCATCTTCTGTGTCTTTCACATATATACATTTGTCGGATTCATTAATTTTGAAGCCACCACTCAACATGAAATGATCAAATTTTTCATGCCACTGTTTTGGTGCCTGCTTCAATCCATATAATGATTTGACCAACTTGCAGACTTTTCTTTCTCTTCCAGAAGCAAGGAACCCTTCGGGTTGTTCCATATAAATTTCTTCTTCCAAATCCCCATTAAGAAAGCCAGTCTTAACATCCATTTGATGAACTTCTAAGCCTCGTAATGTGGCGATAGCAAGTATCATTTTGATGGAAGTTATTCTCATCATAGGAGAGTAAGAATCAAAATAGTCTCGGCCTTCTCGTTGGTTATAACCTTTCACTACGATCCTAGCCTTATACTTATCAATTGCTCCATCCTTCAGCTTCTTCTTGAAGATCCACTTGTTTCCTAGCGTCTTACACTTAGGTGGCAACTCTACCATTTCCCAAGTGTGATTATGTAATATAGAATCGATTTCCTCTTTGATAGCCTCCTTTTAAAGAGGTCCATACGTCGAGCTTACAGCTTCTTTGTAAGTCTGAGGTGCCTTTTCGAGCAAGTAGGTGATGAAATCTGGTCCATAAGATTTCTCCGTCCTTTGTCGCTTTCTCCTTCTAGGTTCATCCTCATTATCCATTCTTTGGTCTTCCTTATCTTCATCCATTAGTTCAGAAGTCTGTTCGGATGAGATAAGGGGTTCAGTTGCAGTCTTACAAGGAAAGATATTCTCAAAGAATGACGCATTCCTTGATTCCATAATTGTATTCTTGTGAATCTCAAGCACTTTGGCTTCATGCACAAGAAATCGGTAAACATTGATGTTGTGTGCATATCCAATGAAGATGCAGTCAACCATTTTTTGGCCTATTTTGACTTTCTTAGGAGTAGGTATCAGCACCTTTGCTAGACACCCCCACACTTTCATGTAATTGTAGGAAGGCTTGACTCCTTTCCACAATTCATAAGGAGTTTTGTCCCCGTTCTTACGGCATATCTTGTTTAAGAGATAATTCGCCGTTAAGATGGATTCTCCCCACATATTTTAGGGCAGACCTGAATTTAGTAATATCGCATTCATCATCTCTTTCAGAGTGCGATTCTTACGTTCCGCCACGCCATTTGACTGTGGTGCATATGGGGCAGTGACTTCATGAATAATCCCATGTTGCGAGCAAAATTCGCCGAATGGTTCGATATATTCACCTCCATGGTCACTCCTCAAAACTTTTATCTTAGCATTCAATTGATTCTCAACTTCCGTTTTATAGAGAACGAATTTCTCTATGGCTTCATCTTTGCTTTTGAGCAAGTATACATAGCAATATTTAGTACAATCATCCACGAAAGTAATAAAATATTTATTTTCACCTCTAGTTTGAACAAACTTCAAATCACATAGGTCGCTATGTATTAATTCTAAAGGTTTGGTGTTTCTTTCCACTTGTCGGAATGGAGATCGAGTTAATTTTGCCTCTACACAAGTTTCATACTTATGGTTTAAATCAATTTTAAACTTTGGTATGTGATCCAATGCAATTAGTCTACACATTGCATTAAAATTAACATGTCCTAATCTAGCATGCCATAAATTAGGAGACTCAAGCAAGTAAGCAGAAGAATTCTTCATTTCATTATTTTTTATAGTCATTACATTGAGCTTAACTAGCCCATCACATTTATATCCCTTGCTTATAAACACACCATTTTTCGACAAAATAACTTTATCGAACTCGAAAATTGTTCTAAAGCCATGCTTCATCAACAAGGTACCAGAAATAAGGTTCCTGTGAATATCAGGCACATATAACACACATTTAAGAGTTACTTCCTTTCCAGGCGTCATCTTTAAGATCACCGTGCCTTCGCCCAAGATAGTTGAGGTTGCAGAGTTTCCCATATACAGTATATCACCGGCATCAGTTTCTATCAATGAGCAGAACATTGATTTGTTGGCATATATATGCCTAGTTGCTCCAGTGTCAATCCACCACTCTTTGGTATTTGACCCAACTAAGTTCACTTCGGAGATCATAGCACATAAGTCAAGATTTTCCACTTGCTCGGTAATCAGATGTGCTGCATTACCTTCCTTTTTCTTCGGTTTCTTTGGCAGTCTGCAGTCAGCCACCCTATGACCCATCTTTTCACAGTTGTAGCATTTACCAAGGAATTTTTCCTTTTTTTATCCAATTTCTCCTTTAGGTCCCAGCTTGGTTCCCTTTCCATTGTTGCCTTTCTTGGATGTCTATCCAGTTTCCACAACATTGGCCTTTTCCACAGCAGCATTTACCTTCTTCTCTAATCCTCGGTTGTCTTTCTCTATGCGAAGTCTAACGATCAGATATTCCATGCTCATCTCTTTGCGCTTGTGCTTGATATAATTCTTGAAATCTTTCCAAGTCGAGGGCAGTTTTTCGCTCACAGCAGCCACTTGGAAGGATTCGCTAATGACCATTCCTTCAGCATGGATTTCGTGAATGATCACTTGTAGCTCTTGTACCTGACTGACTATGGTCTTGGAGTCCATCATCTTGTAATCTAGAAACCATCCAACAATCCACTTCTTGGCACCGGCATCCTCGATCTTGTACTTATGGTCCAGTGAGTCCCATAATGCCTTGGCTGATTTAGCACTGCTGTACATGTTGTATAGTGAATCGGCAAGGCCATTCATCACATAGTTCCGACACAGATAGTCAGAAGTTTTCCAAGCGTCAATGGTCATCAAAGTTTGTTGGTCACTGTCTTTGTCATATTTTGGCGCGTCTTCCTTGAGGAATCGAGACAAGCCTAGAGTGGTCAGATAGAACATCATCTTTTGCTGCCATCTCTTGAAATTCTGCCCATTGAATTTCTCTGGTTTGTCGGCATGGTTGACCGGAACCAAAACCGAATTACTAATCAGAATCGAAGCTGAGTGGTTGGCTGAACCCGATCCAGTTATTAGAGGCGCACCTCCAGTCGCTGAACCCGAGCTGATTTTCTGAGGCGTACCTCCAGAAATGTCCATAGACAGAGTTGGGTTTGAAGCATCCATATTAACTTAAGTTTGGAAAATAGATCTGTTTTAATCAAGTAAAAAAAATTGCTTTAAGATTGTTGAATAATTTTGAAAAGGAATACTTGAGAAAAAACGAGGACTATATATATATATATATGTATATATATATATATGTATATATCGAATATACAGTTTAATTATGCCCTGCAAAAAAGTTGTTAGTCGAACAGAGTTTGCTAATCACGAAACCAATGGAAGTCGATGTTGAGTCCAGAAGAATCTGTCTCCTTAAAGCAAATTCGCCCTCACCACGGTGTGTGACGTCTGCCTCCTAGGATAAAACAACAGGTCGATGCAATTAATCGATGATCCCTTGCACCCTCAGCGAACTAGAATAGATCTGTACTATCACCGACCGAAGAAGAAAAAATGAAGAAGAAAAAAAACGACTGGAAAAGGCTGCTGAAAATCGAACGTTTTTTTGGTGTGAAAAATGAGCCCCTTAAGCCGGGTATTTATAGGTGAAGGCTGGAGGAGGTTGTATGCTGGGGGAACTCTAAACCGATCAGGATTGGTATCTCAATACTTATCCAAGTAAAATTACAGTAAAAAGATAACTTCGAGTCGCCGAGACATTTCGCCCTTCGACCGAGACCGAGCCGAGCCAAGCCGGCCGTACGGAGGGACGGACGGCGGTGGAGGCGCGCGCGCGTGTGTGTGTGTGCGCGAGGGGCACCTAGTCACACATCCACTCATGTCTCACTTTTTGAACATGACTTTGTCCACGTCTCCTTATATACTCACAATTTTTCCCTTCTTTTTCCAATGTGGGATAGCATCCCAAACCCATTTCTAAAGGGTTCACTTTGAAACATTATATCTCATTCATACCTCAATCATTTTGAGTGTTCTTACATGTTTTGGAAACCTCGTACGGAGTACTACATATTCCAACTAAGTCCCGATTTTAACTCGTAGTCGAGTCCACTCAAAATTTTCTCTCAAGTGGGCTGCTCAAAACAGCCCATTTCCTCTATTATATCCAATAATTCCAACACTTTCTCTGTCTTTTGCTCATTATGATCTCATCATGATGCCATTTTAAGGACGTATTTGGTTCTCGCTTATGCTCCTACTTCGTGATAATGAAGCTGAGCATATACCTGCTGCTGGTAAATTTACCAAATTCTGTCGGATAATTAACCCAGAACTTGCTATGCAGCATTCTTCCCTGCGTGAGAGTACACACTTACTAATCTGAACTGCTAGTTGGTGATGATGCTATTTTTCGTAGATAATTGTCTCTATGTGAAATTTCAGGAATTGTTATCAGATTCTTCTCATCTTGTTTAAGCAGTTTTGGCTTCTATTATTATGGGAATAGCTCATGTTCTAGAAAAGGGTATAATATGCTTTCTTGGTTAATATTTAGATTTTATATGGAAACTATCTATAAGTAATTTGTACTACCCATGCTAAGCAAAAGAGCATTATCTTCTTGTTAAGTTCCACTTGTTGGTAAAAACAAAAGGTTCCACTGGTTGGTCGCCATGTTTAGTTGCTACCCATGCTATCATCATTCGATGCTTCCGCTCTTGGTTTAGATTGCAAAAATCTTTTTCTGAAAGTTATAACTTTCATATCAAAAGTTTGGTGCAAGAAACTAAAGCAGAATAGAAATTTTATGGAAATGATTATTGTTGTGCGGCAATTTATACGCCTCGATGGCGATCGGCATGATGGTCAGGAGCCAGCCAAAGAAGACAGACGCTGGGATAGAGATCGCCAATGATATCTGATTGTAGACGACCGTCCCATACCGCATGTGAATCCGACACCCGTCAGAGTCTTCGAAGACCGAATCTCGGACGAAGACCCACGTGCAGATCCACAAAAGGCGCCGCAAGATAAGGCCTTTGACCCCAGCCTGTCACCAACCTCACACCTGCCGACAGGCTCGCCGAAAGGTACAAAGTGGGTCCTCCCCAGACAGCGACTCAGGACGCGTGCAGGTTCCCCATTGGCTCGCACAGCTGGCTGCCAGCAGCAGCCTCGGACTTTAAGGGAACAGTCCCACGTGACGGGAAGATCGCCCACCTTATTCTAATATAGAAAACGGCGATCGCTCGCGATCGCCGGAGAGGACCCAGCAACCTTTTCTCCTATAAATAGGAGGCCTCCAACAGTGGCCAAAGGAGAGTGAAAAAACGTACAGAGAGAACGGTGAATTTACTGGACGAATACATACACACACAGGGAAATCCATTGACAGTGAAACTCATTCACATATACAGAACATCCAAAAGCAAGAACTCATAGAGCTTCATATCTGGTTCTTCCGGCAATCTTCATGCTCTATAGCTAAGATAACTAGAGTCATTACACTCATTGTAATAGTATTCTAACATTAATATTTGTACTCCAAAGTATTCATATTAATAACATCTCGCGAGAGCATTCAAGCCCGGGACTAACAACCCCAGCAAATCTTGTGTTATTTACTTTCCCACGTAAGTGTTCTCGCATTTGTTTGTTACTCGATCATTACAGCAATATCATCTCCGGATAATATTTTGGGTAACAATAATTGGCGCTAGAAGTAGGCAATCTTAACCTTCATTTTTATTCCGACCGTCTCGAAGAACACTCACTGTTCTACGAGGCATATACTTGAGGAAACACTCACTGTTCTTCAAAGAAAACCTTCAGAAACATGGCATCCACCACGACCTCAAAAAGAGCCACCCTGCGATCTGCCGGACCTCTCATTCCAGCCCAGACCGAATCTCAACCAACGGCGGAAGGCGACCGCGGCGATGCTAGACTCTCACTCCCGCCCCCGAGGGACGGTCCTAGCCTCTCACTCGATCAGTTCCAGACCGCGGAACAGATCGAGGAGGCTATGGACATCCCCAGGGAGCGACGAAGGGCATGCGACTCACCCACCATTACTCCATCTGCCATCCGCCGAGCAGGCAAGCGGAAGCTTAAAGGGCTATACGTCGAGAAATCGTCAGAAAGCCCCGAGCCGCAGGAAAAGGCTCTCGTAAGGCGGGACGATTCCGTATTCAGCCGCCTAGGGAGCGATCTATCATGGCGACCCGGGCATTCAGGCCCAGTCGGGAGACATCGGAGTCCGAATATGTCACCAGGAGTTCGGCATATCTGACTCCCAGAAGACAAGCCGGACAACAGGCCCCCGCTCACCCAAGAATTGATCCCGGTGGTGGAGAACTCGTCACCTACCGTGGGGCCAGGAGATCAGTACATGATCGCCTAGGCTCCCGCTCCGAGAGCCAATCAGCGAGCAGTCAGGCTACAGCGATGGCCGCCATGCAGCGCCAGCTCGACGAAATGAAGGCGCTCCTAGAAACTGGGGCAGGCGCCAAGAGATCAATCGCTGGACCGAGTGAGCCACTCGCGGCCCAGATAGAGCTCGCCCCAGTTCAACCAAAGATCGCTCCCCCTCAAACACCTCTATATGAGGGGAGATCGGATCCTGAGATCCATTTGAGCAAATTCCGGATTTACATGACCGAATGTGGAGCATCGGACGCGACGAAGTGCCGAATGTTCCCATTGACATTGGGCGATCTCGCCCATAGGTGGTACATCTCACTGCCACCTCGCTCGATCAATTGTTTTGAAAAGCTGGCAAACGACTTCACGTCGTATTTTGCCGCCAAAGTGGCTCGACCGGAAGGCCCCCACCGCATGATGAAAATCAGGCAGGGGAAGAACGAGCCCGATGAAGACTACATCGACCGGGTGGATGAAATAGTCCTCACCGGCGAGCCCATTAGCGACGAGCTCGTTCTCTACTAGGTCCTAGGGGGATTCTATGGCCATTCGCCCATGTTCAGGCACCTTACGAAGGACATCCCCCCAACCTACGCGATCTTCCGCGTCAGGGCCGCTGATTTCTTGGCTAGACAGAGGATGCTCACCCTCCGCTTAGGTGAGGGACCTACCGGCGAGGGGAAGGCGCCATCTTCCATCCCGAGAAAGGCGGTCGCAAACCCAGAAAGGCGATCATAAAACCGCCCGGCGAGTTCAAAGCTTTCGAGGATGTAGAGGTTCACCTCCTCCGCAACCTCAACCTATCTCCGGACCACATTTTCAACGCCATCAAGGGGCGCGAATGGCTTAGCAAACCGAATTCGGTGAGGGACCACGGTCATCTAGACCGCAACAAATTTTATGCATACCACAAGAGTCCCGGCCACAAAACCAGCCAGTGCCGCGACCTCCTCAGACAACTCTGGAGACTGTTCGAGGAAGGCAAATTGGATAACTTGGTTACCAAGCCAGAGCCTTGAGCAGAGAGGACCGGAGGACGCGAGCGCCGACAGAACGATGGAATCCCTCCCAATCCGGTCGCCAGGATCGAGCAGAACGAGCTGGAGTATTCTGATGAATCAATCCCTCCGATCAACCCTGGCGGCCGGATCAATATGCTTCAGGCGGGAGGTGGAAACCTCGGAGGCCTTTCCCCGATTTCCACCATGTCGAACAGAAAGCGGAAGGCCGAATTGAGGGCGTTCGCAGGGGTCCATGTCGTGGTGCCCCCAGAGCCGACCATCTCCAAAGACGCGTTCATCACCTTCTCCAACAAGGATAGGGAGGGAGTACAGTGTCCCAAAGAGGATGCGTTGGTAATCTCTGCTTGTATCCTTGGGAAAATGGTCGATCGCGTGCTGGTTGACAATGGGAGCTTTTGCAATATCATATTCAAATCTGCTCTTGACCAGCTCGGCAACCTGACCAAGTTTATCAAGCCATTTGACACCGTGCTCCAAGGATTCGGCGACAGTACAGTCCAAGCCTACAGGAGGATCAAGCTCTCTGTCGAGCTAATATGTCATTACGATCCCAAGGTTAGGATTACTAGGAACCTAATCTTTGTAATCATAGATAGGCCTAGCATCTATAATGGGTTCCTAGGTCGTCCATTTTTAGAAACCTTCGAAGCGGTCGCCTCTTCTTTATTTTACTGTATCAAATTCCCCGCTGCCGATGGGACGGTCGGTACTGTAAAAGGAGACCAACTAATGGCTAAGAAATGTTTGAATTACTCCTGTGTCGTAACTTCTTTCAATACTTCCCATGCTATTTGTAACATCGAGACGATCGACAATCAACCCATGGAGATCGACGAGCCAAGCACCTCGCATCAGCCCAACTCAGAGGACGGCATCTCACATCGATTGACGGACGACATCGAGCCAAGGATTGGTTTCGAGCCAAGCCTCGACATCGATCCAAGTATCGAGTTCGGAAATCATTCCAAACGAGAAGCAACTGTCCCCATTGAAGAGTTGGAAAGTATAACGATAGATTCGGCTCGCCCAGAGCAGGAAGTACAGATCGGCACATGCGTCGGTCTCGAGTTAAAGGAGGATCTGATCAATTTATTACGTAAGAACATCGGAGTCTTTGCCTGGTCGCATCAAGATATGGTCGGAATAAGTCCTGAACACGCTTGCCACTATCTAAATATCGACCCGACAAGGAAACCTGTTCACCAGAAACGTAGGAAATTCGGTCCCGAGAAGTACGCGGTGCTCGATATAGAAGTCAAAAAGCTACTGGATAACAAACTAATCAGAGTAGCTACAGACGAGCCACAGTGGGTAGCCAACGCGGTGCTCGTCAAAAAGCCGAGCAACTCCTGGAGGTTATGCATCGACTTCACCGACCTCAACGCGGCATGTCCAAAAGATCACTTTCTGATGCCTCATATTGACCACTTGGTCACAGCAGGCTGCGAAATGATGTCGTTCATGGATGCCTTCGCCGGGTACCATCAGATCCCCATGGCGGAGAAAGACATAAAACACACATCGTTCCACACGGAAAAAGACATACTTTTGGGTCCGGATGCCGTTCGGTCTGAAGAATGCAGGGGCGACCTACCAACGGCTAGTCAACGGGATGTTCGCCAACCAGATCGGCAAGACCATGGAGGTCTACATTGACGACATCGTAGTCAAAAGCTTCAAAAAGGAAGATCACCTCAATGACCTTGCCGAGACGTTCGCCATCCTCGAAGTTCAACATGAAGCTGAACCCCAAGAAATGCAACTTCGGGGTAAGCTCCGGAAAGTTCTTGGGGCACATCGTGAGCCAAATAGGGATCGAGGCAAACCCCACCAAGATCCAGGCGATCCTCGACATGCAGGAGCCACGGAATGTCAAACAGGTGCAACGCCTGACAGGTTGTCTAGCTGCCCTTAATCGTTTTATTTCCCGGATCAGAGACAAAAGTAAACCGTTCTTCGCGACCATAAAGAACAAGAAGTTCGCATGGACAAAGCAGAGTCAAACATCATTCGCCAAAATCAAGGAGCATCTATCTAACCCTCAGATCCTGGCAAAGCCGATCCCCGGCGAAAAGCTATTCCTTTACCTGGCGGCCTCGGAGGTCGCGCTGAGTGCTGTTTTAGTACGAGCAGAGGGGCAAGCACACTTACCGATCTACTTCATTATCCAGGCACTCCATGACGCGGAAACGCGTTACACGCCTCTGGAAAAGATCGCCTACGCTCTGGTCATGAGTGTTCGCAAGCTAAGGGCCTACTTCTTCGAACATCAAGTGGAGGTTCTGACGACTCTGCCCTTAAGGCAAGTTCTGCACCGGCCAGATACCAACAGACGACTCCTCAAGTGGTCACTGGAGATCGCCCAATACGGTATCACGTATGCTCCTCGCACGGCGATCAAAGTCCAAGCTCTGGCGGACTTCGTGGTGGAATTAAAATTCCCTCCGAGTCCGACCCAGGTCGGCCATCCTGCTTGGAAGTTGTACGTGGACGGCTCGGCAACCAACTCGCGAGCAGGGGCAGGGATTGTCCTCATCAGCCCCGACGGCCAAAGTTTCACAAATGCTGTGCGTTTCGGGTTTCGCGCCACCAACAATGAATCCGAGTACGAAGCCTTGGTAGGCGGGCTCGATCTAGCCCTCGCCCTAGATGTTCGCCATCTCTACATTTTCATGGACTCCCTCTTGGTCGTGAACCAAGTCAAGGGAGAATATGAGGCGCGCGGAGAACAAATGGTCAAATACCAAGAATTAGTCGCCGAAATGTGCACAAAGTTTGAAGAAGTGCTAATCGAACAAGTCCCGAGAGAGCACAACTCCCAGGCCGATGCCCTATCCAAACTAGCGTCGTCAGATGGGGCGGCCGATTTCTCTAACATCCAAATCACAAAATTAGCAAAGCCGGCATCGACAGAAACCTGATTACCACAGTTTCCATCGCCGAGGAAAATTGGATGACTCCGTTCATCAAATACTTGAAGGACGGAACGGTCCCTGCCGACCGTATCAATGCTCGCCAACTCCAGCTCCGAGCAACCAGATACACCCTGTTGGACGACTGGCTTTACAAGCGAGCTTTCAGCCTTCCCCTCCTCAAGTGCATTACGCCGTAGGAAGGCCGGATCGTTTTAGCCGAGATCCATGACGGGATCTGTGGAAACCATGTTGGCGGACGAGCTCTCATCCACAAAACAACCAGACAAGGTTTTTTCTGGCCTTCACTTCAGAAAGATGCGATCGCCTATGCCAGATCGTGTCACAGGTGTAAAGTGATGGGCCCGAACATCAAGCTCTCCCCCGAGCATCTCACTTCAATGTACAGCCCATGGCCATTCGCCCAATGGGGCATCGACCTTATAGGTCCCTTGCCGACGGCGCCAGGGGGCTGTAAGTTTGCCATCGTGGGGGTCGATTATTTCACGAAATGGGCTGAGGCCGAGCCGCTCAACAAGATCGGCCAAGAATAGGTAATCAAGTTCATTTGGAAGAACATCATATGCCGATTCAGTCTGCCCCACGCTATAATCTCCGACAACGGAAAGCAGTTCGACGGTTTAGAAGTCATGCAATTCTGCGATAAGTGGGGAATCAAAAAGTTGTTCTCGGCACCCTATCACCCTCAGACGAACGGGCAGGTAGTGGCCGTAAACAAAATCCTCAAACACACGATCAAAGCACGACTCGAATCCAGACAAGGGCGATGGGCGAGCGAGCTCCCAGATGTTTTGTGGTCTTATCGAACGACGACCTGAAACTCAACCAGAGAAACCCCGTTCGCCCTCGCCTTCGGAACATAAGCAGTGATCCCTTCGGAGATCGCCGTCCTCAGCCACCAAACTGAACAGGAGATGACGACGGACAATAATGTGGCCCGACGAATCGACTTGGACATGCTCGAAGAACAGCGACTGACCTCGAAAATGAAGAACACAATCCACAAAAGGAGATCCGAGAAGTTCTTCAACTCGAAGGTCAAGGAAAGACGGTTCTAAGTGGGCGACCTAGTCCTCAAAAAGGTCCAGATTCACACAGGAGTCTTTGGCCCGGATTGGGAAGGCCCCTTCAGAATATCTAAATGGCTAACTAGGGGAGCCTACGAACTTGAACACCCTGACGGCACTCCGGACCAATATCCCTGGAACGCCGTACATTTGAAGAAATACTACCAGTGAAAACTCTGTATTCAGTTACCCAATGTACAAAGAGTATAATGAGATTTTCCTATCCCATCTATGTGATTTGCCTCGACAAAAACAAACAACTAAAGAGATGACGACTCGCTCGCCCTACAATAGGTCGTCATCTAACCTGACAGACCTATGCAAGTGATCGCCCCCCAAGCACAACGTATACCGTCGAGGATCATCATTCAACATGGCGATCTGAGGTAGAAAAGTGCAGCCATGGTCCTAGAGGTCGATGGAACCGACGGCTTCGTCCATGCAAGGTTCCTTTGGGCTGCGATCGCTCGCCCTTCGTTTAAATACGAGGCGAGCGTAGCCGAAGGACCCTCCAAATAAATCTGTGAACACGCTCGCGCGCCCTCAAAAGTACATCATCTAACATGATATACCCGGACAAGGCGACGTGTCCCTACCCCGTCACAACGTATACCGTCGAAGGTCGCCATCTAACATGGCAACCCGAGGTAGAAAAGTGCTAACAAGCCTCGGAAGTGGAGTCGAATAAACCGACGGCGCCCAGTGCAAGGACTCCTCCAGACCAAGACCGCTCGCCTTTCGTTTAATTACAAGGCGGGCGCAGCCTAACGGAGGACCCTAACAATAAAGTGAGTCGCGAGACAGACCTACATATGGAATGTCCCTCGCATACAAAGACACGGTTACAGAGGTTGGTCCATCGAACTCCGCGACCATGCACAGTTCCTCAGAGTCGAAATAGTCGACCTCCCTCGAAGAATCGGCAAAACTAAAGATAGCTCACCAAACATACTATTTTCGTTCCCTTACTTACACTAAGTAAACAAAAATAAGGGGCAAAGTGGAGCTATTCCTAAATGCGATCGGGAAGGAGGGACCATACACGATCGGCTTAGTTCAAACACACACATGACGATCGGTTTTGTTCAAGAAATTTACAAGTAAGAATTTTCAAGTGTACCAATACATTCGAAGCTATTCAGAAAATTGTGCAAAGTCAAAGTGATGCGGAACATTCAGACAGTCGATCGTACAAACAAGGCATCAGGTGCAATTATGTAAACACTTGTATAAATTCATATGCAAACATTCAGAAGAGGCGGTCGTACATATAAAAAATCAGATGCGAAGAAGAAGAATTTTATTCCATTCGAAAAGTTCGTACAGACAAGCCCGAAGGCAATACAAGAGAAAAACAGAAAATTACAAGCAAAGGAAAACAAAACAACTCCACCATCACTCAGGCCGCCCCCGACTGGCCTTCGCCCCCAGCAGGCGGATCGGTGCGCGCTCCCTCACCAGCTTCAGGATAAATAAGTTTATCGGGAAAAGGATACCAGCTCAAATCGATCCCTAAGTCGGTGAGGTCGAGGATCGGCAGGGAGAAGTCCGACTGCAATGGATGCTCAAATACATAGGCTTTGAAGGCTTCCATCATAGGGCCGACCTCGACCCCTACCTTCTTGGCAGCACGGATAGCGTCGGCGTAAGCCAGATAGTAGGCGAACTCGCCGACGTACTCCACATTAAGGTAGGGATCGGTCTTGATCGCCTTTAATCGCTTCTTTTCACTTCGCAGCTGCCTTGTCCGCATCCGCAAGCTCGGCTACCTTGGCAGCCAGTTCCCCCTTCGTCTTCTCCAGCTCGCCGTTGAGCCGGTCCACTGTCGCCTTCAGCCCAGTCACCTCCTCCTGCGAGGCCGCGTGCAACCGACGAGCATCCGTCATCTGGTCGCAAAACCGATCGGCCACCTCCCGAGACCGGCCATGTTCTTGCTTCATCCGGTCGAGGTCTTGTTTGGCTCGCTTGGCCGTCTCCAGGTACTCCTTCTCCATGGCCACGATCCGGTTAGAGAAATCGACATTCTAGTTCCAAGCGGCCTCAAGATCTTGATGGAGGCGAGCAGTAGAGGGTCGCCCCTCATAATCCTTAGCAGCTTGGACGGCCATCGTCGCCGCCTGGAGAGTCAGGGCGAGTGTCGCCTGCATGGCATCACCAGACCGCCGACGCGCAATCGCGTCCAGGTCAGTCGTCCAAGCCTTAGGAAGAGAGGTGATGGCCCGGGAGACGTAATAAGGGACGTCGACAGCCTAGCGTGGGGACTTGCTCGCCAGGAAATCCAGCACCATCGGCGAGACGTCCAGATCGGCAAGACGGACCCTGCAACACAAACAAAAAGAAACAAAGGAGTTAGTATACATCCTACACAAATAGCCTAACTCGGAAAGATCAAACCAATCTTACCTGGCGACCAACTCGGGGTTGCGGCCGAAATAGGGCTTGCCCCGAGGAGTTACGACTTCAGTGATCACCGCAGTCTTCAAGAAGGCAGCTGAGGGCCTGGACCCCTCCGCCATCGGAACAGCAGAGATAGGTGGTGCGGCAACCGGCGGCTCCAAAATGGATACTTCCGCGTCAGCAGTCGGCAGGGACTCCTTCGGCCTTCGCCTCTTGCGGTTACGCTGGAGCTGTTCCTCCTCCCGAGCTTCCGGCTCGACGACCGGCACCATAGTAGGTCTCATCGCGGATAGGACGGACGCCGTTGCGCAGGGCACGACCGCCTTCTTTCCTCGGTGGAGACGACCCATAAGACCGGGTTCGACATTGAGATCTCTTTCGGGGCTCGGAATAACGGGGAAAATGGAGCTCTGTCAAAGAAAAATGCGGCCAAGTTAGACACCTACTTCAATCAGACGATCGTCATACAGGAGAGAGGAAGTAAAAATTTATACCTGGAACCTTCAGATGACGAGGGAAGCGAAACAATCGAGCTTCCAACCAATGAGGTTCATGGTTGACTGTGCGAACATCGATGTAGGAGTCCGGCAGATCGCGAATTCGCTCCGAGACGATCAAGAAGTCGAAAGGAAGGTCGTCGATCGCTGGAACGAGGAAACCTGCAAAAAGGAAACCAAATTAGATCAATCCAATATGTATCCGAACAAAGGGAGAGTTAAAACCCTTACTCGGATTCCTCTCCCGAAAACTGGTGGGGATCTCCAACTCTTCCTCTGACTTATCACTCGACGCCGACCTCCACGCTCCACCGACCCAGCACCATTTCGCCAGGTCGCCCCGAACCTTGTTCGGCACCCTAAGGACCACCCTACCCATGCGACCTTGTATGTGATAACCGCCGACCGATCCCTTCTGCGCAGTCAGTTTGAAGAGATAGTTTATTTCCAGCGCAGAAGGTAGACGGAACAACCGATGACCGCCAAAAAGTGTCAAGGTGCTAATGATCTGCAGCCAGGCGTTCGGCGTCAGCTGGAGCGGCGCCACATTCCAGGCGATCAGCAAATATGACACGGCGAACGGCAAGGGGAACCGTAGGCCAGCCTCCAGAATCATTTCGTTGACGACGACCAAACCCTCGGGAGGTTGGTCGGCACATTCGTTCTCCGAGGGCATGTGCAGCGAGACATCGGAAGGGATATGGAATTTCGCCCTCCAACGACTCAAGTCTTTCCTGGTCGCCGAACTCCGAACTCGACCGAGGGTCCACAGGAGCGGTCCGCGCCCGAAACGCCGTTGCTTCACGGGCTCATAGGGGTGGGCGACCGAGTATGCTTCAAAGTCAAACTCGGACACGGTCCGCAATCCTCCAAAAGACCGACGAAGTTTAAAAAGGCCCGGCCAAACACGCTGCTCGCTCCCGATACGGCCTCACCGCTTCATCCTCATCCACCGGTGAGCCCCTCTGCCCCGCCGCCGCCGCCGATCTCGCCGCGTCGGCCTCGTTGAAGAGCTCTTCAACCTCCGCGGGTGTGATTCCCGCACGGATGGCCTCAACGGCCGTCTCCATGTGAAGAACCGCGGAGGCTTCTTCCCGGACAGGCGAGGTCGCGGCGGCAGAGGAGCTACCGGCCTCATATGCTTTGGATCCTCCTCCAGACATGTTTCTAAGAGAAAATGGGGGAGAAAATTTTTGTTCTTACCTAGAAAGAAAGACGGTCGGCACAAGGAGCTTCAAAGAAATTCGGCAGAGTCTTCGTCTAAAAGGCAAGGGTGCATAAAGAGCTGAACTGAAGTGGCCCTAGCCCTTTTTATAGGCGGGAGCAGGGGCCTCTGTGCAAATAGGCGGAATCCCAGGGGCTGGAGTGCAACCGTCGGGGGGACACATTAAATGCAGCCCTCGAAACCCGCGTACGCATCGTTTCGAGGGCACCCCAGGCATCAAGTCTGACAAAACCGTCGGACTCCCCCAACTGTAGCGCGACGCGTGTCCCTGCAACGTTTCGAGAGCCCACCTTCATTTTCCGCTATTTCCAGCGCATAAGGAGATCGTCCGGATTCGAAATCAGATCGTCCAGGCGACGATCGTCCTTGTCATAAGCAGATGAGCCAATCGTCTAAAACAGGCGATCGCCAACAGTGCCACCTCACCCCATGTTTTCAACATCGGAGCGAGCTGGGGGGCAATTGTTGTGCGGCGATTTATACGCCTCGATGGCGATCGGCATGATGGCCAGGAGCCAGCCAAAGAAGACAAACGCTGGGCAAGCGTCTAGCGATCGACGTCCAAGGCGATCGTCTGTTGGCATCTGGCGATCGCTAATGATATCTGACTGTAGACGATCGTCCCATACCGCATGTGAATCCGACACCCGTCAGAGTCTTCGAAGACCGAATCTGACGAAGACCCACGTGCAGATCCGTAAAAGGCGCCGCAAGATAAGGCTTTTGACCACTGTCACCAACCTCACACTCGCCGACAGTCTGCCGAAAGGTACAAAGTGGGTCCTCCCAGCATGACTCAGACGCGTGCATGTTCCCATCGCTCGCATGACTAGCCGCCAGCAGCCTCGGACTTTAAGGGAACAGTCCCACGTGACGGGACGATCGCCCACCTTATTCTAATATAGAAAACGGCGATCGCCCGCGATCGCCGGAGAGGACCCAACAACCTTTTCTCCTATAAATAGGAGGCCTCCAACAGTGGCCAAAGGAGAGTGAAAAAACGTACAGAGAGAACGGTGAATTTACTGGACGAATACATACACACACACAGGGAAATCCATTGACAGTGAAACTCATTCACATATACAGAACATCCAAAAGCAAAAACTCACAGAGCTTCATATCTGGTTCTTCGGGCAATCTTCACGCTTTATAGCTAAGATAACTAGAGGCATTACACTCATTGTAATAGTATTCTAACATTAATATTTGTACTCCAAAGTATTCATATTAATAACATCTCGCGAGAGCATTCAAGCCCGTGACTAACAACCCCGGCAAATCTTGTGTTATTTACTTTCCCACGGAAGTGTTCTCGCATTTGTTTGTTACTCGATCATTCCAGCAATATCATCTCCGGATAATATTTTGGGTAACAACAATTTTAAATATCATCGTCAATGCATGAAAGCATATCTAGGAATTTTTGGTCATTGGAAATGATTAGCTAGCAGAACCAATCATTAACTTTTGTCTCTTAAAAAGAATTGATTGATTTCCTGTTATTTATCTGTTTATCTCTTTTATTTATTGCTTTTGTACTTAATTTTGCTTCAATTTCTATGGTGCATTCAAAAGTTACATGAAGTGCGAAAGGTATAAAATAATAATTGTCCTGCTAAAGAAAAATCAAATGATCTGGCTTTCATATGCATGGTTAACCATGGTGACACATCAGCAACATTCTTTGTTGGAGATGTAGCTGAGGAAGCTAGAAAGTTGGTACAGATATAACCTTCTGTTCTGCTATTGTTCACACTAAATATATTCAGCTTTGAAATCGTTGCGGAATTGATTTGATGTGATCATGATTTCGGTAACTAAAGAGTGCTTAGACAAAGCAATATCAACCTGTGCATCAGGGGTGGAATTTAATTAAATTTTGCAATACAATCCAGTAAGGTTGTAATCAAATTGTGAAGTGTCTTTTTTGTTTCTTCTCCTTTTTTGTGGCAATCTTATCAATGGAATAATGAAGTAGATTTTAGGAACATGAGTCGTGATTTCTTTAGCAGTTATTTAATCCATTGCATCTGGAAGTAAACTTGTGGATTTTATTATTATCATTATTTTCTTTTGAAGAAATCTTGCAGTTGAACATCGCTATGGAGTTGTTGAGCGATGGAGTAGGTGTACGGGGTGCTAGGATCCCTCTTACGGCATCATGTAGTAGACAAGGAGAGATGGTTACATTTGATCTTCAAGAGCTGGAACTCATAATTGTGCAAACTCCAAAATACTTTTTTAATTGCAACTTTTTCATAAAATTGTTAGATACTCTGTGTAACAAATGTGCTCAGTTATTTTTTATATCTATTCAAGCTATATTAGTTTCTTTTTTATGGAAACATCAATTATTCTTCTTTGCATCTTTATTATAATTTTTGTTTGTACTAATTTCCTCATAAAAATATCAACCTTTATCCTTTCACAAGACTATTAACACGGATATGTATACACAGTATTTGGCATTAGTGGATGTTATTCCACACGCATTGTGCGCATATTATCCCACCTAATATTTAGCAATTTTTTTTGAATTTTTGATGGCGTCAAATCTGCATCTTTTTCAATTTTCGACTATCTTTTTGTGTCACATATCAAACCACAAAAAATGCTAGGGTAAAAAACCTCTATAATATCATGAAATGCACAATATCCAAACAAACTCATAGTTATCACGAAAATACTTTACACGTGTGGCACAAGAAAATGGTTCAAAATTGAACGTAGAAAATATAAAACACTTGCCATCAAACATCATTTAACTACGCCCCTCGAAATAGAGGTGACATAAGTACCCCAAAAAATATCTGCACTCTTAAACTACCATGAAACAATCTAAGCCTACTCAGAATCGGAACCCTCAGAATCGGAACCCTCACATATTTGAACCAAACACGGGTTTCGGCCAGCACAAAGGAACGGGCCACCTACAAGCAATGTGAAATCATAACCTACATTAGCTATTCAAGCATTTGATACAAGGATATCCCACACCAGAGAAATATCTACGGGCAATGCAGAAATCATAACAAATCGAGTACTATCAATTCAAGTATTTTGCTACAGGGATATACATAGGCTATAGCAGAGACGAGACTCCTTTTCAAGTATTTGCCACAAAGATGTACGCAGCAAAGACAAAACATCTTTTCAAATACACACATTGAGAAAAGAAGATAAAACATCTTCTCAAATATACACATTGAGAAAAGAAGATAAAATCGAAGGCTACCTGTAAAAATTGTCCCGTACAACCTCATCAACTTTCATTGTTAGCTTCATACGATCCCCACTACTTAATCTAAGAACAGTCAACTCCACAGATGCCCCAACTTTGTCCCATATTTTCTCAAAGAACTGCAAACAAAAGATATATGCAAAAACACAACACACCCTTAGTCCCAAAAGGATCGTTCTAAATAGCCTTTTGCAAGACCACATATCACAAATTACACATACAATAGATCAATAAAAATCAACACTATAAGGACAAAATCTACCAAAGTACCAAATATTTTGCCACCATCCCACCATCAAAAAAAGGACCATCTTTTCACTTTTCTTTTTCAGAAAAATATAGATATCTATTGTAATAAAAATTTAACTTACAATCACATAATATAAGCAAGAACTTTCAAACATTTGCAATAGAAATATTTCCAAATAACGAATACACGACATAGTTGTTGGAGGGACACGGTGCTTGGAATTATCTTTGTTCATCTGGTAAACATTATGTCTTCCAAGAACTTAACTCTCTCCTAATACAATGCCTAATCTATAAAAGACAATAAAACTAGGGTAACCAATATACCTCCAAAGTACTCCGAACTAATGCAGCATCACATTGCACTATTACGTCCTGACTATGTAACCCAGAGCAATGAGCTGCAGAGTTGTCCAAAACCTGATTTGTTTGGCATCGAAAACAATCAACACCATGAGGAGAGTTAGACGCATTCGACACAGAAAAACCTGAAAGCCTGAAAACCTGTTTTAAGTATAAAGTGCATGACGGCATGAAGAGAACCCTACTTCATCAAATAAAGATAAGTTTGAACATTCCAACAAATGCAAACAATGAGAGAGAACACCATATGATCTTTTCTTTCGTTTCAGAAAAAAAAAAAAAAAAAAAAAAGGAAAGAAAAGCAAGAAAGCAAGAAAGCTGACCCAATGGACCATCAGCCCATTTTGTGTGAAAACTTTATTAATGTTCCCAGAACATTTCATATAGCACTTTCATTCACACACAAAAAAAAAAATTCATCATCAACTCTGCAATCATTATGAAGAACCACAATCAAATATGGCAAATGTATCAGTTTTGACTCTCGAGCACCACAGCAGCAACTATCAATTCATATGGAATGTCGATATATTTATGGCCATATCAGCAATATAGCAAAAATAGTAACTACAAACTTTCAAAAGAGAAGCACATCATAATAATGCCTCTTTTCTCTGAGTTAACAATAATTAAAACTCTTTCCACAACCTCCCCCTTCCGCAAAGGCAGCCATTGAAAACATTACATTTTTCATGATGCTAAATTCCTTATGCTACCATTTCTTTCCCTCTATGAGGCATAGGAAACAAGAATAAATAAATAACAAAATTCAGCAGGGGAAAAAAATAGATAAATGAAAAGTCATTTTTTCTCGTCCTGAATTCTTAGTTTAACTGTTGGAAGTAAGTGATCCAACACTGAATTAGGAAAATAAATTTCTGAATTAATTAAAAGAATTCCAAGGGTTGTACCTCTATGGCTTCAGAGAGTTGTAAACAAACAAGTAAAGGACTGTAGTTCGTGATAGGAAGTTATTGTTAGGCTTATTGTAGTTGGAGACTGGAGAGTATTTCTTTGCACGTTATAAATAGCAAGAGTACTTGTATTATACATACAATTAACTTATCAAAATCGATCTACTGAAAGTTCCCAGTTATATAGATTTCTAGTTTATTAGAAGCTTCGCATCTCCACCATATATGATTTAGTATTCTTCCTAGATGTAATTCTCTTTCTACAACATTTCTATTCTATCTCTCCTTAAAGAAACCAACAGCAAACATCCATCATAGTACTATTATCTTGTTCAACATTCTTGAAAATATAATTAAAATAACAAGAAGGTTCCACTGCAAATCTAAACAAGATGTGCATAGTTGAGTGGCTTAGACCACTTGTTCGAATTATCTAGTCTAATTATTTTTGCTCGAGGTTTTCATAATTGAACTTGTGATAAGAAATTTAAATAGCACAGCAATACTAATCCCCCTATGTAATTATTTCAAACTATGCTAAGAGTGGGAATACAATACATACCTCTACTGTAAGATGCTGCTTATCTTGTTCAACTGAACAACAAATCAACATCATCATCATCATCAACAGCACCTTAATCCCAACTATGTTGGGGTCGGTGGCATGAAGATTATAGTGTCGTCTAATTGTCTAAAATTAGTTAACACCATAACTCATGCAAATAACAAAGTGGCAAAGTTTTACGCCGGATGCCCTTCCTGTCGCAACCTTCATATGAAGGAGAATGAACAACAAATCAACAATAGAGGGAAAAAGGAGATAGCAGCAAAACAACAGCCCACATCCGACACAACTTGCATGCGTATGCATCCGTGTGTATTCACAATATAAAGAAACACAAAAGAAGAAATACCTTTGTCACAATAACTCCAGAATAGAAAGTTGGAAACTTTAGTAAAAATTGCTCCAGAATTTCCAAATTAGCTGTATGAAGATTGGCCAATTTCACCCCAAGCCAAGGTCGAGGGAATTTTCTATGCCAAAAAACATTGAAGTTAAAAAATATATATGTATATGCCAAACAACAGAACAGAAAATAAACAATTATAAATCTTTATTGTTCTCAAATCATCGAAAATCACCAAGACAGCCATTAAAATGCAAAAACTAAATATACAACGTGAGTTGCTAGTCTGCTTCAATTGCTCCCATTTTACCAACACCAAAAGCATGAGCTACTTAGATGGAAACCTACAAGGATTGATTTAAACACCTTCAAGGAGACGTAGCTTCATACTTATAATCGTTATCAAATTGGAAACACCTTTTTCTGCCATTTTGTTAGTCCTTATTTAAAACAACAAACAATAGAACAACTGCTCACTAGATAATAATTATCACACAACAACAACAACAACAACAACAACAACAACAACATCATCTAAGCCTTAGTCCCAATTAAATTGGGGCCGGCTAGATATGAATCATACCGAGAGTGAGAAGAATGTGGAGATGTAAAGTAATAGACATAAATGTGAAAAAGATGAGAGAAAAAGAAAGATAGATAAATAAGAAAATAGTAAAGGTTAAAAAAAAATCAAACAACATCCTCAACATGAATTATACACCTCCACTCGGCTCTATCTAATGCAATACTCTCATCAATACTTAATAACCTCATATCCTCATTGATCACACTCATCCAAGTCTTCCTCGGTCTACCCCTGCTCTTCACTAGTCCATCATCACTCCATCCTTCCATCCTTCTAACCGGTGCCTCAGACGGTCTTCTCTTGACATGTCCAAACCACCGCAAGCGGTTCTCCCACATTTTATCCTCAATAGGTGCCACTCCCACCTTCTCTCTAATCACTTCATTTTTTAACCGATCCATCCTAGTATGTCCACACATCCAACGCAACATACGCATCTCTGCGACATGCATTTTTTGAATATCATGAAAACCTAAATACTTAAATCCCATTGTGGATGAAGAAAGCGAAAGGACAATCGAAGTGGTACTACATTAAATTATGATGAAAACCTAAATAGTTAAATCCCACTATGTAGATCAAGGAAGTGAAAGGACAATCAAAGTAGTACTACATTAAATTATGATGTTCAGTCACCATATAATCAAAATAGTAACTAACCCGCACTGCTTATAACAGGTCCACCATCTCGAAATTACATTATTTGGTAGGAAGTAATTATCAAGAGTCACGATCCCAATTACTTCTCCATGACAATTGATAGCGGGTCCTCTTTCGCTAGCCTAACACCAGAAAAAGTAATAGTCCTTAGAAACACCTTCATCATAAGTCACATGCTGACATGCATACTTCCTAACATAACAATGGCATACAATGGTAGGCATGTAGCAACCACGTATCACCGCACAAACATTACAATGGTCCTTCACTATCATCCTACCGCAAAAAAATATAATAGTCCTCCAAAATTCAACAATAAAGCCATTCATCACAAGTGACAATCTATCATGCATGCTTCCAAGAAATTAGTACTAGTAACCCATATGTCACTGCACAAATATCATGATAATCAATACAGAGCAAGAGGAAGAGATGCATTCTTGCCTCATTAGTGTCAAGGGAATACAGCTCTTTGCAGTCATGTTCTGGGTAAGCCGCACTGAACAAAGTACAAAAATAACAAGATCATGCAAGTATATTTATTCCAACGTTGGCAAAGAGATATCCTGTGATGCTCATATTGAAAGCAAGGACAAGTCAGCAAACCTGAAGTGACCAGAAGTGCGGCAGACTGAACCCGAAGAAGAGCGACCAAGGGTTACGACTGTGTCCCCAGGTTGAATCTTGAGCAAGCCTGAATGAGGACGAAGCTGAAATGATTGGGGATCATTCGGTAGATGCAGCTTAGTAGGATCAAGCGGTATGACATCATCCAAATCCCTAAGCTTTACAGCTTGCAAAGGGGTGTCTGATTGAAACTTTATGGCCGCGAGGTTGAAGTGGAAGTCGCACGCTAAAACTTCACCACTATATAATTTACCATCAACAGGATATACTTGAACCTTGATATCAGCGGGTTGAACACCATTTGAGCGAGTAAAAAGACTCGCCTTAGCGAGGACGGTATAGAGAAAATTACTATTTTCCACATCCTCACGCTCAATAATGATGCCAGAACCCATAAATACTTGATTATGAGATACAGGCCCCAGTGTTGCCACCGTCCCGTGGGGATATCTCATCATGTCAGCTAAACACAGGAAATTTTTTTTATCACAATCCAAGTGAAAAAAAATAATCTATGAGGAGATTATCATTGAATTGGTTGCATTATGGTAAATGAAAAACTGGTAACAACTACCTCATATGCACAGATTTTTCAAAATAACTACATAAAGACATTTATGGGAAGAAAAACAAAATTACAACTCAATCACTACCTATTATGAACTTTATTGTAAGCTTTTCCAGCAAAAATTCAGTACCTTAATTTCATCCCGGGTGAATATAAAACAAGAATATTCACAGAACCCAACCACCAAATTTTTTTTTAAAAAAAATTATCAACTAAATCTCTATGAAGAATTATAGTTCAAATTATGAACCCAGTCCCCTAAAATTTAAGAGGTTCTTCATAACTCTACCAGCTAATTCAAGCCAAACTTGGAAATCACACTACCTAGTAATCACTAAAAAAATTAAAAAAAATAAGATGTTGTCGTACCAGGAACATCAAGTGAGATGACACATACAACTGAAGGAGAAGCTTTCAACACAGCAGATTTCAATTGAATATCTAAATTCGAAATAATCTTCGCTTCATCAGCAGCTACCATGGTCGTTGACATACGTCCCCATCCTAATTTATTTGAAAGCACAACAAAAACAAATTAGAACACAAAAGAAAAAAAGGAAAAATTGAAGGCACAGAACTGCAAAAAGCAAACTATATTCAGAGAGAGCCATACTCCTCTTCATCATGTCGAGGAAGATTTTGTCGGACCAAAAAGTAGGAGAAGAAAAAGTGAGAAAAATGATAGCGCGCTGAGCTCGTCGGAGGCGGCGGAGGAGGAAGAGAAGAGCAGAGAAGAGAGTCAGAGAGGGTTAGATACCTACAGCAGCTACGGATTTAATTATTAAATAGAGAAATCCAAGGAAGCACGTAACTAATATTGAAATTAAATAAAATAGTTAAATTCAAAAAATTTAAAAACTGTTTTGAAAAATATTTCTCCAATTTCTTTTTTTTGATAACTAGGTGATCCCAGCTTAGCCGGACTAATCCTAGTCCTCAATGAACCCACTCCTAACCCACTCGAGTAATTCCAAGTGCTCCCAACGCCTTTTCGTACACTTCGCGCACGCGAGGTTCTTAACCGATTAATGCCTCCAAAGACAGCTTCTATAATCAAACATCGACGACAAGACCTCCGGCTCCCAAAGAAGGAAATACTCCCACACTGCCGCTTGACGCGAGATTAAACATTGATTAGCGGTCGCTCGAGCTAGCCCGGGGAGCTAGAGGATCATAAAGAGAAAAAACCTCCTCTTTCACCTCCTTGGTGGGAATTGAACCCAAGACCTCCCAAATGAGTGTCTTTAATGGTAGGTGTCCTACCAGTTATTACCCCGGGTCTTTCTTCGAATAGGTAGGAGTTATAGTACCTGTATACATGTAATTTTCTTATATCCATCAGATTAAATCAAAATTATCATGGTCATTGATCATTAATACTACAATCTATATGTTATAGTGTTATCAAAATTATGTTGTAGTTTTATTATTTGTTTATAATTTTGAAAAAAGAAACAGTTAAATATAAAATTCCCGTAATACCCTTAAAACACAAGTCTATTATTAATTTGTCTAACTCTCTAAAGTAATTTTTTATGACATAATCATATTACTAGACAATTATTAATTTCATACTTAAAAATTCAACTCCAAAATAGATTAACTAAATTATCAGATAAATTGAAATTATTTTAGAATTCAAAAAATATTAATTCATAATTAGAAAAGTTGTATATAGATGAATTCTAAAAAACTGAAAATGCTAAAAAAAAACAACTGTAAAATACAAATTAATTTTAAATTTTATAAATTAATCCTAAAATAAATTAAAAATATAAATCACAAAAACATATATAAAATATATTTAAATTCAAAACAAAATATAATAGATTCTAAAATAGTGAAGATAAATATTAAAAAATAAAATAAAAATTAAAAAATATATATATATAGATTAGAATTAAAGGTAATTTTAAAATTAATAATATCGATTATAGTTTTTAAAGGTAATTTTTATTTTTAGATTGAAATTTGGTTTTTAGCATCTTTTTAATTTTTCAAAATTTATTGGTATTTGTTGTTGCCCGAAATATTTATCCGAAGATGAAATACTACTGGAATGGACGGACAACAAACAAGGTTGCGGGAGCACTTCCGAGGGGGTGTGAATAACACTAGATTTGTCGGGTTTGTTAGGCCCGGGCTTGAATGCTCTCGCGAGATGTTATTAATACCAATATTCGTGGATACAAGTACTAATGTAAGAATCTAAATACAATGAGTGTAAAAAGATCCTATTTATCTAACTCTTGAGCGAAGCCTTGGTGTTCTTGCTCTCTGCCGATCATCTTCCGTGTAGGAGATGCTGAGAGAGAAGAAGGAACCGAGAGATAGCTGTTGCCAAGAGTTGAGAAAGCCAAGTTGTGTTGTGCTTGTTGGGAAGCAACGAGAATCAGAGTTTTGGGGGCTAAAAATCCGGTCCTTGTCCAAGTGCAGGCAGCCTTCTATTTATAGGAGCAGAGATGCCTTGTTTCCTGGCGGGCGGTCGCCTTTCGTCCAATATAATAATGGGGCGATCGTCTTTAAGTCACATGGGCTGTTTGCCTAAAGTCCAAGGATGCTGCTGCCAACACCGGCGGTCCCAATGAGGAGTCGACGCGTCCGGAGTTCCGCCACGGCGGTCCTACCGACACCTTTCTTGGCCTGCTTACTGGTGGAAAGATGCCGACAGTGCGGTTAATGATCCGTGAAATGCGGATCTTGTCTCAGACCGCACGTGGGTTCGCCGTGGGCTTCGGCCTTTGCCGATCGGATGATCACCGGCCGAGCGCATGAGGCGGTCGTCATTGGTCCTGGTCACCGAGGTCAGACGGCAAGTGCCGAGAGATGATCGTCGCTAGTCGACCACCGTGAGTCGATCGCCAAGTACCGAGAGACGATCGTCTTAGTTGTCGATCGCTCGCACGGGACTTGTCCTGGGACCTTTACTACCGATCCGTCTTCGCCGCTGGCCACGGCCAGGTCGCCTGGTCTCCGGCTCAGCTTCGCCTTGCCGCGGCTAAGGCTAGGTCGCCCGGTCTCGGAGGTGATCGCCTGTCGAGACGTATAATTCTCGACACAACAGTATTTTCTGGAATATTTTTTTATTATATATAATTTTAGAATTTACTTGTAATGAAGGTCTGTTGTGCTTTTAAATATAATATATATTTCAAATTTGAGTATGTGCTTAATGTTTGGAATAGTTATTCTTATCCATTTTGTATTCAAAGTTTACCTTCATTTAACTTAATTTTACCCATGATGGTCAAATAATATAGGATGCACGATCCACACTGTATTTTTTGGATTTACTGATAAAATATTTTATTTTGAATGATACAATTATATTTTTAAGTATTTTTAAATTATATTTTTTTATAATTTATTGTAGTTTTCTAATTTTATTCTTCACTTTATTTGTATGTTTCTAGTTCTATTAAAATAAATATATTTTAAAGAATTAATATTAATTTTTTGAGAATTTGTATTAATATTATCATTTACTTCTAATTTTTAGGATTTACTTATGAAATGTAGAATTAATTATTATTTTTTTAGAATTTTTACATATGTTTTCGGCATTTATTTGTACCTCTTCTATATTTATTTATATTATTTATTTTATAGGATTTATTTATATTATTACAAATTTATTAAAATCGATAATAAATATTTGCATCTTATTTAATTCGATAAACCTATTTATAATGTCAGGATATTCTTATTTATTTATATTTTATGG
The DNA here is from genome assembly GCA_033398695.1 of Orobanche coerulescens. Lineage (NCBI taxonomy): Eukaryota > Viridiplantae > Streptophyta > Magnoliopsida > Lamiales > Orobanchaceae > Orobanche > Orobanche coerulescens. The sequence goes on from CM065803.1 coordinate 66,948,964, forward strand.
ATTTATTTGTATAATATTTTTATTTTACAGATTTATTTAATTTATATTATTAATATGGATCTATTTTTATGATTTTTTGTAATTTTTAACTAACTAATGTAACACCCGTGTAATTACACGGGAACTCAAAAAAGATCTCTTACGTAAATATATAATATGTCGATCGTTCATTATAAATTTCATAATACTTCTTTATAAACTACACTATTTGTTTTGTTTGTGATTGCACCATTCTCATCGCAACAAAGATTTCCAGTCTTTCCTGATCTTCACTCTTGATATGGCTACATAAAGCTAATCATGACCAAATACGGGTCTTGGAAGATACATGTGACATGAGAGAGCGTTTGAGCTTGATTCTTAAATATAGTCATGACAAAGCTCATAATAAGTGGGAACTGACGTATTTAAAATTTAAATCGTAATCTGTCATCTAACGGGCTTAATATCAATTGTGGAATAAATATTTTACTATCAAAATTATTCCCCGAATTATTTGTTCAATAATATGGTTACGGATTTGGATAATTATTAATGATGTAACATTGCATAATCCTGATAATTGATCCATATTTTAAATTAGCATAATTGAAACTCTAACTTAGGATTTCAAGATGTGATTTGGAATTTCAGAACACTTTATGTTATTCAAAAAATCCATTGGATATACTTGATTTTGACTTTTAGAGGCCGTAGAGATTTTGCATATACTATCAGAACTGAGATACATCCGCTTGTCTTTTGAAATTATAGACATCACGTAATACTTTACTATCTCCACAATGTCGTTTGTTGGCGCCAGGATTGCTCTTTCTTCAAAAAATTACTTTATGGAAAGTTACTTATAAGTGAATGACAGTGCTTTAATTCAACAATGGCTGCAATATGATTTTCGGCATTCCGGATTAGTAAATATCAAGAATATCAATCAAGATTTCTCTATCAACTTCTTCACCCGACTCACCATCTACAATTTTGAGGATTCATTCGGAGAAGTCCTTAATTTCTTGTAGATGCTGAGATGACATTGTTTGTCCAACAATTAATCTCATATTCTTGGTCACTCTCATGAGTTTGCAATGATGCCAGAGTGAAGAAGAGTTTATACTTGAATAAACGATATATGCATTGTCCTTTGGTTCAATTCATATGAAGAATTATACTAAATAATTGTGGCAAGGGTAATTTCAGTAATATTTGAAATTTAAAAAGTTTTTGAAAATACATAAGGGAGGTTGACTTATAATTTAAAACTAAGCACTTCTCAAATTGCAACAAAAAATGTAATAGCACTATATATAATTTAATTACTTGTATGACCTATTATAAATATACATGTTAATTTAGAAAACTACGTCCAAGTCATAGCCTTAAGAAATTTAACAATTTGGATTGTAATATAAGAATAGCTTGGATAAGTTAAAAAAATACACATCAAAATTTTATCCTAATTACAAACGACCTTAAAATTTTAGAAATTTACAAAAGAAAAAATTCAATTGATTTGATTGAAGTGAAACGGCATATTTATGCTTATATGATATTTTTTTAAATATTTAGCTTCATATTTAAGAGTATTAAAGTCTACCCATTTTATATTTAAAAGAAAAATAGAAAAAGAGTTGAAGTACTTTAGTAATTTCTGAAACTTGTATTACAAAAACTTTCGACGGCATTTGGTTGAAGTGAAACTATATGTATATTCGTTTTAAAATAGATTTTGGATTACAAAGTGAGAAGATTATGACTTATAACTTAAAATTAAGTACTTTCCAATTTGCCCCAAAAAAAAGCATCATCATCATAGTATATATATATATATATATATAAGTGAATTAGGCCCTGTTCTTTTGGACTTATTTTTGATTTTGATTCGATTGATTCAGTCCATTGATTAAGTTGATTGATTCAGTCCATTCGATTCGATTAAGTTGATTGATTGATTCGATTGACTCATTTCTTCTTCTTCTTCTTATTATTATTAATCTTAATTATTATTATTGTTATTATCACTAATAATATTACTATTATCGTTGTTGTTAATTAATATTATTATTATTTACCATTATTATTATTATTATTATTATTATTTACTCTTAATATATATTTGATTCGATTCGATTCGATTGATTCGATTCGATTCCATTGATTCGATTGATTCGATTCGAATCCATTTAGTTGATTCGATTCGATTCATTCGGTCAAAAAAACGAGGCCTTACTTGTATGACTTATTGTAAATATACCAACCGCGGGGTTAACTGAGAAAACTACATCCACATCCTAGACTAATTGAAATTATTCCCATTTTTTAAAAGCAAAAAAAAGCCCAATTTTGTTTGTAATATAAGATTAACCGAGAAAAGTTATAGGGTACTTTTCAGGCATTGAACTTCATATTTAAGAGTACTAAATTCAAGAAATTTTACATTCAAAATAAGAGAAAAATAATTAGAGTATTGTTAGTAATTTGTGAAACTTGTATTACAAAAAACCTAAGTGACATTTGGTTTAGTTGAAACTTTATATCATTTTTTATATGATATTATTTTCAAACAGTTAACTCAATATATATAAGTATTAAAGTTGGCACATTTTATATTGATAAAGAGAAGGACATAAATAGTTGGTCCTTTTTTTGCCAAAATGGTCCAAATCGTTAAGTATTAACTCATTTATGTTAAATGACCAAAAGGGAGATAATTTAATACTTATATCTGAAAAAATTACATAAATTATTTAGATATAATTTAAAATACAAAAGCAAATCCAAAAATTTCAAAAATATATAGTTGATTTCAAAGGTAGAGAAACTAACAAATCTTTTAAAATTAAAAAAATAATAATCACTTAAAAATCATTTAAAACGATTAATTTTTTTTTCATAAAATTCTCTTTGTACAAAGATAAATCTACGGATTAGTATATTATTATTAAATTTAACTTCTTATATATTAAGAAACATCTCTTTGAAAATTCATAAAATTAATAATTATATAATTTACTAAATATGAGATTTTTCATTTATTTTTTATTTTATATTAATTAAATAAAATTTAAAACTAAAATAGACTAATTGATTTATTTCATAGTTTCTTTGATTTATTTATAAATAATAATTAAAACTATTATTTCTACACTTTCAATAATATTTTTTAATAAGATTATTTCAATTTATTTAATTAATTAGGACTTCGAGTACCTTTTTAATTATATATTCAATACTTCTTTTGCAATACTCCCAAGTTTCTTTCATTTGAGTGGATATTTCCTTTATTGATATACCTAATTATAGTGACTAAATAATATAAACTAATTAATTAGTGGAAATATATAATATTTCCGCGAGATTTTAGGTTTAAGTTTTTAATATATAGTGCACACTACTATATTTAATTTCTCTTTGTTTGAGATTTATATTTTTTGATTAATGAAAACGTGAAATATTTCTGTAAATATAATCAATCCTATTTATTCGTAATTTACATTCCCTAATTCGTAAAAATTAATAAAATAGGTAGGAGTTATTTGAGGTATAATTATAATGTAATTAATGCAATGATGATTAGGGCAGTAATTGATTATGTGCCATCTGAAGCATGAGAGACTGACACATAAGCACACGAAGCCGTGAGAAGACATGTGCACCGGCATGAGAGGCTATACGCTTAAACTCGTATTCTGCATTAGTATATAGGGGAGATTATTATTTTAGAATTTATTTTGTATATTTTTAATATATATTTGTATTTGTTAGAATTGGTTTGTTTTTCTCAAATATTATTATACTTGATTGGATTTATTTGGTAGTTTCTTATATTTATTTGTGAATTTTATAATTCATATAAATTTTATTATAATTTTTGAAAATTATTTTATAATTCAGATGATTTTTTTGTGTAATTTATATTGTAAAAATAAAAGAAGCAAAATTTTTTATATATTTATTTATTTTCTCAACTTAAGGTTATTTTTGTACTTAACAATTTTAAATTTATCTTTTATATACTTATTCACTACAATCCTAATACTTTTTTTTTAAAAAAAAACGACAGATTTTATATCATTGCGAAAACACAAGGGTGGACGAGTCCCTCAACACATCCGCAAAAAAGAGGGGGGACGAGACCCTCTTCATGCCCCATCGAATGAAATACAAAATAAATTAGAGGAGCCGACCCCCAAATTAGGCAACAGTTATTGGTGTTTGCCCCATCAATAATAGTGTTACACATAGACTTTTCTACTCCTAATATATGGATAGGCCAATTTATCAAGTTTAAGAAGGCCACGAATTTTTCCTTTCGGATTGGAGATATCATGGAAATGAAAATCTTGACGTTCATATCCTTGTTTGGCCAAAAAGTCGGCAACGGTATTACCTTCGCGCAAAATATGGGAGAATCGAATGTCGAATTTGTCCATTAAAGCCCGAATTTTATAAATGAGGCCATGGAGTTGCCAATGACACGAAGATGATTGCTCAATCAAATGAAGTGCCGCCTTCGAGTCGACCTCCACCCAAACTTTGATGAATTTATGTTCAAAGCACAAATCGAGTCCCCTCCAAATGGCATAGATTTCAGCGTAATTGTTGGTTTGAACCCCAAGAAATTTCGAAAACATGAAAAGCGGATTACCGAGGTGATCCCGAGCAATCCCCCCGCGGCTGCAACGCCCGGGCTGCCCTTCGCGTTCCATCACCCCATATCCGGCTTAATCCAACGAACCGTCATAATTTTATACCTAGACCCGGGTTAGGTTTGATGCCCATATAATCAGCCAATGTATCCGCCCCCTTCCAAAAATTCCTTTTAATTTTGCCTTGAATTTTAATGTTGTTAATATAGTTCCAAATGCGCTTGCACACAAGTTTAGACGTAAATGGGATATTATCAACCCTCTTATCGTTCCTACAATACCAAAGAAACCAAAGAATGAGGATCATAATGATGTGAAAAATGTGGATAGTGCCCTTCGCTTTATCAAACCAATTGGCAATGATAAGATTAAAGTTAGAAGACACAAGAATTTTAATACCCGCAAGGTTATGGAAAAACTTCCAAACTTCTTTAGCAATCGGCCCATTAAGAAAGAGGTGAGGAAGATTTTCCACACCATTACAACAATAGCAATTATTGGTGGCAAAAATGCCCCTCCGCAATAGACCATCCGGCGTTGAGATCCATTTATTAAGGACCTTAACCATAAAAAGAGAGATGGTAGGTGTGATAAGTGGATTCCAACAATACCGTAGAATATTATGCGGAGGTTTTTTTTTCCACACCAGGCCCCATGCAGTTTTGAAAGAAAAATCCCCGTTAGGGGAAAGAGTCCATGAAGGCTTGTTGTCGGAAGGGAAAGTAGGTAGAGAGCAAATATGATCACAAATGCCAAGCGGGAGTTTACGACTAATTTTATCCCTATCCTATTCCCCATTATTCCAATATAAACCAATTTTATCTTTGGACTTATTATGGTAAAAGTTGATGAGAGGGCTGAATTCACACCAATTGTCATGCCAAAAAGACACATCACCATTACCACTATGCCAAAAAATTTTATCATTCGCGATCGATCTAATACCACAAAGGTTTTTCCAAGTAGGAGAACTTTTGGGGTTAAATTTAATAATCATGGGTGGATCCGAGAACAATATTTTTGAACTAAGAAATTGGACCAAATGTTATTAAAATTTCTCAATCTCCACCACATTTTAACCTGGGCAGCCCGGATAATGTCATTGAGATCCCGACAACCGAGACCCCCCTCATCTTTGGGGAAGCACAGTCAATTCCAGGACGCCCAATGCAACCTCCGTTTGTTGTCATGAGTTCCCCAAAGAAATTTGTTGAATAATCTTTCAATGTAAAGAATGACATTACCAGGAGGTTTAAGCACTTGTAAGTTATAAAAGACAATGGAATTTAAAACCGAATTAATTAATTCAACCCCCCCCCCCCTCGAAAGCAAACGGTGGTTCCAAGTAGTGATTTTATTTTTAATTTTCGAGAGGAGGGGACCGTACATATCAAAGGATTGAAACCCTTTCCATAGGGGGACGCCAAGATACGTAATCGGTAAATCAACTTTATTAAACCCCGATATTCTTTGCACCCAACTAGCAACTATATGAGTCGGATTGTTCATTATGAAATTACTTTTGTGATTGTTGATCTTCTGCCCGGACACATTCTCATAGTGAGTAATACAATTATTGAGAATGTGTAGACTTTTTTTAGAAGCATTAAGAAAAATGAGAATATCATCGGCATACTCAAGATGCGTGATTTTCACTTTTTTCTTAATCTTATAGTACATCGAGGGATTATTGGAAAACATTTGATCAATACTCCGAGAGAAATATTCCACGACAATCACAAAAATGAGAGGGGAAAGTGGATCCCCTCGCCGAATACCTCTCCCGCTTTTGAAAACCCCCCTCGGCTGCCCATTCACAAGGATCGAAAAACAACAATTGGAAATGCACGATTTGATATAACCAATCCAAACATTAGAAAAACCAAAGCTAGACATCACTTGAAAAATAAAATTCCAATTGATCCTATCATATGCTTTTTCCAAGTCAAGTTTAATAATGGTATTAGTAGCCGATTGAGAAATATCATGAGTAACTTCGTGAGCCGTTGCATACAAGTAGTACAATATCTACCTATTCCAAGAAAATCCCAACTAAGTAACGGGAAAGAAATTAGACAAAAAAAATGTAAAGTTTTCAAAAGGTATAAATATGTTTAGTACTAACAAAAATTTATTAATTTGTAAATTTTTTTAGGGGATATGCAGATGATTCACTATATACTATTTACAGTTTCATAAAAAACGACCTAATCTTTATTAAACACAAAATCAAAATCAAAATGTCAAAAGCATGATAAAATTAGGGAATAATTATAAAATGGTTCCTTTATAAATCTTTTCTTGGGATAATTATAAAATGGTTCCTTTATAAATCTTTTCTTACACTTTAGTTCCTCAAAATATGTGTATTTTAGTTTATAAAGATAAAATTTATTATTTTAGTTCCTTTAATAAGTAAATAAAAAACCCACTCACTATCACCGCCGATGCTGCCGCCGACGACCGACCGGATTCTAGCATGTCACCGAAGAATGATAGATTCCTGGCAACGGCGGCAGTGGCGAAGGGTCACTACGTCGGAACCCTTCGAGTTCTGCATCCTTAAATACAAAAACATTTTTTTGGGGTCCATAAATCGAGGATCCCACATCGGGGAAGCCCAAATCATGGGGACCTGTATCGGGAGCCCATCTAGTGCCAAAAAATAATAAAAGGGAAATAATTTGTAACGGACAAAATATATTAAAAACTAAAATAAAATACCAAAAAATAGTGGTACTAAAGTGAAAAGTCACTCCATAATCCCACTTAGATGTAATTTTACCTAAAATTAGCATATATCAAATATAAACTTATTTAACTTGAAGTAGCAAAATATGTTAATATAACAGAAATTTAATTTATAAAATTCAGAAAATAAAAAACCAGACCAAACATACCCAGTATATCCCGCTCAGAGCAGGATCTGGGGAGGGTAAGATGTACGCAGACCATGCCCCTACTTTTTACGGTAGGGAGGTCATTTCCAGTGAAGGCAGAACAGTGCGCGTGAAGTATAGAGTGATATATACAAAGAAGCATATGATGCGACAAAGCTCAAAACTATACCTGAGCCCATGTCATAATTCACATGAGACTTACCTAAGGTGACTTTGGCAACTGCAATCTCGATGAATGCTGCTCTAACAAAAGAGAGGTTGACGCTGCGCACAGTTCCCTGTCAAAAATACACCACACGCAAAAGGCCATAGGATAAAATATACACTAAAGGTAAAAAAAAATAAAAATGCAATGCTCTAGGTCAAAGCTAACCGAGACAATCCAACCCTGAGGCTCTCGACTACAACACCGCTCCCAACAGAAGAATCCAAAACTCTGATCTGACGCCTCCAAGCGCACCTATCAACTGTCATGGTCTCGGAAAGGTTTAAGGTCTTCAAATCTAATCTCAGCTGCTCCTCCCACGTCCTCCTCGGTCTGCCTCTCCTCCTCTCCTCGACAACCAATAAACTCTCAACCCTCCTCACCGGAGCAGAAGCCTGCCTCATGCGGATGTGACCAAACCATCTCAATCTCCCTTCCTTAACTTTCGCTGGAATGGGCGTCACTTCTAGCGCGTTCCTGAACACCCCGTTCGAGATTCTATCCAACATTGTGCGACCACACGGCCAACGTAACATTATCATTTCAGCCGCTTCCAACTTGCTCTCAAGCGAATTCTTCATCGCCCAACATTCGGAGCCATACAACATTGCGGGTCGGATTGCCGCTCTATAGAATTTACCTTTCAACTTTAGAGGGACTTTCTTGTCGCACAGGACCCCTGTCGCTGCTCTCCATCTTAACTACCCCGCCTTGATACGATGAGTGACATAATCTTCACACTCACCTTCCTTCTGAATGATCGAACCCAAAAACAAGTTGAATCGTAATGACAAGCTGAATCATAAAAACAAGTTAGATAAATCCATCAACACGTGAAAGTGTTGAGACAAATCATTGCACAGAAAGAGTAGACCTGTTTACTAAGTTGATTCAATAAATCAGGGCGTGAAATAGCATCAACTACAGCAAGCAATGCAATCAACCCTGATAAAGGTGACTCTACGCCCGAGCTAAAATCGCGAATATAGATGCCATCGCCAATACAATTCGTTTTGGCTTAACTGAAGATGAGGGATTGATTGCAGGAAGCGCTGACCAAACACTGGAAGCTCCTACTTTCAAACAAGAGGCTGAATCACGTGCTCTGGAAAATGCAGTCTGCATCACTAGATCGAAGGAAGCGTAGCACTGCGTGTCGTTCTCGATCATTGCCTGCGACCACCAGAAACTCTTGCAAGATCAATGTGCTAGCCTGAGACAGCAGAAACACAGGAAAATTATAAGCCTTCCACATGACTCCAGAACCAATTGGATTCCACTCAATATCCTTGTTTGGATATGGAGCAAAATCTGCCTGTGGAAACTTTTCATCCGGAGAAAATCCCTTGAAAGCCCAGCTTCCTGATTCTACCAATATCCTAGCCACTTTCTCAGCAAACTGTGAATCTTGTGATGCTTGCATCCAATCTCCCCTGTATGGTTGAGTAACCGTACGCATGAGAATCCATCCAGTTGAGTATACCGAGACTTCTCAAGATTGCCAACCGTAAACTCAAAGAGTCTAGATGCTAGGTCCCCATCTACTTGTGGATATTAAGCGAGGTCTTTGCTTCTATTAGCTCCTCCAGCAACTCACTGCTTGTATACTTGTCCAGCATTTCCTTCTTCTTCTTCTTCTTCTTCTTCTTCTTCTTCTTCTTCTTCTTCTTCTTCTTCTCCAGCAACATCATCGATATCCTTTCAATTATATTATTTTATTTAAAATACCTTGTGCGCCTCTTTCACAACTCGTGTGGCTTCTCAAACAGCTCCTTGACACCGGGCAACTTCTTCACCGCGCCAAAGTATCTATACCCCGGGCTCCTATCCCCTGGGTTAGGCACATCCACAATGTTATCCATTCATAGTCATTTTTACAAAAGAAACCATTAAAACTTGACAAATAGTATAGGACAATGTAATGAGGTAAAAAATTTAAAAAGTGTGTTGCGAAAGAAACCATTAAAGAAATTATATTCAAAACTTCATTTCATTTATTATCTACATTTGTGTTTGAGTAAAAGCTATGATTTAGAAATTGAAATGTGAGAAATTAATAAGTATTTTTAGTACTAATAAAAAAATTAATTTGCAAACTTTTGTTAGGAATATATAGATAGTTCGATACTGCCAAAATATTAGGTTTATATGATAGATTAAGATTTAAGTTTATATGATAGCTTAAGATTAAGCTTATACAAAAATTTAATATTGAAGGAATAAATGCTAAGTTTTTTTAGAAGAAAAGTAGTATAAAGGTTTTAAATAGTTTGGTACTGCAAAAAGAATAAGCTATATCAAATTTTGGTTTTAGAAAACAATTTTGAAAACTCAAATATTTATTTATTTCGATAATGAGTATATAAACGTAGTTGTTTTGAAAATTTTGATTACAACGAAAGAAAATGTGGTATCTATAATACTTAAAGCTTATCACCCTTAATTTAATGTGCAAGGGGGGTTGTGCACAACAGAAAGTACGGTACAACCAAGACATTGCACACCAAATAACTACACAAATGTATTTGCAGCATTCACAGCAATTGAATGCGGGGAAGATTACTAATGACCAGTTCTTAATGGATTAAGACCCAAAAGAATACCGAGCGAGCTATGTAAGAATATGAAGTGTTCATGGAGTTATAGCACCCTGCAATTACAACCAAAGAGAATACTAACCATCATGGAATTATAACACGCACAAAAAAACCTGACATCTATAAATTAGAAGAAACACCCACATGATTCGGTCTCCCCTGCTCTCTCTCTCTACCTTAAGAGACCGTTGCTACCCACCACCATTAACCCATTCCCCATCACTGCCGCCACCATTACCCTAATTACCGCCACCATCTGGATGGTAGTTTGTGGTGTGCTTGGTGTTTTTGGGTGTGCTTAATGGTTTGGGTGTGGTTGGTGGCTTCATGAGCATTCAAGATCGGTTAACCACTACAACAACCACATTTTCCTCAATACTTTAAACTAAAACAACAAAGATTCAATTAAAAGATCTCGGGTTTAGTCATTTCAAGATTATAGATCTTTAAAGATCTTAAAACACCCATCATCGATCTTAACAAACCAAAGTCTTTTAAAGGAAAAAAATAAACTCGAGTAACCTTCTGGAAACAAGAATCCGAGAGGTTGAGTAACAAAACCAAACAAACCTATCACTTACCTGGTTTTATGAAACCCACAGGTTTATGAAAACATAAGAAGGTTTAGTGTAAAGGGGTATTTGTGATTCGGTTTGTGCAGATAAAGAAGCAAGGGATGAATTATTATTTTTTCCTGTGGCTGCGTTTGGTTTAGAAAAAAAAGTGTCACTGCGTTTCTTCATAGAGAGAAATTAGGGTTGTGAGTGAGCATTATTAGGGATGGTATGATTTAATTATCATTAGAATTAAGCTTACCAATTCTGGTTGAGTATTAAATAAGTGGGTCAACAGATTAATTTCTTCATTTGAATGCTTGGGCCACAATTGTTTATATCAAACATATAAAACGAAAAGATAAATTTTCGTATATTCTCACACAAATGTGTTAATTGTAATAAGTTTCTTTGAGTTTTAATGTATATCAATTATTTATGATGTTCAGAAACAAAAGAAATGTTTAGGGTACTTTTATTTTGAACAAGAAAAAAAGTTGATTGTCAATTTTTTTCTCTTTGAATATCATAAACGAGTGTACATGGTTCGCACTTCGCCACGACTATTAAATATTTGTAACATCCTTTGATCAAAGCCTCAAAGTGTTGCCATATTAACGTTTGCAGTAAACAAATGACCCTTATCAAAGTTGCATTATTTTTATTTCAATTATTGGAATGAGCACTAATTAGATTCATCACTAACTAGGTTGATGGCTAACGATTCAAGATAACACAATATACAACCTAAGTGTATCACACGGGTCTAAACAAATCACAATTTAAAAGTTACCAAACATAATTTAAAAGTTACCTAAGCCACAATGCAAGTAGGAACACAAATATAATAATGATTCACATTAGTAAATTTCAACCTTAAATAAAAAGGCACACAAAAAAATACTTTCCTTACGGTTATCACCTTAAATAATGAATATAAATGACAAACTACATAATTTTTGCTCGACCCCATTTGTAAATTATATGGAGTAATAACAAATAATTTTTTTTAGTTTAATACATAAGCAAGAGTTCAATAATTTATCAGAAAAAAACCCGATGCAACGCAATCAAATCAACTAAAATAAATACAATACATTACATAGATATTATAATAATAATAAAAAAATATAAAAACCTGCAAAAGGCGTAAATTCGTATTATCTTTCATTCAACCGTCTGCACCAACATTACGTACAAAACACGTAGATATTCAATCAATGACCGTGCATCGCACGGGTTGGATAAAGCCTCGTATAATCTGATTGAGGGCAAATCTCCATCCGGGGAAATTAGACCAATTTGCTAGAGCCATAGATATGCATGGTTCCATGAGCTTTTGAATAGTTAACACTGAAACGGTAAATTATCTCAATATTTTACCTCTTAAAATATTTTTATTTGTGCAATAAATGAATTTAATCTTTTTTCAATGTATAGTGATTTTTCACTTATCCAAGTATGACTCGAACGCGTCATCCATCAATTATAGGTAAAATGTGTAATCATTTAAATTGATTTCCTTACCAATTGTTGAATTACACTTGAATCATAGTAAAAGAAAATTAATTCAGTTGTTAAATTTAGCTTGAATCATAGTAAAAGAAAATTATATCAATCTCATTCTCATGTACCAATCTCATTTTTTATCTCAAAAGTGCTACAATAGAGATACACTATAATTTTGTCAATAATATAATAATTAAAGATAGGGTTAATTTCAGAAAACCTCCCGTGAGGTTCTTATCAATTAGAGGCATTTCTTGTAGGTTTGAAAAATTACACTTACATTTTCTAAATTGTAGGTTTTACACCGATTAAATTAAGCAGTCAGTTTGTACCTAATTAAAGAAAATCTTAAGATGTCAATTTGCTACACCACGCCAAAGAACGTCACAAATATGACACGAAATTAATGAATTTGAATTGAGACTTTGAGGATTCACAAACCAAAAACAAAATGAAAGGGTTTGTTATGGGGCTTTGCAGGTTCATGTTAGAATCGGGTCTACTTGACTTACTCGTGAATAAAGTAGGTTGCATTTGTGTCAACCTATAGGTCAACCTATCTACTTACAAATAAAACAAAAATTAATATTGCGAATATAAATAATATTCAATTTTAAACTTTAAAATATTCACTACTATCCATAACTTATTACCTCGTACCAAATACGCAGGTAATATGATTTTTTTTAAAAATTTTGAATAATTTTGTAATATTTTTTTGCCAATATGTCGTCCTAACCTACTCCACCTTCCCAATGAGGCATTGGTCTAGTGGTTAATGCTGAGGTCCCAGTACGTAGAGGTTCTGGGTTCGAATTCTCTTTTCGCTTTTTAAGTCCCCATTTATTGTAATAGTTAGGCCCATTCCTCGATTATTAATTAAAAAAAGTTATATAAAAAACTAACTGTTCTTTTTAATTTGAATGAATCGAATCTGATCTGACCAATCGAATCGAATGAAATGAATCAATCGAATGGATTCAATCGAATCGAATCGAATCGAATCGAATGGACCAGAATCGAATCGAATCGAATCGAATCGAAATATATATTAAGGGTAAATAATAATAATAATGGTAAATAATAATAATAGTAATCAACAACAACAACGATAATAGTAATATTATTAGTAATAATAACAATAATTATAATTAAAATTAATAATAATAATAATAATAAGAAGAATCGATGAATCGAATCAAGTGAATCAATCGAATCGAATGGACTCGAATCGAATCGAATCGAACTAAACTGAATGGACTGAATCGAATCGAATCGAATCAATTCGAATCAATTGAATCAAAATCAAAAAAGTCCAAAAGAACACGTCCTAACTTATTTAGAAGGTCCTAATGAACCATTGGGGATTAGAGGGAGTGGAAACCTACATCTAGATCAAGGGAAGTACTTAAATGCATCCCTTGAATTTTTTAGCCCTTTAATGGGCATTTTGATGGTGCCAAGATTTTAACCTTGGTCACCACCCAAAGGAGAGGTTTAACTCTCCCTTGGTGGCCAAGTATTCTGTAACACCCCCGATATATTCAGGAATATTACAGCGCCGTAAATCCTTTACATAAGGATTTACAAGGCTGAAGAATTGAAAAGACATTAACAGGTACCAACGGACGAAAATAACGGAATTAAGATACAACAGTTCTGAACAAATACTGAAAATACGAATGTTCAACAGAAAGTATTAATACATCACCAAATCCAAATCATCATAAATTACTGCGTACTCGAGTACTTATTAAAACGATACAAACAACAGACAAATTAAACCCGGCCGGAACATCACTCTGCACCCTCGTCGTCATGCAGCTCAAGTGGTTGTTTCCTCGCTCTCCTGGATCATGAACATAAACAAAATGTTCACCCCCGAAGGGGTTAGCACAACGATGCTAGTACAAGTACCACAACATATTATTCAATATCTCACGAAGAATAATAATAACGTAAATGACAAAATACCAACGAGTCTTCTCCTACGAGAAACTCATAAATAACATATACAAATTGATAATCACAACATGATATTATAACATACACATGGTAATTCCCACGATCCAACGTTCACTGCCTAGAACCCACGATGATCCCGTCAGACCAACCCGTGGTGGAAAAACCTATCCGATGATCCAGTGCATGCTAGCATAGATCCCCCGATGATCCCGTCGGACCAACACGAGGTGGACATACAACAACGACATATATGCACGACAATATGTACAACATCAATACGTAAAACAATTAAGGTACTTACCTCGATTCGAAGACAAGAACAATACTTCCACGAAAAACGAAATACTCGAAGGTCGTCCCTTCGATCAATCACGTAGCAAGCTCGAACCTTAACAAAAGAAATAATATAGAATTCATCTTAAGTCGAATGAACATCTAATAATCCAAATTACGGTTGGAAATTCTTAAAATGAAATCGGTCTGGCTTGCTTAACGCACGCTACGTATCCTATGTAGCGTACGTTAAGGCTACTCGTTAGCGCACGCAATTACATACAGCCTAGCGTACGCTAACCATGCATGGTCAGTACCTCACTGATCAGCCGACTGACTCGCCTGATTACTTAACGCACGCTAAGTTCCAGTCGTGGCGTACGCTAAACACACCCGATAGCACACGTTAATTCACATATCTTAGCGCACGCTAAGCGTGCATGGCAGTTTCATTACTGGGCAGCAAACTAGTTCTAACAGTGATGAAATTTATGAACTCCTCAGGGATTAACGTACATTATCCGTCTACATATCATGTTCTTATGAAATGATCTTACGAATTAAACGACTTCGAGATACAAGGATACGTATAATCATCACAACACTATAATCCATCTTGATTACAATTCTCATGCAAAGTTTGGTGTTCTTAAGGTCGATGCATTATCATCATTACATCCCGATTTAACCATGGAGATAAACTAACAATTCCAGCTTATAAGAAAGGATGCAATCTAAGATGATTATTTCTTAAGTCCTTATAACCAAAAGTGATATCATTATCCAAGTTTATGATCAATATAACAACATAATTCATACGGATAATCATCTTCAGAATGTTCCTCTCATCATTTGACGTACTAAGATTCCAACTACGAGGTTCCAACGACAATATCATAAGCCTAAATATTCCAATCCTCTAAACATGATATTTGTTGAATAATTCACCAAAGGAACTCAATATCTTGCTAGCATGATCATCTTATTCTATAGAACCCGAATCTAAGACTGGAGATAGAATTAACATACCTTAATATGACGAAATCACTGAACCAAAAAGGTAGAATCCGACTCCGGTTGGTTGTATGCCACTCCAAGGTGCTACTCCACTTCAATGATCCATCACAAGAAATATCCAATATCCAATGATCAAGTAGATGTGTTCTAAGTGTGTTTGAGGAGGATAAAATGCTCTCTGGACTATCAAGTACGAAGGTTACTTGAAGGAAATGAGAAGAAAAATAGAGTGATGTCTCTTATATAAAGTTTCTGCACAATAGTTGATTAGCGCACGCTACATATCATTCTTAGCGCACGCTAATAAGCGTTGACTCCAAATCTGTCCAGGTTCGTCCGCGGGAATCTTATCCGGACCCATGTCCCGGCTGGCGCATGTGCTAGCCGCCTAGCTCAATAATTGACTGCCTAGCGCACGCAAATCCTACGCTCGTAGCATGCGTTAGTTGTAGCCGATAGCGCGCGTTAAGCTACATTCTTAGCGTGCGCTATCATGAGTTTGCATGAGAAATTTATGCATGACGATATACTTATGTACAAAGATACCAATGTGAGAAATATCATACTCCAATTATCAAGACCACAAATCCGAATAATACAGAGTTCGAATACAGATTAAATACACCATAATAAATCCGGATATTACATACTCTCCTGCGAAAAAGGAGTTTCATCCCGAAACTCAAGACGAAAATAACTCTGGATATCTGGACTTCATGCTATCTTCCGTTTCCCAAGTGGCTTCTTCCACCCCGTGGTGTGACCACTGAACTTTGAACAAAACGATTGATTTGTTCCTCAACTGTTTAACTCGACTCTCGAGTATCTTGACCGGTCTTTCTTCAAACGTCCCATCTTGAGCGACTTCGATCTCGCCGAAATCAATGACATGACTAGGATCTGGTATATATTTCTGTAACTGGGATACGTGGAACACATTATGAACATGGCTCAACGATGGCGGCAATGCCAATCTGTATGCCAACTCTCCAACTCTCTCAAGGATCTCGAATGGTCCGATATATCTCGGACTCAGCTTTGCCTTTCCAAAACGAAAGATTCCTCGAGTATGAGAAACCTTTAAAAGTACATGGTCTCCAGTACTAAACTCCAATGGGGGACGACGTATATCTGCATAAGATTTCTGGCGACTCTGGGCGGTCAACAGCCTTTCACGAATCAAGGTTATCTTCTCTCGAGTCTGTACGATCAACTCTGGTTCTGTCCCTATCAAGTCTGATGAATCGTCCCAACATAGGGGCGATCTGCATCTCCTCCCGTATAATGCCTCAAACGGTGCCATCTTAATGGAAGCATGCCAACTATTGTTATAGGTAAATTCAATCAACGGTAGATGAACTTCCCAATCGTTTGACCAATCTAAGGCACAGGCCCTTAGCATGTCTTCCACCGTTTGAATGGTCCTCTCAGATTGTCCATCTGTCTGCGGGTGATAATCTGTGCTGAAGTTCAATTCGGTCCCCAAGGCCTTATGAACTTCTTTCCAAAAGTGAGACACAAAACGGCCGTCTCGATCAGAAATAATGGTCTTCGGCGTACCATGTAATCGGACTATTTCTGAAATAAATACTCGTGCCAACCTCTCTGGTCCCCACGTGTCCTTAATGCCTAGAAAATGAGCTGATTTGGTTAAACGATCAACTATCACCCAAATCATGTTCATTCCTGTCTTGGTTCTCAGCATACTAGTGATAAAGTCCATCGATATGTCCTCCCACTTCCATTCAGGAATCGGGAGCGGCTTTAACATTCCCGCAGGTCGTTGATGCTCGATCTTAACCTGCTGACAAGTCAAGCATTTCGAAACATAGTCTGCTACATCTTTCTTCATGTTGCCCCACCAGAAATTCTGCTTCAAGTCCTTATACATCTTACTGGTGCCCGGGTGGATAGAATAGGGCTAGCTGTGAGCTTCCTTCATAATCGTCTGTTTCAGAACATCGACATCAGGAACGCAGAGTCGGTTCTAAAATCCCAAAACTCCATCATCATGAATTACGAATCCGGGGGCCTTTCCCTTGATCACTTCATCACGTAACCGAATCATCAGAGGATCATCTGCCTGTCTAGATTTGATTTCTTCGGTTAATGATGAAGTTAATTCCATCACGCATAGTTGTCCTTGGACTCCTTGTAACCACACTTCAATTCCTTCTCGAATCATCTCTCGTTGAAGGCTAAGTTGGGAGGTCAGAGTCTCCAGCATCTGAATAGAAACAGGCTTGCGGCTAAGTGCATATGCCACTACATTCGCTTTGCCTGGATGATACAAAATCTCTAAGTCGTAGTCCTTAATCAGCTCTAACCATATTCTCTGCCGCATGTTCAACTCTTTCTAACTCAAGATGTATTTGAGACTCTTGTGATCCGTAAAGATCTGACAGTGAGTCCCGTACAGGTAATGTCTCCAGATCTTCAAAGCGAAAACTACTGCTGCTAGCTCCAAATCATGTGTTGAGTGTCGTGATGCATAAGCGATCACCTTATCATTCTGCATCAATACGCATCCGAGTCCTTGGTTCGAAGCATCACTGTAAACAATGAATCCTCCAGTCCCCTGTGGAAGTGTTAAAATTGGTGCTGTCGTTAATCTCTTCTTCAATTCATCAAAGCTATTCTGGCACAATTCGTTCCACTCAAACTTTTGAGTTTTCTGCAGGAGTCGAGTAAGTGGGCGGGAAATTTTGGAAAACCCTTCCACGAACCGACGATAAACAGCAAGTCCTAAGAAACTTTGGACTTCTTTCACGTTCTTTAGAGGCTTCCAATCCATAACTGCTTCGATCTTCTGAGGATCTACTCGGACTCCTTTAGATGATACCACATGACCGAGGAACATTACTTCCTTTAGCCAGAATTCACACTTAGAGAGTTTGGCATACAGTTGCTCGTTTTTCAAAAGTTCTAATACAATCCGCAAATGCTGCGCATGTTCTTCCGGGCTCTTAGAATACACCAGAATATCATCAATGAACACGACCATAAATTTATCCAAATATTCGATGAACACTCGGTTCATCAATTGCATGAATACAGTAGGTGCATTAGTGAGACCAAACGGCATCACTACAAACTCATAGTGTCCGTAGCGAGTTCTGAACGCTGATTTCGGAATATCAGATTCCTTAATCCTCAGCTGATGATATCCTGATCTCAAATCGATTTTTGAAAATACCGTTGTTCCTTGTAACTGGTCAAACAAATCATCAATCCGTGGCAATGGGTATTTGTTCTTAATCGTCATTTTTTTCAGCTCTCGATAGTCAATACACAGTCGAAGCGATCCATCCTTCTTCCGGACAAAAAGAACTGGCGCTCCCCAGGGCGAAATGCTTGGATGGATATAGCCTTTGTCCAGTAACCCCTTCGGTTGATTTTTCAGTTCATACATCTCAGTAGGTGCCATACGATACGGCGCCTTAGAAATTGGGGTAGCTCCGGGTTCCAGCTCAATGGTGAATTCTACATCCCGTCGTGGAGGTAGTCCAGGTAACTCGTCAGGAAATACATCTGGAAATTCGTTCACAATAGGAATGGATGAAAGTTCCACAATTTCGTCTACTTTCTTCATTGCATAGCACCAGTATCCAGTACAGCCCTGTTTCAACAATTTGACAGCTTTCATTGCCTTGATCAACTTTCCTGAGCTTCCTGGTTTCCATCCTTCAAACAATATTTCGGAACCATCATCAGCGATTAGCGAGATATTCCTCCTTCGGTAGTTTACAATAGCTCCATATCGATTAAGCCAATCATCTCCGAGTATCAGGTCGTCTCCTTGCATTTCTATTACAATCAGATTTGAGGGCCACTCTCCGCCTCCAAATGATACAGGGAAATCTCTAGTTTCTAAGTTTCCAACAATCATATCTCCACTCGGTAAACCAACAACATAAGGTTCAAAATTATGAAAACCAGAAACATTCAAACGATTTACACAAGACAAGGATATAAAAGAATGCGTAGCTCCTGTATCGAATAAAACGCTAACTGGCTGGGAAAGGATCTGAACAGTACCTAATGCGATAGCAGCATCCTGATCGTCTGTTCTCCTCATCTCGTACAGACGTGGGGGAACATATCCGGCACTCGATGTACCCTTTCGGTCCCACTGTCCTCTGCCTCGTCTGTGGCCAAAATTCTGAGGCATCTGAACACTTTGCTGCGTCTGTTGGATACTGGCTTCCTTCTGGACTGGCTGTGGTGTACGGGCCCTAAAAGACTTTGCAGCCTCTTCACAGAACACCGCACGATGTCCCTCTCGACCACAATCAAAACAAGTCACGGCAGGTAGGGGGCAATTCTGTCGATAGTGCCCCGTCTGGGCGCAGTTAAAGCATTTCCTGGTGACATCTGTCATGGTTGATGCTGCTCCGAAGTTCTTTCCGCTCCTAACTGGGTGCAGAGGTTTCTTGAAAGAATGAAAGGATGACTGGGCCTTACGGGGCCCGCTGCTCTTGTGCTCTGTAAAAATACCAGAGACTTTCTGCTTCTTGGATTTCGTAAAATTCTCCATTGCTGCTTTCTTGATTTCGTACGCCAATGCTTTATCCTGGTATTGGCAGAGAGTGGTACATTCAAAACCGGACATGTACCTCTGGATTTCTGGTCTCATTCTCATATCAAAATGGATCATCATTTCAGCATCTGTTCTGACTAGATGTCGAACAAATGCCAGCTGTTGGTTAAACGTCTTAATTGCCTGAGATAATGGCACATCTGAAGGCTGAGCGGAGAAAAACTCCCGAACCTTGGCTTCCATCACAGGACGAGGGCAGTACTGAGCTTCCATCATCAATGTAAACTCTGTCCAATCAGCATCATGGTCTACAGGCCGGATGGCTTCCCACCATTCGGACGCTTCCCCTATCAGAAAGTATTGAGCGATAGAGGCTCTCCGGTCGTATGGGCAGTTAATCCCAGCAAAAATTTTCTCCAATTCCTTCAACCAATGGTCCCAGGTGGGAGTCTCATAAATACCGTCGAACTTAGGTGGTTGCATCTTCGCCACCTCTTGCAGCCATCGGTCACCTCGATTTCCCATATCTGGGATCCCTTGCTGCCTATCTCCCTGCTGTAATCCCACCGCCACCTGCATTCGGTCCACGACCTAAGCAAACTGAGTCATCTGGTTCACCACTTGACGAAGGATTTCTGGTACAGCAGGTTCCGGTTCGTTATTGATAGATCTTTGTGGCTCGCCTGAGCTATGACTGGCCTGATTAGAAAGCGACGCTTCCCTTTCAGCATTCCTTCGTCCGCGTCCGCGACCGGGACCACGTCCATGTACGCCTCTCAACATACTGTAAGCATAAATACTCAATATACAGGAAACAATACCGTTCAAATGCTCAAGTACAAAGAAATATAACATGTAAAGGACGAGATAGAGTTTAGGAACTTACAACCACCGCCCGCACGAAGACGTAGGCAGTACAGTGATGTTATTCACGGTCGGGTACCTCAAAAGACATATATGACCCCTATTTTAACCCAATGGCCAATATATCCATAATCTTAGCTCCGATACCATATTCTGTAACACCCCCGATATATTCAGGAATATTACAGCGCCGTAAATCCTTTACATAAGGATTTACAAGGCTGGAGAATTGAAAAGACATTAACAGGTACCAACGGATGAAAATAACGGAATTAAGATACGACAGTTCTGACCAAATACTGAAAATATGAATGTTCAATGGAAAGTATTAATATATCACCAAATCCAAATCATCATAAATTACTGCGTACTCGAGTACTTATTAAAACGATACAAACAACAGACAAATTAAACCCGGCCGGAACATCACTCTGCACCATCGTCGTCATGCAGCTCCAGTGGTTGTTTCCCCACTCTCCTGGATCCTGAACATAAACAAAATGTTCACCCCCGAAGGGGTTAGCACAATGATGCTAGTACAAGTACCACAACATATTATTCAACATCTCACGAAGAATAATAATAACGTAAATGACAAAATACCAACGAGTCTTCTCCTACGAGAAACTCATAAATAACATACACAAACTGATAATCACAACATGATATCATAACATACACATGGTAATTCCGACGATCCAGCGTTCACTGCCTAGAACCCACGATGATCCCGTCAGACCAACCCGTGGTGGAAAAACCTGTCCGATGATCCAGCGCACGCTAGCATAGATCCCCCGATGATCCCGTCGGACCAACACGAGGTGAACATACAACAACGACATATATGAACGACAATATGTACAACATCAATACGTAAAACAATTAAGGTACTTGCCTCGATTCGAAGACAAGAACAATACTTTCACGAAAAACGAAATACTCGAAGGTCGTCCCTTCGATCAATCACGTAGCGAGCTCGAACCTTAACAAAAGAAATAATATAGAATTCATCTTAAGTCGAATGAACATCTAACAATCCAAATTACGGTCGGAAATTCTTAAAATGAAATCGGTCTGGCTTGCTTAACGCACGCTACGTATCCTATGTAGCGTACGTTAAGGTTACTCGTTAGCGCACGCAATTACATACAGCCTAGCGTACGCTAACCGTGCACGGTCAGTACCTTACTGATCAGCCGACTGACTCGCCTGATTACTTAACGCACGCTAAGTTCCAGTCGTGGCGTACGCTAAACACACCCGATAGCACACGTTAATTCACATATCTTAGCGCACGCTAAGCGTGCATGGCAGTTTCATTACTGGGCAGCAAACTAGTTCTAACAGTGATGAAATTTACGAACTCCTCAGGGATTAACGTACGTTATCCGTCTACATATCATGTTCTTATGAAATGATCTTACGAATTAAACGACTTCGAGATACAAGGATACGTATAATCATCAAAACACTATAATCCATCTTGATTACAATTCTCATGCAAAGTTTGGTGTTCTTAAGGTCGATGCATTATCATCATTACATCCCGATTTAACCATGGAGATAAACTAACAATTCCAGCTTATAAGAAAGGATGCAATCTAAGATGATTATTTCTTAAGTCCTTATAACCAAAAGTGATATCATTCTCCAAGTTTATGATCAATATAACAACATAATTCATACGGATAATCATCTTCAGAATGTTCCTCTCATCATTTGACGTACTAAGATTCCAACTACGAGGTTCCAACGACAATATCATAAGCCTAAACATTCCAATCCTCTAAACATGATATTTGTTGAATAATTCACCAAAGGAACTCAATATCTTGCTAGCATGATCATCTTATTCTATAGAACCCGAATCTAAGGCTGGAGATAGAATTAACATACCTTAATATGATGAAATCACTGAACCAAAAAGGTAGAATCCAACTCCAGTTGGTTGTATGCCACTCCAAGGTGCTACTCCACTTCAATGATCCATCACAAGAAATATCCAATATCCAATGATCAAGTAGATGTATTCTAAGTGTGTTTGAAGAGAATAAAATGATCTCTGGACTATCAAGTACGAAGGTTACTCGAAGGAAATGAGAAGAAAAATGGAGTGATGTCCCTTATATAAAGTTTCTGCACAATAGCTGATTAGCGCACGCTACATATCATTCTTAGCGCACGCTAATAAGCGTTGACTCCAAATCTGTCCAGGTTCGTCCGCGGGAATCTTATCCGGACCCATGTCCCGGCTGGCGCATGTGCTAGCCGTAGCTCAATAATTGACTGCCTAGCGCACGCAAATCCTACGATCGTAGCATGCGCTAGTTGTAGCCGATAGCGCGCGTTAAGCTACATTCTTAGCGTGCGCTATCATGAGAAATTTATGCACGATGATATACTTATGTACAAAGATACTAATGTGAGAAATATCATACTCCAATTATCAAGACCACAAATCCGAATAATACAGGGTTCGAATACAGATGAAATACACCATAATAAATCCGAATATTACATGAACTATCTCCCTTGGTTGAAAATTTTTGTAATATTAAGTGTGATAATCTTGTGTTGAACTTTCTTACATAATAAGTAAATAAATAAAAAATATATGTTTTAAGTTCGCGTAGACGGGTGAGGTTCAAGTAATCCGTTAACTTCACATACATTTTGAGGAGGCCTAACCCGTTAGTTTCGTTGACTTCACATACATGTTGAGAGCCATTTGTATTGAAGGGTGATTTATATGTCACCGACATGACCAGAATACTTATGTCGAAACACGATCCGTTAACACGAAATACAACACGTTTTTCATTCTTAGAAAAACTAGTGGATATAGTAACAAAATATACTTTAGGTGATAAAATGTTTCATCTGTAATTGATAGGTCACACATTCGAGTAATAGAGAGGATAAGTATAAACCATTATTGCCAATGACGCATTGGTCTAGTTATTAATGCTGAGGCCCCAAGTACGTATAGGTCTTAGGTTCGGTTCCTCGTTCCGCTTCTTAAATATCCCTATTTCTTGTAAAGGTTATGTCTCCTCCCCGACACATTAATGAAAAAAAAGTAGGAATCACAATTGATCCTCTATAAAAAAAAAACATATGAATATGTTAGGAATTTATTGGCTAATCAATTTTTTGGGTAGTTTCTGATTGGTAAGAGAAGTTAGATTCTACTTTTCATAGATCAAGTTAGGTAGTTGCCTAATGCTTTTGTCTTTGTCCACAAGTTTAGAGACTAGAATTAGTCTAGGAAGTTCCCTTCAATTCGTTTCTTTTGCAACAAGAAACAGTATGTTCATGAATTCTATATATATAGTGCTCTTGGTTTTGCGATAAAAAGATAGAGACACATAAAGGGTTTGGGGAGAGTTATTAGGAGCGAATTCAAGAATTGGGTGCTTGGGTTCAAGTTATAATTCTTATTTTTCTCGTAATAAGGTTCGTTTCTTCCTCGTGGATGTAGACTTATTTATTAAATCGAACCATGTAATTCTTGTGTGTGTTTATCTTTCTTGTCGTGTTTGTCTCCATTATACAGTTTGTATTTTTTATATCTCAAATAGCTCACCAAATTTCCCAACAAATGGTATCGAGAGCTAGATTTTAGTTTTTTGGTTAACTGTTTGAGATCGATGGCTCCGTTTGGAAATATTCAATTTCCTATTCAACCGTATAATGGTACAACGAGTTTCACTCTTTGGGAAAAGAAGAGTGAAGGATGTTCTGGTTCAACAGGGTTTGGCAAAAGCATTGAATGATAAGGACAAGAAGTCGGTGGCATGAAGGATGAAGATTTTGAGGAGTTGGACGTGAGGTGTGCAACACGATTAGGCTCTATATTGCGGACAACGTGATCAACACTGTGGTAGATGAGAAAGACTCTGCTGCGAACCTCTGGAAAAAATTGGAAAAGCTTTATCTGGCTAACAACTTGTCCAATAAACTGAATCTGAAGCGACAACTATAGGCTGAAGATGGAAGAGGGTGGCAATCTCATGGACCATATCAACAAGTTTAATGGGCTTTTGGATGAACTCCAAAAGGTTGGCGTGATACTGGAGGAAGAAGATAAGGCACTTTTACTTCTTACCTCTGTCTCTGATTCTTACGATAGTGTTGTGACGACCCTAATCTATGATAAGGAAATTATAGAATTAGAGAACGTTCAGTCATCTTTATTAGTGTTGACGTCTGATTTGGTCAACGTCACGTGTGCTGATCTGGACGAATGGATCGAAGCCACGTAGAAAATAATAAGAGGGACGTATAAACAGAATTAAAAATATTGGACCATTAAATGTTTATTGATGATCTTGATAAAGAGTAGAGGCGGTAGAAAATATTTTGGCGGTCCGTACGATTAGTCTTATTATTCAAGTCTTACCCTTTTCTCTTTCTCTTTCTTTTTTATCTCTCTTTCTTCTCTCTCTATCTCTGTCTCTCGATATCTGTATTTTTCTCCTTTTTCCAAAGTCCTTTTTGGTGCGCCTCTGGCGTATATATAGGTATTTCACCATTCATGAGAGGACAGAGGACGATTGGGATGAATATGCGATGACATGTGTCGCGATGGAGGTGACTCCTTTGACACGTGTCGTCTTCTTAAGTGTGCTTTGTGTATGGATATGACAACTCTCACTTATCGTCTGTCTGCCTGTTCTTCGGGCTTTCGATATTTATCTGTTATGACCGAGCAATGAGGTCGGCCCTTGACTTCTGCTACTGCAGTCGGCCTTATTCGTGATTATGGTGTTTTCATATGTGGTCTGCTCGCCTTTCGGGTCCGAATCCGGTCGGCTCTAAGGTCTCTGCCAGGCCGCCTTTGTGCGAACCCGAGAAACGATCAAGTTTATGACCGGCCTGCTCGGATCGGCTCGGCCGTTCGACGCCCGAGGCGCTTAGGTGGACGCCAAGGCGGATCGACTACAACAAGGGCCCCGAGTCCGTGGTCGTGCCGGGTTGGCCGGAATCGTCTCGCATTGAGGTCGGTCCGATTGGAGGTGGATAAGATCCTTTGAAGGGTCATATCTTCGAGAGTCGCATCGATTTGACTTGGGATCTCCAAGAGTCACGGCGAGGGGACGCGTGGCGGGATGTAATTCGTCGCGGTGTCTCACGCGTTCTTAATTCTTGCGATGATTATGAATCGCCGCTTTAGTAATTAATGCCCTGTCTCCTCCTATAAATATAAAGTGTATTCTTCTTCATTGCTTCCTTCGCCATTTTACTGCAGAGAGAGATCTTTTCGGCAATTTTTCTTCTTTTCGGGTTTCGCAGATTTCCCTAAGCTTGCTCTTCCTCCTCTTTTTCTTATTTTACGATGTCGGAGCGAGGAATACGGCGGAGGAGGCGGTTGTATCCCGGATCGCACGGAGTGGCAGATTTGTCGATAGGTGATGCTCCCGCTGACCGGAGCGACGAGAATGGAGGCGAGGTCGCAAGGTCGCGGATTCGGGGATGCAATTTCTGGAGACGTGGAGGTGGCGACGTCGTTGGCAGTGGCGAGGTCGGTGGGTTCGGCCTCGGCCGTCTCCTTTGTCGAGGCGGAATGGGATTCGGCCTCGATATGCGGCATGGTCACCGATGGCGGTTGGAGGCTTGGCGGGGCGATTTAAGATACCCGCGGTGGTGCGGATGTTTGTTCGAACCCGGAGGAGAGACCCCACACCCCTCTGTTGGATGCACGGCGGTGTACTACCGCTCTGTTATGCAGGTTAAGGTTCCTCCGCCGTTGGTTCTTTCCTGGTTGAGGCGGTGGGGCCTTTGCATTGCCCAAATTCATCCGAATTCTTGGGCCGGATGGTGGGTCTTTTAATTCTTTTTAGTCGGCATGGGTGGCCCGAGCCTGGCCAAGAGATTAATGCCTCTCTTTTATGGAGGTCGGTCGGCGATCTGGTTCCTTGGGTTTTATTGTGACCCGGCACGCGATGTATAAGGATTTGGTGGAGGTGCCGGAGACCATCCATAGCTGGAAAGACCAGTGGTTCTATGTGGGGGGACCGTGGCTGAGCTCGGTTGATGAGTGGGAACCTGGCGTGATGGACGCCGAGCTCCGGGTCCCCGAAGACTTTGTTGCCAAAATGAGTAAGTGTTGTGTTCT
The DNA here is from genome assembly GCA_033398695.1 of Orobanche coerulescens. Classification (NCBI taxonomy): domain Eukaryota; kingdom Viridiplantae; phylum Streptophyta; class Magnoliopsida; order Lamiales; family Orobanchaceae; genus Orobanche; species Orobanche coerulescens. Next base: position 66,976,146 of record CM065803.1, read on the forward strand.
TCGCTGCTGTACCTTTTTTGTCTGACGCTCATAATTTGTTGTTTGTGCAGAACGTATTCCGGCTTCAGAGACCTCCTCCTTGTTCGACGACCGGGTTGAACAGCTCTTGGATCTTCCCGTTGATCGGAGGAAGTCATACCTTTTGATTACTGAGGACAATCTCTGGGCTGCGGGGCTTCGATCCACTAACCCGAACAGAATGTCTTCATCAGGTAGCCTCATTTTTTTTTTTTTTTTTTTTTTTTTGATATTTCTTCTTCATCCAGGCCCCAAGGGTAGGAGCTCGACTGGACGGAAAGAGACGCCTGCGCTTGGTGGCGAGGTGGCCGCAGAGGCCGCCGAGCGTAGGGAGCGTGCGGGCAAACGGAAGAGAGTAGAGGCCGGGCCTGAGGATAACATGACCAGGGCCGAGGGTTTCCCCCTTCCCGAGATCGTCGTGCCTGCTTTGAGCCCTGCCCGGACAGGCCGGGCAAAGGGTAAGGAGCCCCTAATTGATTTGGAGGGCCACTATCTCCCGATGAATAAGGATCGGGAAGAGCCTTGTGCCCGGATGAAAGGGCGGAGACCGCGCTGGTTCCTCGACTACGTCCAGGCGGCCACTCCCACCGCCGAACTGCTCGATCGTGTTCCCCCCTCGGTGGTTGAGTCCAGCCATGTTCCCCTTTTGGGCTGGACGCCAAAGATGGAGATGGTGACCAACGATATGGATCCGGCCGAGCAGATCCATTTTGGAAACGCTATTCTGGGCCGGGCGTTGTGCACCTATGTGAAGGCCGCTGGGGAGCTGACTGCCTCAGCTGGGAAACATAAAAAGGCAGAGGCCGATCTGAAGGCCTTACAGGAGGAACACCATCTCTGCCCTTCGCTTATCAAATCTTTGGAGGAGGAGATGGTTTCTCTGAAGGGTAAGATGGAGCTTCTGGAGAGCCGGGCCTTTGAGGCCGAGATATGGAAAGGGAAGGCTGACGAGATGGCCGCGGCGGCTGGGAAGGCGCAAAAACAGTGCCTAGACATCAGGGCCGAGTACGAGGCTCACTTGCAAAGCGCTAAGGCCCAACTTGAGCAACTGACCGAGCGGGTTCGGACTTATGAATCTGCGGGTTACGACAGGGGCCTTGCTGACGGGGCGGCTGCTTTTCAAAAGACGCCCGAGTACGAGGAGTTGATCAACCTTAATTACGTCTCCACTTGTTATGAGATGTTGGATCTCATGAAGGAAGGGAAGACCGTTGAGGAAGTCCAGGCCTACATAAAGTCCCAGGCGGCCGACCTGAAGGTTGAAGCTCTCGGGGATGATGAGTCGAAGGCCGCCGAAGCTGTCGAAGATCCGGAGGAGACCTTGTCTGGAGGAGGTGGGGGGCAGTCTTCTCAGGCGGCCGATCAGGAGGACAAGGCCGAGTAGACTTTTTGTTTTATTCCATGTATGGCCTGCGTGCCACTCTTCCTTGATTTTTGTATGGAACTTATTTTGAGTGAATAAGATCTTTTTGTGGCCTTTGTTGTTTTTTTGTGTTTGGGCCCTATTGGTCAGACCGCCGTTTTTTCTGCCGTATGGACCGGTCCTTTGAGGCGCCGAGGCGAGCTCGGACTTTTAGTGCCGGGTGGACCGGTCTTATAAGGTGCCGAGGCGAACTCGGACTTTCGGTGCCGGGTGGACCGGTCTTTTGAGGTGCCGAGGCGAGCTCGGACTTTTAGTGCCGGGTGGACCGGTCTTATAAGGTGCCGAGGCGAGCTCGGACTTTCGGTGCCGGGTGGACCGGTCTTTTGAGGTGCGAGGCGAGCTCGGACTTTTAGTGCCGGTGGACCGGTCTTATGAGGTGCGAGGCGAGCTCGGACTTTCGGTGCGGGTGGACCGGTCTTTTGAGGTGCCGAGGCGAGCTCGGACTTTTAGTGCCGGGTGGACCGGTCTTATGAGGTGCCGAGGCGAGCTCGGACTTTCTGTGCCGGGTGGATCGGTCTTTTGAGGTGCCGAGGCGAGCTCGGACTTTTAGTGCCGGTGGACCGGTCTTATAAGGTGCGAGGCGAGCTCGGACTTTCGGTGCCGGGTGGATCGGTCTTTTGAGGTGCCGAGGCGAGCTCGGACTTTTAGTGCCGGGTGGACCGGTCTTTTGAGGTGCCGAGGCGAGCTCGGACTTTCAGTGCCGGGTGGACCGGTCTTTTGAGGTGCCGAGGCGAGCTCGGACTTTTAGTGCCGGTGGCGCCGGTCTTTTTAGGTGCCGAAGCGAGCTCGGACTTTGGTGCAGGTGGACCGGTCTTATAAGGTGCCGAGGCGAGCTAGGACTTTCAGTCAGGTGGACCGGTCTCATAAGGTGCCGGCGAGCTCGGACTTTGGTCCGGGTGGACCGGTCTTATAAGGTGCCGAGGCGAGCTCGGACTTTTAGTGCCGGGTGGGCCGGTCTTATAAGGTGCCGAGGCGAGCTCGGACTTTCGGTGGGTGGGCCGGTCTTTTGAGGTGCCGAGGCGAGCTCGGACTTCGGTGCGGTGGGCCGGTCTTATAAGGTGCCGAGGCGAGCTCGGACTTTGATGCCGGTGGACCGGTCTCATAAGGTGCCGAGGCGAGCTCGGACTTTCAGTGCCGGGTGGACCGGTCTTATAAGGTGCCGAGGCGAGCTCGGACTTTTAGTGCCGGGTGGACCGGTCTTATAAGGTGCCGAGGCGAGCTCGGACTTTCGGTGCCGGGTGGACCGGTCTTTTGAGGTGCCGAGGCGAGCTCGGACTTTCAGTGCCGGGTGGACTGGTCTTATAAGGTGCCGAGGCGAGCTCGGACTTTTAGTGCCGGGTGGACCGGTCTTATAAGGTGCCGAGGCGAGCTCGGACTTTCAGTGCCGGGTGGACCGGTCTTATAAGGTGCCGAGGCGACCTCGGTCTTATATTCTTGGTGAAATCAATATCCTAATAAAGATCATAATATCACAGGATATTTACCTCTTGAAGCGTAGTGGTTGGAACTTTTGATCTCTTCCTCGAAACCTGGGGCCGAGGCGAACTCGGTCTTATAGTGCCGGAGGAGCCGGTCATTCGAGGTGCCGAGGCGAACTCGGTCTTATAGTGCCGGAGGAGCCGGTCATTCGAGGTGCCGAGGCGAACTCGGTCTTATAGTGCCGGAGGAGCCGGTCATTCGAGGTGCCGAGGCGAACTCGGTCTTATGGTGCCGGAGGAGCCGGTCATTCGAGGTGCCGAGGTGAACTCGGTCTTATAGTGCCGGAGGAGCCGGTCATTCGAGGTGCCGAGGCGAACTCGGTCTTATAGTGCCGGAGGAGCCGGTCATTCGAGGTGCCGAGGCGAACTCGGTCTTATAGTGCCGGAGGAGCCGGTCATTCGAGGTGCCGAGGCGAACTCGGTCTTATGGTGCATTTTGTTTCCGAGGTGAACATAAAATCAAATTTTATTGACTGTACCCTAATGGCATTCAACAAACGAATTGACCCTTGGTCACTTACATATTCTAGCTAGCAACCTCCGTTCTGACGGGCTTCGTTACTGGGATTCACGAGGTCCCGTATCGGGCCCCAGTGCTTATTTTAACAATGAGGTCATTAGCCTGGAAACTCTGATAATCCTCGGATGTTTCGTAGAATACGTTCCGCCTTTTTGGGCGACGAGGTCCAAGTTCTCGGGGTCATATTGACCTTGTTCTTTGAAACGAATTCTCCTATGGGTGTATCCCAATTTCGACCGGGGTCATCGTAGAACGCCTGGGATTCTTCTTGGGTCGGCCGTCGCAGTGCGGTCAGTGACTCGGTCGGCCGGGCCCCTCTTCTCTTACAGATTACTCCTTGGCTCGTTTTAGTTTCACTGGGATTTTCCACTTTTCACGGCTTTTTCATCACTTGGAGTTTTGAGTGTCGCCGGTGGCCTTCTAACGACCGTTGGTCGGGTGGTTATGGGGAAAACTCCTTTATGGATTACTTTTGCTTTGACTTCCAATTCCCTGGTAAGGGCCGCCACTGCTTTTCTAACACATGGCTCAATACTCGGAGATGCTTTAGTTTGGTCCATTACCATTCGGATTACCAGGACCCTCGCGGGTGGATGGGAATTCCGAAGGAGTTTTCAGATGTTGCAGCGTATGTTGACTGCAACTTTAATTTGAAGGACACGAGGACTCTTTGAGACCTTCCCTGGAATTTTGAGCGACGCTCAATATCCTTCAAATGATGACCTCTAAGGGGTCAGCCGAGCCGAGCAGGAGCCCGTGATCACGATGGCTCCTGTGCTTTCAACTTCATATTACGATGATTCCTATGCTTTCGACTCGTAGTTACGATGATTCCTATGCTTTCATCTTACCATCCCTTGGTGGGCGTGGTTATTTCCGGATGAACACAAGGTGTGTCAAAATGCTCCGCCATCACTGTCTTTCAAAACATCTGCGTGCTGATTGCAGTTTGGCGCGAAGCCGTGTTCGTCCTGTGCACACTAAGAATAGTCCGATACGTCCATGCATGATAGAGAACTTCTTAGCGTGTATACCTCATAACGGTGTCCTCCATCGCATAACGGGCCCTTTGGACGGGCCTGATGGTAATTCGTCACTTGTGGTTAGAGATGGAGAATCCTATACTTAACAAGAAATCTTTTAAAGAAAAGCATAGGATTGGCTTGCAATATGAACGAGAAAAGCGTAGGTTGTGGCGGTTAACCACAAGGTCGCTTGCAATATGAACGAGAAAAGCATGGGTTGTGGCGGTTTCCGCCGCAGTGCCCTCCTTCTAGCGCCATTCTGTTGACGTCTGATTTGGTCAACGTCACGTGTGCTGATCTGGACGAATGGATCGAAGCCACGTAGAAAATAATAAGAGGGACGTATAAACAGAATAAAAAATATTGGACCATTAAATGTTTATTGATGATCTTGATAAAGAGTAGAGCCGGGCCGAAAATATTTTGGCTTCCGTCTGATTAGTGCTTGTTATTTACAAGTCTTACCCTTTTCTCTTTCTCTTTCTTTTTTATCTCTCTTTCTTCTCTCTCTATCTCTGTCTCTCGATATCTGTATTTTTTCTCCTTTTTTCCAAAATCCTTTTTTTGGTGCCTTCTCCTGGCATATATATAGGTATTTCCAGCCATTCATGAGAGGACAGTAGGACGATTGGGATGAATATGCTGATGACATGTGTCGCGATGGAGGTGACTCCTTTGACACGTGTCGTCTTCTTAAGTGTGCTTTGTGTATGGATATGACAACTCTCACTTATCGTCCTGTCTGCTTCTGGCTTTCGATATTTATCTGTTATGACCGACAATGAGGTCGGCCCTTCCTTCACTTCTCGCTACTCTGGCCTTATTCGTGATTATGGTGTTTTCATAGGTCCTGGCCTTTCTGGTCCGAATTCCGGGTCGGCTCTAAGGTCTCTGCCCGGTCCGGCCCTTTGTGCGAACCCGAGAAACGATCAAGTTTATGACCGGTCTGGCTCCGGGATCGGCTCGGCCGTTCGGACGCCCGAGGCGCTTAGGTGGACGCCAAGGCGGATCGACTACCAACAATTAGATCACGAAAAACAAAAGAAAGCAAAACCAGTATGTGATTCAAGAGGCAGTGTTGGTTGCTCAAGGTGAGAATAAAATAGAGAAAGAGTTTGGCGGTGAATTTCGTGCAGGTGATTCAAAGGAGCGATTTAATGCTACAGTTGTCATGAATTGGGGCATATAAAAAAGTATTTTCCTTATCGAAAGAAAATCGATGAGTATGAAAATACTGCTGGGTATGTGTCCAATGGAGATGCTCACAGTCTCAAAAGGTGATACTTTTTCCCATAATGGTTGGATATTATATGGGGTTGGCTAAATATACCAATCCCCTATGCTAAGTATACCAACTTAGTCAAATTCCTTTTTATTTTTATTTTTATTATTTTTTTTTTTTTTGGTTTTTTGCTTTTGCCCCTCCCTCTCCTCCACCCCTGCTGCCCCCCTTGCTGCCATCGTTTCGCTGACAGCTTTTTCTTTTGTTAGTTTTTTTTTTTTTTTTGTGGTTAGTTTTTTACTTTTTTTTGTTATTTTTAAAAATAGATAAATACAATTATGATAATACCAGAAAAATTGTGTAAAAATATATTATTTAAACAGATAAATATTATACATCATGTTTATTAAATACATTACGTAAGATAATACAAAAAATAGAGAAGTACAATTATGATAATACAAGAAAAAAATTAATTCTTTCACGACATGGAGTGCAAAAGTTCATTATACAAATTTTGTCGATTTATAGCAATGCCCTATTATATTCCGGATGTTTTTCACATGTTTGTTACAGGAAAGAATATTTTGATACACTCCAAAAGAAGGAGACAGGTTCTGTGTCACTTGGTGATGGTTCGACTTGTCAAATCAAGGTGTTGAGGTTGTAAAGTTCAAAATGTTGAATGTAGAGATTCGTTCTTTGGGTGGTGTGTTATATGTCCCAAAGTTGCGAAGAATTTAATTTCTTTGAGCCAATTAGACTTCGAAGTTTACCAATTTTCTGGTGCAGGTGGTGTCTTGAAAATCATACATGGCGAGATGGTCTTGTTGAAGGGGAAAAGGTCAGGTAATTTGTATCATTTGGCTACCTCAATGGGGTGGGAGCATAGTAAGATCGATCCAAAGATGCTTTCAAATTAAAAATGGTGGTGAGAAGGAAAATCCTACTTTAGGGGAGGGTGAATTGAGGTCCCTCTCTCGAGTCAACTAGATGTTGGACTCGGGTAGCTGCACATGTTCATTTTCCATTGGAATCAAGTGTTAACAACAACGTATTGATTCGGGTGTGCAGCTGATCGACAAAAACTAATCCTAAAAATAAGAGTTTTTGAGTCGCTCGCAAATATATACGAGGTAAAAATAGTTGTGGTAAGTTCTACCAAGTTCTTTTCTCTCGAGGATTGTTCAACATGGTTTCGTATAATATTTTGTATAGATTTCAAGAAATAAATACTAAAACATTCTAAAATATATTTTTTGGTTTTTAAATTAACTAAATTAAAATGCACTATTTTTAATTTAAACTATTTTTATTAAGACTATTTATACTATACTATTTGTATTAAGACTATTTTTAATACTACTATTTTTAATACTACTATTTTTACTAGACTCTTTATATTAAGACTATTTTTACTAGACTATTTTTATTAAGACTATTTATAACTGGACTATTTATATTAAGACTATTTTTAATAGACTATTTATATTAAAACTATTTTTAATACTATTATTTTTAATACTACTATTTTTAATACTACTATTTTTAATACTACTATTTTTATACTAGACTGTTTATATTAAGACTATTTATAACTAGATTATTTTTAACTAGTGAAAATGAGTTGGGAATTTATAAAATCTAGGGGATTACGGGTTCATTAAATTAGGTTTTTAATTAAGTATAGGAATTGATTTACACGGATATAAAAGAAAAACGAATATTTATCGAGTAATCAACTTTTCACCTCATAACTTTCGTATTCAAAGATGTCTTAATCACTTTCACTATCTTAAGATGTTGATAACAAGATTAACACTTGATAGATTGAAAAGATGTGTTTCTAATACACTTAACAATCAATCAAGGAGGTTTCATTAGTAGAAATAGGATATGATCAATCTCTATTTAAACCAATTAGTCCTTTCATTTCTTTAACTTGACTATTTTTAGGATAAACGATTGTTCATTGAGTAATCAACTTTTCACCTCATAACTTTCGTATTCAAAGATGTCTTAACCACTTTCGCAATCTTAAGATGTTGATAACAAGATTAACACGTGATAGATTGAAAATATATTTCCAATTCACTCAACAATCAATCAAGGAGGTTTCATTAGTAGAAATATGATATGATCAATCTCTATTTAAACCAATTAGTCCTTTTTAATCAAAATAGTGTAAATCAATCAAATACTCAATATATAACCTAATAGAAATCCCCCTTCCCATAGGAAGAAAGATTATCTACTCATTGGTTTATACAAACTAAAATTATAATAGAAATAATTGATATACATAATAGATATCAAAACTTTTAATTACTAGAACTTAATGACAATAGATGAAACTTACTTGAATATGATGTATCAAAGTGCAAGAAACATACTTCAATATATAACTTCAAAATTCTTCAAAGGTTACAAGCTTACAAAAATTCAAAGTAAAACACTAAGTAAAATATTAAGTGCTTATTGATCAAGCACTTTTCAATTACAAACTAAATAAAAAAACTTCAAACCAAAATGAAATACAAACTAAAGTAAAGAGTTGTAAAGAAAATATCTTGCTAAAAGAAAGGGGTGTTTCTTGGCAAGAAGAGGAGATGATTTCTTCATGGGTGAAGGTGTCCTTTTATAGGTGATTTCAAGAATACAATTGATTATTTAATTCAAAATATCTATTATAGTATCTTGATTAATTCTTTGTTCACACTTCACCCATGTCTTTGATTTTTCAGTTTTTTGACCATAAAAATATCTTGTGGTTGAGTTCACAAGATGGTCAAAAGTGGACTATTTTTGCATGGCATCTGCGTAAAAACGGTGCTGAAAAACAGCCCATTTTGCGCCGTATTATATAGCCGTATTAGGATGACTCGGTCTTGTCTGGAACACGCGCAAGGACCCGGCAGAAAATATGTGTCGTGTTGTAAACGGTCGAGAGAAACGGCCCTATTTGCGCCGTGTGTTCCGCCGTGTTTTGTCACATTTTTTTCTTGGAAATTTCTGATTTTTATTTCGGTTTGGTTTTTCGACCTTTTTGATATTTTATGCCAGTAACCTGCAAAATAAACATTATTAGCTCATGTTTTGATATTTCTTCAAAATAATTAAATTCTATCAAAATCAGTATGATTATTCCAGAAAAAGGTGATATTTTGTATATGAATTTTAGATCAATTATGCACTAATCAAATACCCCACACTTGAATTCTTGCTAGTCCCGACCAAGACTCTTTATTATTCATACTCAAAATAAAATAAGGGAAAAAAATATAAGACACAAATTAAAATAATACATAGACAAATTAAGAACAATACTTATATATAAAGAGAAAAAGAGATCAAAATGCCATCTACAGAACAACCACCTTTATACAGTAGATAGAGATGAATCAAGATCCAAAACAAATCTACAAATAATTTTGAAGTTAAAACACGATTTTATTTTTTGTAATTCCAAAATGCAAGGTTACCCTTCAAAAGATTGATTATTTCTTTCCCACTCATGACACACACGACTCCCTTTAAAGGTTGCTCTTTTCGACTCAATATGAAGAAGAATTTCATCGGCGTCATCAAATATTGTGATTGTTCACGAAATTGAGTGTATTGAAAATCAGCCACTAATTAAGTCAAATGTGCTCATAATCTACATCCCATTTATAGTCTTAATAACTCGAACTAGTAGGTGATAGCTTTCACACCGTTATTTGCTAACGTGTAGCTCTTTTCACCAACAGATATTTCATCTTTTTTTAGGTGATAGTTTTCACACCGTTATCTGCTAACGTGTAGCTCTTTTCACCAACACATTCTCCATTTCTTTTTTTAGGTAATAGCTTTCACACCGTTATTTGCTAACGTGTAGCTCTTTTTACCAACACATTCTCCATCTCTTTTTTTTAGGTGATAGCTTTCACACTGTTATTTGCTAATGTATCACCAACACATTTTCCATCTCTTTTTTTAGGTGATATAGAATTTTTGCAGAAAAATTGTTTATTAGATAAGCATGAAAAATAAAAAACTCCTCAAATTAAGTAAATTTCAGTTCTATTTTTCATCAACCGACTGATTCTTCTTTTCTTAAGGTAACGAATGACTCGATTTTAAATGATAATTACAAGGCTTGGAAAGATAGATTAACGCCCAAAAATTCTGGAATATACAATTTTTTTACCGGTTAAAACGATTTTTGAAACTTGTATATAGCTAACTTATTGATGTTATGGCTGTAACACCCGCATTTTTCTTTTCCCGGTATTTTTACTTTTCGGTGTATTTTTCGTTTTTAGCGACACTCGTGTAACCGTATTAGTTTTGAGAATAATCGTTTCGAGACTTTTTGTCATCCAGTTCTACGTTATTGGTTCTTCCGTCGCTTATCGATCTGATTCCCGTAATTGTTGTTCGGAACCGCCGTTTTGGGGTTGCCGTGGGTCCATTCTATGTTATTATGCGTTTTGAGATATTCCGTTTGATGTTTCGTTCGTGTTTCGGTGTTTCAGACCGTTGTTACCCTGTGCCTAACGCGCGCTAATGTTATTGTATAGCGCACGCTAAACATTCTTCAGTAGCGCACGCTACGCTTGTTTTGTAGCGTGCGCTAGCGTGGCTGTCCAGTACTGGACAGTTTGGTACTGGACTCGGTCAGGTGCCCAGGTAGCGCACGCTATGTCCGATAGCACGCGCTACCGATACGCTTTTAGCGCACGCTATGTTTGGCCGATAGCGCGCGCTAACAGAGTCAGGTGAGTACTGGACAGTTCACTTCTGGACTCGGCTGATGTCCAGGTAGCGCATGCTATGACCGATAGCGCACACTACATTTCGGGTAGCGCACGCTAACGGCTCATAAATCTGGTTTCTGGACTAGGACGTTAACTTTCTGAACTGGAGTTTTGTCCCGTTAGCGCACACTAACTTTTGAGGATTAGCGCGCGCTAACGCTCCCTGGCTATATAAACCAGGGAGTTGACCCAGATTTTTAGCCTTTCTCATTTCTTCTCCTCCCCGCGGCTTAGAGCTCCTTCAGGCGATCTCTTCCTCCGATCTTTTCAGGCGTCTTCTACCTTGAGTTTTTGTAGTAGATTAACAACACCTACTTGTGTTCTTCATCCTTAATCCAAGATAAATCTCTTAGAACCCTACTTTTGGGAGATTTGGGGGTTCTTGGATTTTCATCCGTTTTGTTCCATTTTGTTGGTTAATTCATGATGAATATGATTAATCTTGCTAGTATTCTTGTTTCCCTACGGATTCATGGTATGTTTTCATGGTTTTGCGAAATTGAGAGGGTTTGGTTGTGGTCCGCCCTCGTTGCTATTTTTGTACGAATATACATGAATCATAGGACGGTTTTCGGGTGTATTCCATTTCCGTATTCATTTAGAGTTGGTTGTGATTATGTTCTTCGAATCGTTAGGTTCGGTTCCGTTGGTTCCTAGCGTTCGTCGGTGATTTCGCTTTCCATTCGTTGCGTCATCAATTATTCAAGGCAAGTATTTTTGGAAACCTTTATGCTTAACGTGAAATGGTAATGTATATTGTGTGTGATTTGCTCACCTCGGGAGGGTCCGACGGGATCACGGAGGGAGTCCAATGGTTTGTGCCTTGGATTCATGAGTTGTTTAGCTAGCCAGCTCGGGAGGGTCCTTAGAGGCTTCGAGTGGGATTTGTGGCTTCTTCCCGGTCCTAGGCGATGCATGTGCGTGATTTGTTTTATGATATGGCCAGCTCGGGAGGGTCCTTAGAGGCCTCGAGTGGGATTTGTGGCTTCGTCCCGATCCTAGGCAAATGTGATTGACTGTTTGTTTCCGGAAAAGACATGTCTGGTTTTGGTTTTTGAAATGATTTGGTGCATTGTACTATGAAACGTGTAAGCGAATGGTTTGCCTTGATTACTTGTACTAGCGTAATTGCTAACCCCTTTAGGGACCCGTTTTGGGGAAATTCTTGTTATGGATTTCAGGTTATGTTTTGCCGGACGAGCGGGCGCTGGGACAGTACGAGGATGTTGGCCAGGATTGTTGACATGTGCATTTGGGTCTTCTTATTTCTTTTGTCTACTTCGATATGGTTGTTTTCCCCCATTTATAAACTTATAGATTGTACTCACGAGTACTTAGGCTTTTCACTTCGAACTTTGTTTTGTATTAACTCAAATTGCTATTGTCGGTTGATGGTTATTACACTGGTTGCTTCAGGCGTATCTTTATATGTTGTATTATTTAAATGTGTGTCCTTGCTAACTGATATGGTTAGTCGAGTGGTGTTTTTCTTGTTTTAGCCTCGTGGGTCCCATGTAGGTGTCCACGGTGCTGTAATATACTCCGAATATCTCGGGGGTGTTACAGAAAATGGTATCAGAGCAAGGTTTATGGATACCTAGGCTTGTCGGTTATTTGGGTCTAGTTGTGTTTTGTTTTGCACATTGTCACACCACCGCCAACATCTCAGTACTTCCAGTGTTCGTAAGCTTTCCTTACTCAATTCTTTACTTTCTCGTACCGTATTTCTGTTTCTTGAACTGTGGTTATTTTCCCTCTTTTACTTATCATCGAATTGCTTTTTGCCACCTCTTAACACCAGCATGGATGCTGGAAGGGGCCGTGGTCGTGGTCGTGGTCGTGGCTGTAACACCCCCAATCCGCTCAGGGATATTACACGCCGTAGAACCTTTCCTCAAGGTTCTACCAGGCTGGTAACAAAACCGAACAACTCAACAACGCCTTTAAGGCTAAAATGACTCAGTAGACCAATTTGGTCTTTCAATAAAAACATACAACTCTAACACATTACATGCCCACGCAGGGGTCGAATACAAAATGCTCCCGTACAATGGGGAAAAATACTGCAGCGGAAATAAAATACAACTAAACCAATACGACATCAACGGGTCCTCGTGTGATTAGTATCGTTCATCTTTCATCATCCATCATGTCGACCCTGTGCTCTGCTCCAAAACCTGAATGCAATACAGACATCCACCCCCCGAATACTCGGGGGTTAGCAAAACTCCACTGTTTTGCTAGTGCAAATACAAAGTGCAAAAACGAGCCATATAATTCAAGTTCCAAGAATAACAATAATTGGGAATCCTCAAAGATTCAAATACAATGAAACGAATACTTCCCAACGCAAGAGTTTGAGTAAAACTTTCCAAATCCGAAAGATCACAATTAACGAGAACGGTTTGCAAAATGGTTTAAAATACCCTCGGGAGTTTTAATAGAAAACAATTTAGGATTATCAAATCCTTGTCTTTCCAAAATCAACAGGGTCACAGCCCAAAGGTTTTGTTTTCGCAAATAGGAAACCACCAACAATTTACAGGGTCAGAGCCCAACATCACGTGTCCTCAACGGACATAAAATCAACGAAACATAATCACGCACGCGCATTGCCTAGGACCGGGACGCCACCACAGACATCCCACCCGAGGCCTCGAAGGACCCTCCCGAGCTGGCTAGAGAAACAAATCACACACATCTCACGGTTGGATCAATCGCTTGTTGCATCCTGGCCACATGATCGCATGCTATGTGCCACCGTAGATTATCTTTGGCGCTCACGGTTGGATCAATCACTTGTTGCATCGTGGCCACATGATCGCATGCCATGTGCCACCGTAGTTTTTATTAGGCTCTCACGGTTGGACCAATCGCTTGTTGCATCCTGGCCACATGATCGCATGCCATGTGCCACCGTAGGCCCCGCCCACATCCATACATTCACACACAGCACAATACAACACATATATTCAAACAATTCACCCAGAGGCATTAAACACTTAGCAAAACACCACGTCAAACCACAACGCACCGAAATAAAATAATATACGTCCACATGCAATATAAAGTGCAACATCAACACCAAACATATCCATAGAGTTCACATAGTCATTCTCAAATCACACCATTCACAAAACACACGCGTTTTGAAAGCAAGCCTTTAACAAGGCTAAACCGAATCTTTTGAAAGTTCAATTCAAACGACCAAACAACCACATTTAGACGATCACTAATTATCATATCCATAAAACAAGAATTATATGGACAAGGTACTTGCCTCAAAAACGGCACGCAAGTATCCCGACGAACACGGCTCAACCGGAAAGCTTTGAAACGCCCGATGCTATCGAAAAGGAAGACGACAACGAACGGAAGGGTTCGACATGGTTTCTTCGCAAGAAACTCGACCCTAACATCATATAATCAATAAATCAATGATCACACGAGGAAGAATAATCGTAGAACGTCCGAAAACCCCTCTAAGACATTCTACCGGACACCTTCAAGGCGTCGATCAAGAACTCGACCAAAACAACGAATCGATACTATCCAACCATGGAATAACAAGGGAAATGATATAATACATCTAAATAATCATCAATCCATCATAATCCTAAGTTAAATCGGATTAAACAGACGAAATCGAACAAAATACCCAAAATCCCCAAAATTAGATTTCTAGGAAATCTGACCTGATTCGGTAGATCGGAGGAGGTTATGGGATGATTGATTGATGTTAGAAACTCAAGAACTTCATGGATATGTTGTCCAACAACATCTCTCCATGATCAACACACCCCCAGCCGCGGAAGAGAAGAAAAACGAGTGAGAAATGACTGAAGAAAACGTCACGCCTTAAATAGCCGATCGCCGCCGCCTTTACGACGTAATCGCCGCCATGGCTTACGACGTAACCGCCATGGCCGAACTCGCCGCCTAGAAATTAGAAAATGTTACGACGCACGGCGGGGCCTTACGTGCGTAATCGCCGAGCACTAACGGCCGTAACTCGCCGGTGTCGGCTGAGTCATCGCCGGCCATGACTCGGCCGGGGCCAACTCCGATGGCCCGAACGACCCCGAAACCCGAACCTGAATACGAATCGAAGATACGGATACGAAGTATTCGCAAAGACGAATTTGAGCACTAAGAGAACACACGATTCCGACCACCCGAAGGCTCGAAATTCGACAACGAAAAGTAATTACCCCAAACTTTGGGAAATTACGAAAATGGCCCAAAACACCCGAAAATCACGATACGTGATCGAATAACTAAACCGAAGTTCACAACATGTCTAACAAAGTTAAAAGGACTTACGGGAAACTCAAAATAGCAGTTTTGAACGAGATTCGCAAGAATCGAACTCAAGTGCGGAAAAGTCGCCAAAAAGCACGGAACTCAACAAAACAACACCGAAACGAAGTCGGATGACAAAAAGTGCAGAATTAATCATTCTCGGAATGACGAAACGGTCATGTGCGAGTCGTTAAAATGGACTTTCGCCGAAAAAAAAAAAGAAATCACCGGAAATCGAAATTACGGGTATTACATTCTACCCTCCTTAAAAGAAGTTTCGTCCCGAAACTTAAAACAAGTAGGGAGAAGCAATATCCACTGTCAGGAAGACTCGACGAGATACACAAAAACCGAAAACTCGTGCCTAACGGCGAAACGCTGCAAGAAACGCAAAGAGACATACGGCGTGAAAACACGCTCCACGACGACCAATACAACGCCACTGATAGAGACATAATAAAACCAACAAGTGACAAGCGTTATCAAACAGGTAATACAACCAAGTCGATTATCCAAACAATCACAAAACACAACGAACGAAAATCAATATGATTGACCACCCCAACGGTACATTAATCAAAACGCGAGCCAAACACTGAACAAATACGGAATTCCACCGCCCAAGGGTTGGAAGATCGAAACGAGACTAATTTTCCGAACATAAGGAAATTAGGAAGGAGTCTGAACGCTCAACAATCACGAAACGGGGTCAACAAAATCTGAACAATCAATGATCGAACCACAACGACCGAACAACAATGATCAAATAACAATGATCGAACAACAACGATCAAATAACAATGATCGAACAACAATGATCGAAAAAACAATGATCGAGTAACAACGATCGAACAACAATGATCGAATGACAACATCCGAACAATGAATCCGAAGTCCCCACTTCAACTCCAGACATTAAAAGAACTGGTAGAAAGTGAAAGATGTTACTTCCAAACAAGGTTCACAAGAATCGAACCGAACTCGAAAAAGTCACGATGATAAACAGATCGATCTGAAACAAGGTCACATCCAGTTCGAACGATGACAACCGAGACATCAAATAAGTTCAAAAGTATCGACGAACACGTGCAAGTCGATAGAATTTAGAAGGAGAAACTGCAGAAGTCAAAAAATAGTACGGATATTATATTCGACCTCTTATAAAACAAGTGTCGTCCCCGAAACTCACAACAACGAAATCAAGGTGACGACACAACAAGCAACCGACAGAAACATCCTTCAAAGGCCCCTCAAAGCCGATTCTGATAACTGCGCTGAAGCGCAAACTTCGAAAGTCTCGGTAGCCAATTCGCAAAATTGAATTCGGTGTCCCTCGAGTCCACACTTGAAATGTGTTACCGAAGAGAAGGACAATTTACACGTGCATGCCCCGACATATCACGGTTGAAACACCTCGGCTCGGCATACTGAAAATACAAATGCTAGATACAATGGGGCAAAACGTCGCAAAACAACATAGAAGAGATGCCAACTCAGCACAACAACGAATCATAACACATATCATATACAACGATTTCCATCGTAAAGTAATACATACAAACACTACAGCAACGACGGTATCGTTCGGCGACCTCAACGGCCCGAACAATAACCAGCCCATAATTACAAACATCATGAAACAATCACACATGTACACAAACGTACAAACCCAAGCTTTAACAGCTCACACAGGAGCGATAACACGCAAGCCACCACGAAATGACAACGTTAAAGATCGTCATCACACCTCCCACAAAGGGCTAACAAAACATATGCGTGGCAAACGACCTAACGTTCACACCATCAATTCAATTACAATTCGGAGGGCTAACACCCTGACAACAATACCAACATCATACACACTTTTTCTGACCACAAGCAGGAAATGATGGGTTTTAAAAACGAAAACCACCTTTTGAAAACAGTTTGGAAATACCAGTTGATCTTGAGTATCATTTTACAAAAAGTAGTACAAACACCATTATCGAGACTTTGAAAATCATCTTGCGTTTGAACAAAAATGAGGACACCTTTCTTTTAGTGAAAAACTTTCAAAAATATTCGACCCTCGGGTCTAAGTAAAAGTGTTTATAAAACATTGAAAATATCTCAAAACATTTTGGGTCCTCGAGGTAGAAAATTTTTGAAACATATTGTGGCACCTTCGACGTACCACGAGAAAATAATTCATTTTAAAAGTACGTCTCGAAATTTATTTTCTAAGATACTCAAGGTTTTCAAAGATAATTCATTGGGATAGAATGCCCAAAAATTTCAGGTAAATACACGGAACATTTTAGCGCTGTGGGTCTCGCGCCGGAACCCACCAGGCTAAAAACCATTTACAAAAACGCCAAAAAGGCCGATGACGGTAGTATTTAAAAAAAACTCATAAAATCCATTTACAAAATACTAAATACCGTCATAAGAATTTCGCCAAAACGATCAAGGCCATAATGCCAAAAACTCGGTTAAGGGAATCGGTTTTCGAAATAAAACTCAGTCGGTAAAATACCGAAAGCCATTACAAAAGAACTCACGCAGCAGATAAAAGAAATACAGTCCAACATGCACAATCCAGCAACACTACTCCTCATATGAACGAAATATGAGAGTCAAATAACCACATATCACGAAATCAAAATCCATAAGAGGATTCCGTCAATTAACTCATAATACCTGTAACTCGCATCAGACGAGGCACAAACACAAAGAAGGGAGACTTACATCCACAGGTCGCACGAAGATGATGATCGCCCCGCGATACTAATCACGACAAACCAACTCAGACGACGCGTCGCGACACGACTTAGTCAGACAAAATCCGACGAGACAAAGCTCAACAGACACCACTGACCCGACAGCCTAGGTTTCCACAACCTAAAGCTCCGATACCATTTATGTAACACCCCTAATCCGCTCAGGGATATTACACGCCGTAGAACCTTTCCTCAAGGTTCTACCAGGCTGGTAACAAAACCGAACAACTCAACAACGCCTTTAAGGCTAAAATGACTCAGTAGACCGATTTGGTCTTTCAATAAAAACATACAACTCTAACACATTACATGCCCACGCAGGGGTCGAATACAAAATGCTCCCGTACAATGGGGAAAAATACTGCCGCGGAAATAAAATACAACTAAACCAATACGACATCAACGAGTCCTCGTGTGATTAGTATCGTTAATCTTTCATCATCCTTCATGTCGACCCTGTGCTCTGCTCCAAAACCTGAATGCAATACAGACATTCACCCCCCGAATACTCGGGGGTTAGCAAAACTCCACTGTTTTGCTAGTGCAAATACAAAGTGCAAAAATGAGCCATATAATTCAAGTTCCAAGAATAACAATAACCGGGAATCCTCAAAGATTCAAATACAATGAAACGAATACTTCCCAAGGCAAGAGTATGAGTAAAACTTTCCAAATCCGAAAGATCACAATTAACGAGAACGGTTTGCAAAATGGTTTAAAATACCCTCGGGAGTTTTAATAGAAAACAATTTAGGATTATCAAATCCTTGTCTTTCCAAAATCAACAGGGTCACAGCCCAAAGGTTTTGTTTTCGCAAATAGGAAACCACCAACAATTTACAGGGTCAGAGCCCAACATCACATGTCCTCAACGGACATAAAATCAACGAAACATAATCACGCACGCGCATCGCCTAGGACCGGGACGCCACCACAGACATCCCACCCGAGGCCTCGAAGGACCCTCCCGAGCTGGCTAGCGAAACAAATCACACACATCTCACAGTTGGATCAATGGCTTGTTGCATCCTGGCCACATGATCGCATGCTATGTGCCACCATAGATTATCTTTGGTGCTCACGGTTGGATCAATCACTTGTTGCATCCTGGCCACATGATCGCATGCCATGTGCCACCGTAGTTTTTATTAGGCTCTCACGGTTGGACCAATCTCTTGTTGCATCCTGGCCACATGATCGCATGCCATGTGCCACCGTAGGCCCCACCCACATCCATACATTCACACACAGCACAATACAACACATATATTCAAACAATTCACCCAGAGGCATCAAACACTTAGCAAAACACCACGTCAAACCACAACGCACCGAAATAAAATAATATACGTCCACACGCAATATCAAGTGCAACATCAACACCAAACATATCCATAGAGTTCACATAGTCATTCTCAAACCACACCATTCACAAAACACACGTGTTTTGAAAGCAAGCCTTTAACAAGGCTAAACCGAATCTTTTGAAAGTTCAATTCAAACGACCAAACAACCATATTTAGACGATCACTAATTATCATATCCATAAAACAAGAATTATATGGACAAGGTACTTGCCTCAAAAACGGCACGCAAGTATCCCGACGAACACGGCTCAACTGGAAAGCTTTGAAACGCCCGATGCTATCGAAAAGGAAGACGACAACGAACGGAAGGGTTCGACATGGTTTCTTTGCAAGAAACTCGACCCTAACATCATATAATCAATAAATCAACGATCACACGAGGAAGAATAATCGTAGAACGTCCGAAAACCCCTCTAAGACATTCTACCGGACATCTTCAAGGCGTCGATCAAGAACTCGACCAAAACAACGAATCGATACGATCCAACCATGGAATAACAAGGGAAATGATATAATACATCTAAATAATCATCAATCCATCATAATCCTAAGTTAAATCGTATTAAACGGACGAAATCGAACAAAATACCCAAAATCCCCAAAATTAGATTTCTAGGAAATCTGACCTGATTCGGTAGATCGGAGGAGGTTATGGGATGATTGATTGATGTTAGAAACTTAAGAACTTCGTGGATATGTTGTCCAAAAACATCTCTCCATGATCAACACACCCCCAGCCGCGTAAGAGAAGAAAAACGAGTGAGAAATGACTGAAGAAAATGTTTGCTGGCCTTAAATAGCCGATCAGCGCCTTACGTCGAATCGCCATGGCTTACGACGTAATCGCCATGGCCGAACTCACGCCTAGAAATGCCGGAAGCGTTACGTATGTTACGGCCAGGACCTTACGTCACGTAATCGCCTTACGTACGTAATCGCCGAGCACTAACGGCCGTAACTCGGCGGTCTGGCACAGGTCATTGCCGGCCATGACTCGGCCGGGGCCAACTCCGACGGCCCGAACGACCCCGAAACCCGAACCTGAATACGAATTGAAGATACGGTTATGAAGTACTCGCAAAGACGAATTTGAGCACTAAGAGAACACACGATTCCGACCACCTGAAGGCTCGAAATTCGACAACGAAAAGTAATTACCCCAAACTTTGGGAAATTACGAAAATGTCCCAAAACGCCCGAAAATCACGATACGTGATCGAATAACCAAACCTAAGTTCACAACACGTCTAACAAAGTTAAACAGACTTACAGGAAATTCAAAAGAGCAGTTCTGAACGAGATTCGCAAGAATCGAACTCAAGTGCGGAAAAGTCACCAAAAAGCACGGAACTCAACAAAACAACACCGAAACGAAGTCGGATGACAAAAAGTGCAGAATTAATCATTCTCGAAATGACGAAATGGTCATGAGAGAGTCGTCAAAATGGACTTTCGCCGAAAAAAAAGAAATTACCGGAAATCGAAATTACGGGTATTACAGTGGCCGTGGGCGCGGCCGGGGACGTGGGGCAGCCGGTGGGGCGGCCACGTCGCATTATTCGGGATCCAGCAGTACCGGTGACCGTCACAGTCATGCTTCTTCTCAGGAGCGCGCTGGCCTTGGTATTGCGGCCGTTATGCAGCAAATGGTAAACCAAATGCCGGCGATAGGTCAGGTGGTTCAGAACCCGGACCAGGCCCATGATAATCGGGGCGGAGCAGACCATTGGCTCCAAGATGTCATCAAGATGCATCCTCCTCAGTTTTCGGGAGCATCAAACCCGATCGGCTGGGAGGGGTGGATCAAGGAGATATCTAAAGTCTTCGTTGCCACCAACTGTCCTGCGGATCGTAAGGTCCCTATTGCCTAGTACTTTCTCACTGGGGACGCTACGGATTAGTGGGAGCCCGTTAGGCCCAAAGACCATGTTGCTTCGTGGGCCGAATTTCAGGAGTTGATGGAGGCTGAATATTGCTCGTGGCCGGTTAGACAGGTTCGAGTCCATGCTTTCTATGATGCCCAACCATGGGATATTCCCGTATCCCAAGCTATTGCCGATTTTAACAAGGAGTTGGGCTATGTGAAGACCCAAGTTTTCGAAGAGAGCGACAAAATTTTCCATTTTTCCAGGTGGATGAAACTGTCAATTCGGGACTATATGTCTGAGATCGTCTGCTCTACTTTGAAGGATTATCAGAGTAGGGCTCTTGTTTACGATATGTCGGTGAAGGCTAGTGATATGGCTCGTGAGAGCAATAAGTAGAAGTCAGTCAGAAACTTTTCTGGTCCCAAGGGTGGAGACCAGCAGAAATCCCAGGCTGCGAATATTTCTACGGGCGGTTCAGCTCGTTTCTCTGGGAGTTTTCGAGGTGCCGCCGGAACCTCCGTTCGTGAACCCACATGCTTTAACTGTGGCCAGCAGGGCCATAGGAACCGATAGTGTCCTCGTCCGAAGTTGACTTGTCATACTTGTGGTCAGTCGGGCCACAAGGCTCTCTTTTGTGAACAGGTCAGACAGATTCGCGAGTCCCGTGATTCTTTTCCAGCACTTAGAGAGCCAAGTGTGAACCAAGGCTCATTTGCTCTGCAACCTCTGCCGAGTGCCGGCCGAGATAGAGGTCGGGGTCAGCCCGCTAGAGGAGGAGCTTCCAGTGCCGGCTCTGCCCAGCCGCGTATCTATGCAATGAGGAGGGCCGATGATCCAGCATCCACTGTGGCGACAGGTACCGTTTATATCTATTCTCATCCTGTCAGTGTGCTTTTTCGATTCTGGTGCGACACATTCGTTCATATCGCTGGAGTGTGTGCGCCATTTGAGTCTCGACTATTTTTAGCCTTGCGAGTCTTTCATCGTTAAACTTCCTAGCGGTGATAGGATCGTTGGCGATCGAGAGGTCCGAGACTGTTCTGTGTTTATTTATGAGAGGGTTTGGCTCTCTAATCTTATTGTTGTGAGTATCGAGGGTGAGGATTTGATTCTCCAGGATGATTATCTTGAGCGGCATGGCGCAATCATGAACTACCCCACGAGAATCATCACTATGTTAGCCGAGGACGGTACCGAGCACTCTTTTGCGGGGCAAAAGAGGGGAAACCAAAAGTTCGATATTAACTCCTTGAAGGCGATGAGGCTCCTGCGAAAGGGGTGTACTGGTTATTGGTGCTATGCCTTGAAGGCGGAGGATGGTGGAGTCGAGTTTTCGTCGATTTCAGTCATTAGTGAGTTTCGTGATGTATTTCCTGACGAGTTACCGGGTTGCCACCAGATCATGAGGTCGAGTTTGCTATAGAGTTAGATCCGGGCGAGGCTCCGATTTCGAAGGCGCCGTATCGCATGGCACCTTCAGAGATGGCCGAATTGAAGAAGCAGTTGAGTGAGCTTCTTAAGTCGGGGTATGTTCGACCGAGCGCATCGCTTTGGGGCGCACCGGTCCTGTTTTTGCGGAAGAAGGATGGTTCACTGCATTTGTGTATCGACTATCGCGAACTAAACATGGTGACCATCAAGAACAAGTATCCTTTGCCGAGGATTGATGACTTGTTCGATCAGTTGCAGGGAGTTGCGGTGTTCTCGAAGATTGATTTGAGATCGGGGTACTATCAGCTCCGGGTGAGGGAGTCCGATGTGCCGAAAACAGCTTTTCGGACGAGATACGAACATTATGAGTTTGTAGTTATGCCTTTCGGGTTAACTAATGCGCCAGCGGTGTTCATGCAGTTGATGAACAAAGTTTTTATCGAGTATTTGGATAAGTGTGTCGTCGTCTTCATTGACGATATTCTTATTTATTTGAGGAACGAGGAAGAGCATGCCCATCATTTGCGAGTAGTGTTAGACATTTTGAGAACTGAGCAACTCTATGCGAAGTTCTCGAAATGTGAGTTCTGGCTGAAGGAAGTGATGTTTTTAGGTCACGTGATTTCAGCCGAGGGGGTTCGTGTGGATCCGCAGAAGGTTGAGGCCGTGTTGGATTGGGCACCGCCCAAGAATGTGAAGGAGATCCGTAGTTTCTTGGGTTTGGCCGGCTACTACCGTAGGTTCGTCGAGGGTTTCTCGAAACTGGCTCGGCCGCTTACGCAGTTACTCTAGAAGTCCGAGAAGTTCGTCTGGAATGACGAGAGACAGTCGAGTTTTGAGGAGCTGAAGAGGCGTTTGACTCCGGCTCTGATTTTGGCGTTGCCGTGTGGCAACGGAGATTTTTCTGTTTACAGTGATGCTTCGGGTCAGGGTCTTGGGTGCATATTGATGCAGCACGGCAAGACCATTGCATATGCGTCGAGACAGTTGAGGCCATATGAGCTTAACTACCCTACTCACGATTTGGAGTTAGCGGCAGTTGTTTTTGCGCTCAAGATTTGGCGTCACTATCTTTTCGGCTCTGCATGTCAGATTTTTACCGATCATAAGAGTCTGAAATACATATTCACTCAGCGAGAGTTGAATATGAGACAGAGGAGGTGTTTAGAGTTGATTAAGAATTATGACCTCGAAATCCTTTATCATCCGGGCAAGGCGAACGTCGTGGCCGACGCCTTGAGTTGGAAACCGGCTGCGTTGCGAATGCTTGAGATCCTTACGTCTCAGTCTGAGCTTCAGCGGGTTTTGATCGAGTTGGATGTTGAGGTTTTGTTGCCTGGAGTTGTCGGGCAACTATGTGCTTTAGAGATTTCGTCGTCTTTGATCGATGAGATTAAGCTGAAGCAATTAGAGGATCCGATAATTACTCAAATCCGAGAGAACTTTCTTAATGGAAAGTTTCATGGGTTTGTGATTCACGAGGATGGTGTTTTGATATTCCAGAGTCGGCTTTGTGTACCAAACGACTCAGAGTTGAGGCAGAGTATTTTGCGTGAGGCCCATGCTACACCTTACTCCGTTCATCCTGGTTCGAGTAAGATGTACAAGGACCTGAGAAGGAATTTCTGGTGGAATGATATGAAGGAGGGGGTCGCACAGTTTGTAGCGAGATGTTTGACTTGTCAGCAGGTCAAAATCGAGCATCAGTGACCGATCCCAGTTATTGGTCACACTTCCGTCGGAATGGAAATGGGAAGATATATCGATGGATTTCATTACGAGTTTGCTGAGATCGAGGTCGGGTATGAATATGGTCTGGGTGATTGTTGATCGTCTGACCAAGTCGGCACATTTGGGGTCCGGAGAAGTTGGCTCGTATGTTTATCGCGTAGATCGTGAGGCTTCACGGTACTCCGAAGTCTATTGTTTCGGATCGTGATGGCCGTTTTCTATCGCACTTTTGGCAGTCGGTGCATAAGGCGTTGGTTACTCGTTTGCGTTTGAGTACCTCTTTCCATCCCCTGTCAGATGGACAGTCAGAACGCACTATTCAGACATTTGAGGATATGTTGCATGCTTGTGCTCTCGATTAGAGAAATGATTGGGAGGAGCATTTGCCATTGATCGAATTCACGTACAACAATAGTTGGCACGCATCGATTCGGATGGCACCATATGAGGCACTTTATGGGCGGCGTTGTCGATCACCGATTTGTTGGAATGAGGCGTCCGATTTGGTCGGGACCGAGCCGAATATCGTTTTAGAGACGAGGCGGAAGATAGAATTAATTTGGGAACGGATGTTGACTGCCCAGAGTCGACAGAAGTCATATGCCGATGTCTGTCGTCGACCTTTAGAATTCGAGGTGGGGGACCATGTTTTGCTAAAGGTGTCGCCGACGAGGGGAGTTTTCCGTTTCGGGAAGAAGGGGAAGTTGAGTCCGAGATTTATTAGACCCTTCGAGATTCTCGAGCGAGTCGGTGGGTTAGAATACCGTTTGGCGTTACCCCCGGCCCTGAGTCATGTTCATAGCATTTTTCATGTTTCCCAGCTGAGGAAATATGTCCCGTATCCTAGTCACGTCATGGTGAGATTGATGTCGCCGAGGACATTACTTTCGAGGAGCGTTCCTTGAGGATTTTGGAGCACCGTGAGACGCGACTGAGGCATAAGACCATTCCTTTGGTCAAAGTGCAGTGGTCGAGACATGGTGTCGAAGAAGCAACTTGGGAGACCGAGGATAGCATGCGTGCTAAGTACCCCGAGTTGTTTATTTCTTAAGTTTCGGGACGAAACTTGTTTTTAGAGGGGTAGAATGTAACACCCGCATTTTTATTTTCCCGATATTTTCACTTTTTGGTGTATTTCTCATTTTTAGCGACACTCGTGTAACCGTATTAGATTTGAGAATAATCGTTTCGAGACTTTTTGTCATCCTGTTCTACGTTATTGGTTCTTCCGTCGCTTATCAATCTGATTCCCGTAATTGTTGTTCGGAACCGCCGTTTCGGGGTTGCCGTGGTCCATTCTATGTTATTATGCGTTTTGAGATGTTCCGTTTGATGCTTCATTCGTGTTTCGGTGTTTCGGACCGTTGTTACCATGTGCCTAACGTGCGCTAATGTTATTGTATAGCGCATGCTAAACATTCTTCAGTAGCGCACGCTACGCTTGTTTTGTAGCGCGCGCTAGCATGATTGTCCAGTACTGCACAGTTTGCAACTGGACTCGGTCAGGTGCCCAGGTAGCGCACGCTATGGCCGATAGCGCGCGCTAACGGAGTCAGGTGAGTACTGGGCAGTTCACTTCTGGACTCGGCTGATGTCCAGGTAGCGCACGCTATGGCCGATAGCGCGCGTTACCAAGAGGCTATTAGCGCACGCTACGTTTCGGGTAGCGCATGCTAACGGCTCATAAATCTGGTTTCTTGACTGGGACGTTAACTTTATGGACTGGAGTTTTGTCCCGTTAGCGCGCGCTAACTTTTGAGGATTAGCGCGCGTTAACGCTCCCTGTCTATATAAACCAGGGAGTTGACCAAGATTTTTACCCTTTCTCATTTCTTCTTCTCCCCGCGGCTTAGAGCTCCTTCAGGCGATTTTCAGGCGATCTCTTCCTCCAATCTTTTCAGGCGTCTTCTACCTTCAATTTTTGTAGTAGATTAACAACACCTACTTGTGTTCTTCATCCTTAATCCAAGGTAAATCTCTTAGAACCCTACTTTTGGGCGATTTGGGAGTTCTTGGATTTTCGTCCGTTTCGTTCCATTTTGTTGGTTAATTCATGATGAATATGATTAATCTTGCTAGTATTCTTGTTCCCTACGGATTCATGGTATGTTTTCATGGTTTTGTGAAATCGAGAGGGTTTGGTTGTGGTCCGCCCTCGTTAGTATTTTTGTACGAATATACATGAATCGTAGGAGGGTTTTCGGGTGTATTCCATTTCCGTATTCATTTAGAGTTGGTTGTGATAATGTTTTTCGAATCGTTAGGTTCGGTTCCATTGGTTCCTAGCGTTCGTCGGTGATTTTACTTTCCGTTCGTTGCGTCATCAATTATTCAAGGCAAGTATTTTTGGAAACCTTTATGCTTAACGTGAAATGGTAATGTATATTGTGTGTGATTTGCTCACCTCGGGAGGGTCCGACGGGATCACGGAGGGAGTCCAATGGTTTGTGTCCTGGATTCATGAGTTGTTTAGCTAGCCAGCTCGGGAGGGTCCTTAGAGGTCTCGAGTGGGATTTGTGGCTTCGTCCCGGTCCTAGGCGATGCATGTGCGTGATTTGTTTTATGATATGGCCAGCTCGGGAGGGTCCTTAGAGGCCTCGAGTGGGATTTGTGGCTTCGTCCCGGTCCTAGGCAAATGTGATTGACTGTTTGTTTCTGGAAAGGACATGTCTGGTTTTGGTTTTTGAAATGATTTGGTGCATTGTACTATGAAACGTGTAAGCGAATGGTTTGCCTTGATTACTTGTACTAGCATAATTGCTATCCCCTTTGGGGACCCATTTTGGGAAAATTCTTGTTATGGATTTCAGGTTATGTTTTGCCGGACGAGCGGGCGCTGGGACAGTACGAGGATGTTGGCCAGGATCGTTGACATATGCATTTAGGTCTTCTTATTTCTTTTGTCTACTTCGATATGGTTGTTTTCCCCCATTTATAAACTTATAGATTGTACTCGCGAGTACTTAGGCTTTTCACTTCGAACTTCGTTTTGTATTAACTCAAATTGCTATTGTCGGTTGATGGTTATTACGCCGGTTGCTCCGGGCGTATCTTTATATATTGTGTTATTTAAATGCGTGTCCTTGCTAACTGAGATGGTTAGTCGAGTGGTGTTTTTCTTGTTTTAGCATGGTGGGTCCCATGTAGGGGTCCACGGCGCTGTAATATACTCCGAATATCTCGGGGGTGTTACAATGGCCAGATCTAGAAATCTCACAAATAAACAAAATATATATATATATATATATAAATATATTAAAAAAATTAAAGCCAAATAACAAAAATAATCAAAACACACCACAATAATCAAAGCTAAACACACCAAAATACCAAACACACCAATAGAATCAAAACCAACCACCCCCAAACTTGAAAAAGAAACTATCCTCGGTTTTAAAAAAAAAATAATAAA
The DNA here is from genome assembly GCA_033398695.1 of Orobanche coerulescens. Lineage (NCBI taxonomy): Eukaryota > Viridiplantae > Streptophyta > Magnoliopsida > Lamiales > Orobanchaceae > Orobanche > Orobanche coerulescens. The sequence continues at coordinate 67,003,501 of CM065803.1, forward strand.
AAGCCAGAGAAAAAAAAATACTCCCTGTAATGAAAATTGATGCTTGAGCTAATGCCTTTTGATCTGCATGAAAAAATATACGAGACAAACAACAAAAGAGAAGAAAAAAAATAATAAAATATACCCGGAAGTATAACACAATTTTTAAGATGCGCTTCAGGAAAGCCCGAAGAGTCGCCTTACGCTGCCATCAATGCTTTTATTAAAAACAAAAAATTACTGCAGTAAAAATAACAATACATAAATCGCGAATAGATGCGCATCAAGAGATAAAAAAGAAACTCCTTAAGCTGCCATCATTTAGCACGATTTTTACACACGACAGAAAGTAAAAATAACAAGAGTCTGATATGAGTTATCAAAAGGAGAGGAATGAATCCACTTTTTGTTTTCTCACGGTGAGATCTTCCATCCGGACAATATTAGCTAGAGCTGGATCTGGTTGAGGAACAAATTCAATGAGTTTTTTGATTAGTTCTTCTGGTGTTGTTGCAATGACTATGATTCGTTTAGCACACTCGGAAATAAAACCTTTTTCAGCAGAGTAGTCGATGAAAGATAGTAAACCATCAAAGAACCGATTGACATTAAGCATACCTATTGGTTTTATATGAACATTTAGCTGGGCTTTGGTAACCACATGAAAAAGTTCCTCAAGAGTACCAAAACCACCGGGAAGGGTGATAAAGGCGTCAGAATTATTCATCATGTGAGTTATGCGATCTTGCATATTTACAACTCTAAACTCATCTCCAATAGTTGCCCCGGTGATTTTACTTTCAGCCAGAGGTTTTGGAATTATTCCCAACACTTTTACTCCTTCCATATAGACAGAAGCAGCAGCGCGTCCCATTAATCCTAGACTTCCTCCTCCGTAAATTACATGAATGCATTTTTCTCCTAGGGTACGATCCAATTTGTGGGCTGCTTCAGTAAAGCATGCCTCTGTTCCATAACTAGCTCCACCAAAAATGCAGACTGAGTTAAATCTTTTTGTGGAAGATGATGATTCCATTTTTGAAATGAAACTTATTTGAGAGGAAAAGAGAAAAGTACAAGTTTGAGGGATGAATAAAAGAAACAAGCACAATGTTTATTTATAGAAGAAAAATAAGGTAAAAATATTTAACAAATCTGTGATTGCGTTAATTGCGCTTCAACTACTCAATAGAATAATGAATGCATTTATTGCGTATCACTTTTTTTATTCAGAAAATCTCACCATACGATAAAAATAAAAGATACTCACGTGTATGTACTGTTAGGAATACTTGTTAGATTTTGATGATGTCATTAATTTAAAATCAAATGTTTATTAATTGGCAAAATGTAAGGAAGAACCAAATGAGTATCTTCCATAGGCCAAAATATGTTAAGTATAACTTGGCAAAATGTAAAGAAGAACCAAATGAGTGTCTTCTGTAGGCCAAAGTTAGTTAGGCTGAAAATCGGCTAAGTACTAAAGTACAGCCTAGTCCATCAGAGAAGTACAAATGACTCAAATGAGTAGCTCAGTCAACTAAAATTTATCGAGAAGTTTGACGATCTGCACCTAGGTACCTCGGGAAGTCACTGACCGGACAAGTCACAAGCAGTGAGCAGTGAGAGGACCTACTGCAGAGATGTAAGTCGCACATCGGCTACTCAACTACTGACCTAGTACTCCAAGTCCACGTCGGCATGCTTTGAAAAGTCAAATATTACGGAAAGCTCACATGCAACGTGAAGAGACAAATTGGAGTGATTCCATAAGAGATATGATTTAATTAAATCATCGACCCACCGTGAAGACTTTTATTCTTTTATATTCAAAAGATTCGGCGCTCACATGCGAAGTCCTCACAACGGTCGGAAGATAAAATTAAATAATGGGAATCCACCTTGCAACATTCAAAAGATTAAACAATGAAGTCTCCTCCAACGGACGGATTTGCAACGGCTACAAGGAAGAAGCTCGGAAGATCGACCTATATATATCCAGAGATTTGAATCGAGCAACTACGGTGCGAACATATACTCTAGCGATCAAAGCAAACAAAGCAATCTCAAGCAATCAAATAGCATCGTGAAAAGAGCGAGATCTAGAAGTTCATTCTTAAAGAAGCTCTTAAGTTGGAGAAGACAAACACTCTTGTCTATAAATCTTGAGTACGGGTACTTCTTGGTTGAAGTAAGAGGCGTAAGGGCATCCGAGGATCGAGGATCAAGAGGTGCAAGGCGATCAAGTGTGTATACAACGGCACGGAATTCCACCGGTTGGAAGGCATTTGTAGTGTGTTGTGAATCACCGTAATATTTATCCTTTGGTTGAAAATTATAGTGAATTCATCTCCAGTAGTTTGGAGAAAAGTGGATTAGTAGAGGATTACCCCACCTCTGAAACCACTATAATCGCTGTGTCATTCTTGTTTCTTGCATCATACTCTAACCGCTTGCATACATTGTTAAGTGTTTCATTAAGTTAATTTATATTCGTCATCAGCTGACTTCCGCACATATCCAAGAACAAACGACTCCAAGTCATTTGTTTGACCATCAGCTGAAGAAACTCACTCTTCGAGAAAAAGAGTTCAAGAGTTTCAACAAGTCTATTCACCCCCCCTCTAGACTTGTTCCTGGACGACTTGTGACCTACAAGTGGTATCGGAGCGGTTGGTTCATTTTTTTCACGAACCAGATCTATACTAGATATATATCTTATCTCTCACTTTATAATGGAACACATGCACTCTAGACTACCTGTCTTTTCAGTTGACGAGTATGATCTCTGGAAGATAAGAATGCAGGCACACTTATCTTCAATCCATGACGACATGTGGTGGATCATTGAAGACGGTCCATTCATTTTCGAGAAGGACAACACGGTAGGAGATCGCGGTGGGAGGCCCGAAAAGATCCCTAAGAAGAGAACGGAGCTGACCCGAAGAGAGAAAAGCGCCAATCTTGACAACGGGGCCGGAGATGTGCTATACCAAACTCTTGACAAATCCACAATGGTCAAGATTAAAAATTGTAAGAATGCCAAAGAGATTTGGGACACATTAGCTCTAATGTGTGAAGGAACGGAGCTGATCAAGGAAAACAAGTTGTCAATAGCTATCCAAAAGTTTGACAACTTTAAAATGAAGAATGGAGAATCTATAGACCAAGTGGACACAAGGTTCTTCGAAATTATCAATGAAATCAACTCCTGGGCAAAACCTATGGCAACAGGGAAATGGCACTAAAGGTCCTCGGATCTCTAAATCCCGAATGGAGCATGAAGGTGTAGCTATGAGAGAGTCCAAAGACCTGAATAAGATAAAAATTCAGGATTTGTTCTCGATCTAAAGGCTTATGAGTTCGAGCTTCCAAGCTCATCCTCAATCGAGCTGTAGAGAAGGGAATCGCATTTGCCCGAGTCCTGCTAAGAGCCTATACGATGTGAAACCTCCAAATCCACTAGATTTTGAGGAAGAAATGGCTTTCATAATGCAAAGGTTCGACAATTTGAAAGAACTACTCCAAGTATAAGAAAAACTACAAGGAGAATCTAGAAGGAACCGAAGGTGGAAGGCGGAAAGTTGAATGCTACAATTTGTCACAAAATAGGACACATCCAAATGGATTGTCCCGAGATCAGAAGGACGAAACCAAGAAGGAGGTGGGCATAAAGGAAGACAAGAAAAGCTCTCATCGGAGAAGATCGGGAGCATGTCGAATCGAGCGGTTTCTTTTCCGATGAAGACGAGGAGTATGATTGCACGATGGCAAACTTAGGCGATGAAGAGGTAACTTCTAAACCTACCGGTTCAAATAATAGCTCGGCCATGTCACAAGATATGGATTTACATGAATCGGTAAATCGAGTTATTCAAATATTTTGAAACACTTAAATCGCACACCAAGTCAGATCGAGAGAAGACTCACCGCAAGATGAGAATAAAATTGAAAAATGATTTGAAAAACTCAAATTTAGATTTAAATAAGGTTGAGACAACTACGGTGATTTTAAAAACCAGGCAAGTGTCAATACAGTGAGATAGACCGGCTAAATATTTTACTTAAAGAAAAGTCAATGCACTTGCTCATGCCAAAGTGAGTTTACTAAGTCGGCACGTATAAATAAAACTCGGGCGCAGGAAATAACCTCCTGAAGGCGTCTTCAACTCTGGGCGAATTGTGTACCTATAAAAGGTCATTATATACCAAATCAGGCCGTGGATATGATTCTCACACTCCCTCTAGTTCTGAAACCAACATTATCAAGGGAGAAACAATAGTCTCATTCACGAGCCTGTGTATAAACCGATATTCAAAAGCAGGCAACAACCAAGTCAAACGTCTAGCCGCAATCGGGTTACACTGCATACCACCTAGACAGCGACTAAGCGTGGCCCAGAAAAAGCGATTGGACAACATGCCCACTATTACCAACAACTCCCCAACAATAGATTTCTTAATGGGAGGGGCAGATGGAAACCTCAAGGTTATCTAAATTACCAAAATGAACAAGTGTGGAGACCACAAAGATTTAATAACTGGTCTCGGCTAGATTTAGAAATGGCCCACACTATTTTGAGGAATATCCAGATACAATCCAACCAGGAGATTTAGACCTCGACCACAGGCACCTTATAAGGGTTATAATAATAATAACAATTTCCATAATCGAAGGAGAAATCAATTCTCCAGAAACCAACTAACCCCAAAGGACCCACACAATTTGGGTACCTAAATCTCTGCTTGTTTAATTGCGAGAAAGGTGGAAGGACTACAACCACATCTCCTCAAGCTCAAATTTTGGAGGTGAAGAATGGTTTGTAGACTCTGGATGCTCGAGGCATATGGCCGGAACAAGAAGATCTTGACCAAATATATCAAAGAAAGAGGTCCCGATGTAACCTTTGGAGATAGCTCTAGAGGATGACAAAAAGGCTTTGGAGAGCCGCACCGAGGAAACATTGTAATATCCAAAGTTCATTATGTCAAAGGGCTCAAGTACAACCTCCCGAGCATCGGCCAGTTACGTGACGAGAAGAATCTAGTAGTCTTCACCATTTTGAAGTGTATGGTGATAGACATCTTATCTGGAGAAATAAAGCTACAAGGTTTAGAAGAAGAGATGTATACATGATTGATTGGAACACAGAACACCTAACTCCTGCTTTCTATCCAAGACAGTGGCGAGAATGGATGGGCGTGGCACAAAAGACTATGTCACTGAACTTCAAAGCCATCAACAAGATTAGCTCTCGGAAGGCTGGTCGAGGACTTCCAAATGAAGTATTCAAAAGGAAGCACTCTGTGATGCATGTCGAAGGGAAAGGCACCAAGGCATCATTCAAGCCAATTCGCCTACAACGCTCACAACAAGGATCTTAGATCTACTTCACATGGATCTATTTGGTCTATCAAACCAAGGACTTTGAGCGGGAGAAAGCATGCTCTTGTGATTGTAGATGATTATTCAAGGTACACTTGGATCATTTTTCTATTCAAGAAAAGTGAAACCACGACCAAGTTACAGAGGCTTGAGAAGGATCGAATGAGAAATCCCTCTCTATAATCAAGATCGATCGAGATAGAGGAGGAGAGTTTCTCAACAAGGCGATAAGCGATTTCGTGATCGAATGGGATCCAGATGAGCTCTGCGGCCGGGACGCCTTGAATGGTGTTCTTGAAAGAAGGAAGAACCACGAAGGAAGCGGCAAGGTCCATGATTGCGAAGCGGACCTACCCAAGAGGTTCAGGCTGAAGCCGTTAACACATCCCGCCACACCTGCACAGAGTATGATAGTAGGGAGACATGGCAAAACTCCTATGAGGTTTGGAATAATAGAACTCCTACCGTTGCTTACTTTCATGTTTATGGTTGTAAGTGTTTCATCCACAACAACGGTAAAACACGGCTAAATGCCTTTGATGCTAAAGCGATGATGGTCTATTTATGGGATATTCCCAAAGAAGCAAGGCATATAGAGTTTTTAACAAAAGAACCTTAGTTGTGGAAGAAACACCCCATGTTGTTTTTGATGAATCTCTGTTGAGTACGAAACAACTTGAGCAAATTGAGAACAAGCTCAAGTCGGCAACCCTTGAAGAAGTCATTATTCATGACCTTTGGAATGGTGGACTCACTGCAGATCGGCTGATGACCCAATTGCAGATCGACAGATCACCAAACCTATCCGATCGATTCTTCTTGAAGAAGACCCACGGAGTGACAAAGACTCATCTGCGATTCGAACCAAGGCTGCAGATGACAAGGCGTGGCCGATCGATTCTGAACGAGAATCCGGTGATGCGAGATAACCACGAGCAATCCATCGGGGGAACAAACCCAAGAGGACGAGATCCCCAAATGGCTTAAGGATCATCCAATTCACAAATCATCGGAAAGTTGGTGATGGAGTCAAGACAAGACACCAACTCTACCGAGGAATGGCGATGTTCTCATGTTTCATGTCACAAATTGAACCCAAGACGAGAACAAGCCTTGGAAGATTATTCATGGATTAATGCCATGCAAGAGGAATTGGAGCGAGATGGAAAGAAACAAAGTTTGGGAACTAGCATGCACTGATCACAAGAAAGTTATTGGCACCAAATGGGTGTATAAAAACAAGAGTGATGAAGACGGAGTTGTTAGGAATAAAGCAGGACTCGTAGCAAAAGGTTATGCACGGTGTGAGGGAATAGATTTTGATGAAACTTATGCACTGTTGCAAGATTAGAAGCCATCGACTATTCCTCGCATATCTTGCATTCAAGGACTTTGAAGTCTACCGATGGATGTAAAAGTGCGTTTGAATGGAATCCTAGAAGAAGAAGTCTATGTAGAGCAACCCCTGAGTTTTGTCAAAGGAGACAAAGTCTATAAGGTGTTGAAGGCTCTGTATGGACTCAAGCAAGCACCAAGAGCGTGGTATGAAACACTGTCTGTGTTTCTTGAGAAAAATAGATTTTGCAAGGGAAAAGTGGACAAGACCCTATTCAGAGTGGAACACGAAGGCCACATTTTAATAGTTGATTTATGTGGATGACATCATATTCGGGTCAACCAATCACGAACTATGCGAGAAATTCTCCAACCTCATGCAAGGAGAATTCGAGATGAGTATGATGGGAAAGCTTAACTTCTTTCTCGGATTACAAGTTAGCGAGATGGAAAAAGGAATTTTCATCAACCAAGCAAAGTATACTAGAGATCTTATCAAGAGATATGGAATGGAATCACCAAGCCCGCAAGAATTCCAATGAGCACAAGCACTCACTGGATGCAGGCAGGCGGGCATATCAGTGGACTCAACCCACTACAGAGGACTCATCGGATCTCTTACGTACCTAATCGCAAGGAGCCGGACATATCATATGCGGTTGGAGTGTGTGCAAGATTCCACCAAGCCAAGCAATCACACCTAGATGCGGCCAAGAGAATAATTAAGTACCTAAAGTCTACAATTAATGTTGGGTGGTACCCCAAGGATGACAACTTCGAGTGTCAGATACTGAGATGCGGATTTCGCGGATGCAAAATCAATAGGAAGAGCACTAGTGGAACGTGTCAATTCCTAGGAACCAGGTGATATCTGGTTTAGCAAGAAGGAGTTTCTAACTCTATCTCCACTCTGAGTCGAATACCTAGTCACAGTAGTTGTTGTGCCTGATTCTATGGATCGACAACGGTTAAGGGACTATAATATTATTGCCAATGAAGTTCCAATATGGTGTGACAACAATAGTGCTATTGCAATAACCAACAATCCGGTTTGCACTCAAGACGAAGCACATTGACGTTAAGCACCATTTCATTCGAGACCATGTGCTTAACAAAAGGGTTAGAGTTGAAAGAGTCGGACAGACTACCAAATAGTGACATCTTCACCAAACCAATGCCAGAAGAAAGATTCCTAGAGCTTAGCAGAGACCTTGGATTACTAGATTGGGAATCTAGTTCAAGCAAGTTGAAGGAAGGACGGACCCTCGATTGACTAAGCCGATGCGGCGAGAAGACGAAGGCGAGAATAAGCAACTTAGGCGTAGAATACCAGGCGAGAAGTCAACTAACCTGTTGCAGAGTGGTCAACAGTCAACGAAATCAGACCAGCTAAGTTCTCTAAACTGATCTCTAACTTTTTAATTAATATCTGCCACATTTATAAATATTATTTTGGCTAAAATGGCATTTAAAATACACATCTTTATAAGCCAAGTGGCAATTTTAAATACACGCGTCACACGCCTATTTAATTAACCTCTACGGTGGCCAATCAGAATCAACCGTCAAATTTTAAATGGGGCCACCGATTCAAATTTGAAATTCAAAAGAATATCAAAAGGCGTACCACCGTTAAAATTTATAATAAACTAATCCAAACGTCTTTTCATCTTCTTTATAAGGAAGAAAACCTTTCACTTTACCCTTTACGCCTACAGGAACCCTAGAATTTACAGAGCAAAATATACACTAAAAATCCAAAAAAAAATCCTTTTTGCAGAAATGGCATCTTTTGAAGGCGTAAACTTGAAGGCGGTGAAGGATCAAGTCATCTTCTCCATGGTCGTCGATTTTGAAGGTTTATTGGAAGCAAATCTAGATGACTTTGATATGCTCAATCTGATCCGGCGATGAAGTGACGGAATCTACCGTTTCGACATCAACCCGCAACATTTGTTCAAGGAAGATGTCGTCGAATTTTATCGTAATGCCTCTCGATTCAAAGACGGATTAACGGCTCGATCAGGCGGAACCCCTATCACCATAGATCGAGAGAAGATCCGTTCCGTATTCGGGATGAAACATCGCGGCTTGGCGGTGAAGCTCTTAAACAATCACCGCGAAACACGGAAGACGATCAAAATCGAAAACATCCCAGAGAAATTGAAGTTTACAGGAAGAGGAATGAGTTGAAAAGGATTTATCGAGTTGCCTTGGACATCACAAACAAGATAGTGATGGGGATGGCGGTACTATGACCAACTGTCATCATCCAAATTCATGGTATTGGGTGCGTTGATCGAAGAAGAAGAAGTTGATTGGGCGGACTATATTTTGAGACAACTTGTTCGCGAGGTGAACAAAGTCGAATGGCTTGAAGGTGAGAAGAAATTCAAAACTAAGTTGGCGTTCGGAACGCATCTTAGTTGGCTTTTGGAGAAAATCGGAGTGGCGAAGGAAAACATTGACCCTTTCCACCCGAACAAGAGGCTAGGTCACATGGACCATGACAAGAAAAAGTTGGAGTCACCGGGAGAGCGGCCCAGTTGTTTAAGGATTTGCAGGACTCAAGCTATTGCCCAAGATACGATTTATCGGACTCGGACCAACTGCGGTGAGATCGGAGCTGCAATCGAGTCGGGAATGAGTCTGACGATACACCAATCGCCATCCGATTCAAGAGACGGGGACCAGCCCCAGCAGGACCCTCTAACTGCAGTCATCACACGAACCCTCACCAAAGAGGCCAAGGAAGGCAGTCGGCGAGGGAGAGCGGCTGAGCACCATACCACCATCGATCCAGTCACCAATCCATCCAGACTTGCTGCACCGAATCGAAACTCGGATTGTACCCGTTATTACACCTCCTGTGTACATAACCGAAGAAGAGGAAGCAGGTCTTGTTATCTCTATTCCTGAAGCAGATTACACTTTCAATCTTTTGAAAAATAATACTTTTAATCTCTCTATTGAGCAACTTCAGCTTGTCAAACCGCAAGCAGAAAACACTCCTTTGTAAATATTTTTACAGAGTGGAAAACTCTCAAAACCATGTCTTTTACAAATTTTCAAATCTTTATTGAAACTAGTGGTTGGGAATATCCCCAAGCCACTGAGGATGTTCTGACTGATTTTTGCAAAGAGTCAGATTTAGCTTTACTCCTCCAGGATAACTGGTTCATGTCACATTTTGAGACAAACATGGACCACTTTATCCACTCTATAATGCTCAGTATTTTTAATGGCACTTTTGGAGAAGAGGAGGAAGAGGAAGTAGAGAAGGAGATTAGGATTGAAGAAGTTGATGGTGAGAATGAAATTATCAATTTGGAGGCTGAAGAAGAAGAAGAAGAAGAAAAAGAATCTGAAGAAAATATACCAGTTGAAAAACAAACAGAGGAGATTGAGAAAACAGAAGAAGTAGCTGATGAAGGAGATGAAGAAGAAGGAGAAGAAGTAGAGCAGGAAAAAGATGAAGAAGATAAGGAGGATGAGGATGATGAAGGAGAAGAGAAGGAAAAAGATGATGATAAAAATGATGATGATGATGATAATGATGATGGAGGTGAAGGAGGAGCAGAAAAAGAAAAAGAAAAAGATGAGGAAAAAGAGAAAGAAAAATCTGGAGAAGAAGAGAAAGAAAAATCTGGAGAAGCAGAGAAAGAAAAATCTGGAGAAGAAGAAGGAAAAGATTGAGAGAGAGAAGGAGCCAAAGAGCCAGAGCCAGAGCCAGAGGCAACCCATGAAGCTGCAGATAGGATTGTTGTACTGCCGTACACCACCCTAGACGCAGAGGCGGGCAGAGACTCCGTGCCGAGGACCCTGAGAAAACCCAATCGGCCTACTGCTGCGGCCAGAGCCTCAGCCTAGTGGTTCTCTTGCGGAAGGTTCGGAGAGCACTCCCCATCGGCTCGATTATCACCTACCATGACCGAGTGATCAAGCAAATTGTCGAGACACTATTGGGAGGCTGCTCTCAACTCAGTCACTCGACCTTCAAACCATAAATGCCAAGATTGACACCCTACTTGGCGAGAAATCCCTCACCTCCTCCTCCTACAAACAACAGAATGCCTTTTGGCATGTACATTGGATGAGCCGCATGGAACAAGATTGACAACCCTTATTGATCTTTGGCAAAAAGGGGGAAGTGAGGATTCAGGGGGAAGAAAGAGAAATCGAAGCAAGAAGAAGCGGGATGTCCCTCAGTTGAAGGACCCTCGATCAAAAGAAAGGAAGGCAAGACCCGAAGACCAGGTCATGCGGCTGTAGGAAAAAGAAGAAGGACCAGGCGGCTTTGAACCTACTCTTGAATGGGAAGGGATGGAGCTATGGTATGTTGAGGATTTCATCCCATTTGAAGCTCTTGAAATGTGGGGAGCTGCTAAGAAGAGGTTCATCAAAGACTATTATGTGCAGGAACTACTTCAAGATGACAAACTCTCCCCACAGAAATCTTCATAAACTTCATGGAAGAAGTCCATCGGAATCTTTGGGGCATTACGAAGAAGCACGCTAAGGAGCAAAATGCCTTTCCTATGATTCCCTTATTGAGTGAAGAAGCACCAATCCGCATGGATGGTGAACTTGATGAGTTACAACTTCAAAAGGAAATCAAGCTAGTGTGCCTTGAGAACGATTCAGATCTCGGCGAGAGCGGTATTTCGCAAAGACTCGTGGTGAAAAGAAAATATGGCCTTGCTCAGTCAAGGTAAGACCCATCTGAGCCAAACCATTCAAGCACGCGGCGGCTTATTCAAGAGGCAGAGGAAGAGGCGGATGACTTTAATTATTTTTCTTACTTGTAATTTTATTTTACGTACTTAAAACATTCTTGCAAAATTTCAATGATAAGTCGAAAAATTTTATGAACAGTCTGTTGAATGACAATTTTCCAGTTGTCTCAATATTATACTGAATTCAGTTTTTGTCTCGCACCTAAGTGCAGACTTGGTTATTTGATTTCTTACTTAGTTTTGCCATCATCAAAATAGGGGGAATTTGTTAGGAATACTTGTTAGATTTTGATGATGTCATTAATTTAAAATTAAATGTTTATTAATTGGCAAAATGTAAGGAAGAACCAAATGAGTATCTTCCATAGGCCAAAATATGTTAAGTATAACTTGGCAAAATGTAAAGAAGAACCAAATGAGTGTCTTCTGTAGGCCAAAGTTAGTTAGGCTGAAAATCGGCTAAGTACTAAAGTACAACCTAGTCCATCAGAGAAGTACAACCGACTCGATCGAGTAGCTCGGTCAACTAAAATTTATCGAGAAGTTTGACCATCTGCCCCTAGGTACCTCGGGAAGTCACCCGACTGGACAAGTCACAAACAAGGAATGTAGAGAGGACCTACTGCAGAGATGTAAGTGCACATCACCTACTCAACTACGACCTAGTACTCCAAGTCCACGTCAGCATGCTTTGAAAAGTCAAATATTACGGAAAGCTCACATGCAACGTGAAGAGACAAATTGGAGTGATTCCCGCAAGAGATATGATTTAATTAAATCATCCTGACCCACCGTGAAGACTTTTATTCTTTTATATTCAAAAGATTCGGCGCTCACATGCAGAAGTCCTCACAACGGTCGGAAGATAAAATTAAATAATGGGAATCGACCTTGCAACGTTCGAAAAGATTAAACAATGAAGTCTCCTCCAACGGACGGATTTGTTCAAAGATTTGCAACGGCTACAAGGAAGAAGCTCGAGAAGATCGACCTATATATATTGAGAGATTTGAATCGAGCAACTACCGGTGCGAACATATACTCTAGCGATCAAAGCAAACAAAGCAATCTCAAGCAATCAAATAGCATCGTGAAAAGAGCAGATCTAGAAGTTCATTCTTAAAGAAGCTCTTAAGTTGGAGAAGACAAACACTCTTGTCTATAAATCTTGAGTACGGGGTACTTCATTGGTTGAAGTAAGAGACTGTAAGGGCATCCGAGGATCGAGGATCAAGAGGTGCAAGGCGATCAAGTGTGTATACAACGGCACGGAATTCCACTGGTTGGAAGGCTGTTGTAGTGTGTTGTGAATCACTGTAATATTTATCACTGGTTGAAAATTATAGTGAATTCATCTCCAAGTGGTTTGGAGAAAAGTAGATTAGTAGAGGATTACCCCACCTCTGAGACCACTATAACCGCTGTGTCATTTCTTGCTTTTCTTGCATCATACTCTAATCTTTGCATACATTGTTAAGTGTTTCATTAAGTTAATTTATATTCGTCATCAGCTGACTTCCGCACATATCCAAGAACAAACGACTCCAAGTCATTTGTTTGACCATCAGCTGAAGAAACTCACTCTTCGAGAAAAAGAGTTCAAGAGTTTCAACAAGTCTATTCACCCCCCCTCTAGACTTGTTCCTGGACGACTTGTGACCTACATGTACAGTAGTTGTGATTGTGGCTCACATCTTCCTCTGATTTTACGTTCAGAAACGGCTTAAACGCCTTCTATGAGTCGGGGAGAAGCTTTCTATCCAATTTTCTTACAAATTGGCAAACAGGGTCTTTTAACGTCAGATTCCCAAGACGTTGTTCATATTCGGGTTTGAATTTATTCCACAAATATCGAATTCCATAATGTATGAGTACACTAGAATGCGTGTCAAGAGAAATTTCGATATGATCTAAATTCTCTTTATTCAGACCATCCTTAATGAACTGAATTTTATCTTCTCTGTTTGTAGATGGAATTCCTAAAGATCGACATTTTGAATTACAGTTCCATCTAGCACATTTATAGCAAACGGCTATTATCTTTGCTCGTCGTTTCTTGGCATATAAACTTTTTCCAAGCCCTGGTAAAAATCTAGTAGGTATTTCTGTGAATTCACCTGCCATTCTCACTTTGGCTTCAATAATGAATCTAATGTCAAAATGTATGCTTTTATTCATAAGCAACCTCATCCTTTCAAGTCTTGTCTTGTAAATTTTTAAAATGACTGTTTTGCTAAGAAAGGGAAATCTCTTTTCAATACTACTCAAAATTTCTTCCATGATAAAAAATATAAAAAGAGAAAATATTAATAAATATCAGTTGTTGTGCGAAACTGAAAATCCGACTTTGATAGTCACGGAGTACCGTTATCCGCCACTTGACCGGACAACAGTTAAGCGCACCTTATGTGACAAAAAAAAGAAACAAGAAGAATAAAAGATGTAAAAATAAAGAAAAATAAAATCACAAAATATAAACAAAAGTATACAAAAAATTATATTTGGCCTAAAACAATCCCCGTCAACGGCACCAAAATTTGATCGACAAAAACTTATCCTAAAAATAGGAGTTTTTGAGTCGCTCGCAAATATATACAAGGTAGAAGTAGTTGTGGTAAGTTCTACCAAGGTCTTTTCTCTCGAGGATTGTTCAACAGGGCTTCGTATTGCAAGAAATAAATACTAAAATATTCTAAAATATATTTTTTGGTTTTTAAATTAACTAAATTAAAATTCACTATTTTTAATTTAAACTATTTTTATTAAGACTATTTATACTAGACTATTTATATTAAGACTATTTTTAATACTACTATTTTTAATACTACTATTTTTACTAGACTCTTTATATTAAGACTATTTTTATTAAGACTATTTATAACTAGACTATTTATATTAAGACTATTTTTAATAGACTATTTATATTAAGACTATTGTTAATACTATTATTTTTAATACTACTATTTTTAATACTACTATTTTTATACTAGACTATTTATATTAAGACTATTTATAACTAGACTATTTTTAACTAGTGAAAATGAGTTGGGAATTTATAAAATTTAGTGGATTACGGGTTCATTAAATTAGATTTTTAATTAAGTATAGGAATTGATTTACACGAATATAAAAGAAAAACGAATATTTATCGAGTAATCAACTTTTCACCTCATAACTTTCGTATTCAATAATGTCTTAATCACTTTCCCTATCTTAAGATGTTGATAACAAGATTAACACTTGATAGATTGAAAAGATGTGTTTCCAATACACTTAACAATCAATCAAGGAGGTTTCACTAGTAGAAATAGGATATGATCAATCTCTATTTAAACCAATTAGTCCTTTCATTTCTTTAACTTGACTATTTTTAGGATAAACGATTGTTTATCGAGTAATCAACTTTTCACTTCATAACTTCCGTATTCAAAGGTGTCTTAACCACTTTCGCAATCTTAAGATGTTGATAACAAGATTAACACGTGATAGATTGAAAAGATATGTTTCCAATTCACTCAACAATCAATCAAGGAGGTTTCATTAGTAGAAATAGGATATGATCAATCTCTATTTAAACCAATTAGTCCTTTTTAATCAAAATAGTGTAAATCAATCAAATACTCAATATATAACCTAATAGAAATCCCCCTTCCTCTAGAAAGGAAGATTAGCTACTCATTGGTTTATACAAACTAAAATTATAATAGAAATAATTGATATACATAATATATATAGAAACTTTTAATTACTAGAACTTAATGACAATAGATGAAACTTACTTGAATATGATTTATCAAAGTGCAAGAAACATACTTCAATATATAACTTCAAACTTGTTCAAAGGTTACAAGCTTACAAAAATTTAAAGTAAAACACTAAGTAAAATACTAAGTGCTTATTGATCAAGCACTTTTCAATTACAAACTAAATGAAAAAAACTTCAAACCAAAAATGAAATACAAACTAAAGTAAAGAGTTGTAAGGAAATCTTGCTAAAAGAAAGGGGTGTCTCTTGGCAAGAAGAGGAGATGATTTCTTCATGGGTGAAAGTGTTCTTTTATAGGTGATTTCAAGAATACAATTGATTATTTAATTCAAAATATTTATTGTAGTATCTTGATTAATTCTTTGTTCACACTTCACCCATGTCTTTGATTTTTCAGTTTTTTTACCATAAAAATATCTTGTAGTTGAGTTCACAAGATGGTCAAAAGTGGACTATTTTTGAATGGCATCTGCGTAAAAACGGTGCTGAAAAACGGCCAATTTTGCGTCGTATTATATAGCCGTATTAGGATGACTCGGTCTTGTCTGGAACACGCGCAAGGACCCGGCAGAAAATATGCGCCGTGTTAAACGGTCGAGAGATACGGCCCTATTTGCGCCGTGTGTTCCGCCGTGTTTTGTCACATTTTTTTCTTGGAAATTTCTGATTTTTATTTCGGTTTGATTTTTCGACCTTTTTAATATTTTATGCCAGTAACCTGCAAAATAAACATTATTAGCTCATATTTTGATATTTCTTCAAAATAATTAAATTCTATCAAAATCAGTATGATTATGCCAGAAAAAGGTGATATTTTGTATATGAATTTTAAATCAATTATGCACTAATCAGCTACGCACCAAATATTTGGTGGAAGAGGCAAATGGTTTGTTGTGTTTGGTACAAATTATATTAGTCAAGGTGGTTATTGTTAGGAATTTATTGCCTATATATATAGTGCTCTTGGGTTTGCAGTAAAAAGATATAGACACATAAAGGGTTTGGGGAGAATTATTAGGAGAGAATTCAAGAATTGGGTGCTTGGGTTCAAGTTGTAATTATTATTTTTCTCGTTATAAGATTTATTTCTTCCCAGTGGATGTAGACTTATTTATTAAGTCGAACCACGTAATTCTCGTGTGTGTTTATCTTTCGTGACGTTTTTGTCTCCATTATGCAGTTTATAGTTTTTATATCTCAAATAGCTCACCAAATTTTCCAACATAATAGACCACCTAGCCAAATTGTATTGCAAAGTGATCATATGTGTATGGAAGGTAATACTTGTGCCAACCATCTCGCCAAATTGAGCCTTTTCAGCTTCTACATTCGATTAGGAACCCTTAGTTTTAGCTGTAGTTGAGGTGGGAAACCTTTTCTTTGTTTTAGTTGTCGTCAATTGATTCAAATGCTTAAACCAAAATTGATCTAAATCTCTGTAATTATCCAAAAAAATAGTGCGCCATGGATTTTTAGATTAATGGATTTTATTTTCATATAATAGTATAATAATATACCATACTTTGCAACTTCTACCTATAGTAATAAACTAGTTTTTTGCCTCACGCGAAGCGTGAGCCTGTCCCAATCAGTACCAGGCTTACAACTTTTTTTTTTTCAACAAAAACCCCATATATTACAAGCAAACGAGGTACTAAAATAGGAGTACAAACAAAATTTCAAATTTCAATAACCTTTGAAGGCTGGCGATATAATATTTTCCAGTTAATTTGAGCTAAACCAGTACATTATGGTCTTCTATTTTAACATTTATAAGACCGTTAAAGGACTTGGATTGATTCGGGTTAAGAACCATGATTGTTGTCCTCTTTGGTAGACCACAAGCCGAGCTTGATCTTGGTGAGATCACAGGGTATCGATACTCTTCTCAGTCCTGAAAAGAAAACTCATAAGAATAGAATTCAGTTATAAGATTTCATAGCATGTTATCAATAATTTCTAAGCTTTACAGTTATAAGATTTCATAGCATGTTATCAAGAACACTACTGATGGTAAATCTAAGCTTTACAGTTATAAGATTTCATAGCATGTTATCAATAATTTCTTTCGACAAACTTCTCTTTAAATCATTATAACAACAAAGAGAGTTGTAAAGCTGAAAGTGTAATGTCAAAGTGCAAAATAATTGGGTAGACCATGATTGAGAGAGCATAAGACTCTTGAACACGAATGAAAATGTTAGACTACTAAATTGGTAAGTCTGAAGGCTGAGCGAATGACGAATTGCCAAAAAACAATACACTTTTCTTATAACGTAAAAATTACTTCATGTCTTCTTCATAGATATTGCTAAAAAATAGGAGCTGAATAAGCTCCATACTGCTTTAAAAAAAAAAAAAACATCAATCCAGAAGAGTCCCACAAGGTAAATGTTGGAGCATGTACAACTCAACAAATATTGGCTCCATTACTTCTTTCTATTCATGTCCAACCATAAAACTTCAGCAAAGGTTCATGATTCTACATTTCAAGCTAGATCCTGAAAGCATTCAGTGTTTCTATCAAGAATACTAATAATCTCATAGTATTATTGGACCTAACACTGACTCTTCAGCTGCCTTCTACTTACTCACATTAATAAATATGAAATTTAAACCCTTTAATCTATTTACAGTTTTAAGTTCTTCTATATGATGGGTTGTACAAAGTTTAAACTTGGAATTTATGCATGAACACCAAGACTTCAGAGACAAACACCAATACAAGACCATAATAATTACCAGTAGCAGTTTTCAATCCATCTAGCACTAGGTATGACATTCCAGTAGCAATCAAAACAATAGTTGAGATACTATCCATACCAGTCGCCACGATAAAGATGCACATGACCAAGTGGGATCAGACAACAAATACATTCTAAGATTTTCATGAAAAGAAAAAGGGTTGGGAAGCAAATAACTGTAAAGAATGGCAAGCAGACATACAGGAAATTACACCATCAAGATAGAGATCTTTGAATGAAGCAATTAGTTTAATGGAGTGACATTTCCACTCCGATATACGTTTAAAACATAGAGAATTAATTGTGGTAATCTCAGTCAATAGATAAATAGAAATAACAATTGAAGAGATACTTTAACTTCTTAAAAATCTCAAGTCTCCATCAAAGCAAATAAATTAATAATAAATGACAAAATTTTGACCTTAATTTCAATATTCCGAAGGAATAAGTAAATGTAATGTGGTTAGTGACAAACAAGTCTAAAACCTCAACAATAGAAAACCAATGTAATGTGGTTCTGAATTTCCTTTAGGTTTGTTGGAAAATTCGTTGTTTTTTGTTGTAACACTGCAGCTTTAACTTTCCTCCTCATTTAATTTCCCTCGACATCACCGATCTAAACCATTGACCGACAAGCTAATAATATGTCTTCTGGAAGGAAACGAACACCATTTCAAAAAAAATTCTCAAAGAAACACTAGAGGTAAATTGGGCTTTCATGTTTAACAGCTCCTCTCTAACAGACTCTCAAGCATGAATAAAGTTTGAGGTAAAGCATGAGTACAGTCAATTTGATTTCCTTTCTCCATTTGTTTTTCTCCCATTTTTCATCCTCTATTCATATGAGAAAGGTCCAAGCAGGAAATAGAACGCTAGAAGCATGTCTATTTTATTGTTTCGTGCTTATAAGTATATTTCTCAGTTCCTTTTTGCTTCTACCAGTTTAGCAGCCTCACTTCAAGAGTAAGAAGGCTCCTACTGCACCAAATACTCATTGCCTTTCTTTTTAAGGATTCTAGTCTCTTTTGCCACTTTGGTAATATATATGGACATTCACAATACAATAAATCTCAAACGTGTGCTAATAAAAGAAAATAAAAAGTGTCGATAAGAGAACAGAAGAAAATATCTCAAGATTAACAGTTTATACTTGAATATTCTGATGCACAAATGTGTGAACGAAAACACATTGAATTAATGAATCTTATTATAAGCGCTGTTAAAAATTCTTACTCCTTATATGCACTCTTTTCCTGTCATAGCTCTATACTCAGTTCACTTCTATGGTATTTTTTGTAATATCCGACTGTAATTTCTTATCTACGGTTGTATTATTCGGATAATTTGAGTATCGTTGTGATCATGTTACATTTAGTTTAATGATTATTGATGCTGGGATATATCATAATAGAAGTAATTATAATGGTCATTCTCATTGTGGTTGATTGCTAGACGTTGTGTAGATTGTTGCATTTTTGGCCAAGTCTTCTATTCCTAACGTACGCTATTGCTGTATCATAGCGTACGCTATTTCCTTAGTGTTACGTACGTAATATACTTCAGTTTACGTACGTAACGAAGGGAATCTGATCCGATCTCAACTTTCGGCATGGGAGGCCATGCAGGATTCAGATAATTGGGCATTTCAAGACAGCCAAGTTGACCTGCATTACGTAACACTCATGCTGTAACGCACGTAATGCGAGAAGGTGTTAAGAGACAGCAGACTCTGGAGGCTTATTACGTATGTAACACCTTATGTGTAGCGTACGTAATGACTGTGCAGTTTATAAAAAGACAGGTTATGTTTTTCATTTTGCACGATCCAAACCTGATATTTTCTCCAAGATATCATCCCTCTGCCTCCCTAAATCGATTCTACCCTCTTCCAACTTGTCTTTGAGCCTTTCATCTTGGATTGAAGCTTATTGATTGGAAGTTGGAGCGTGTTCTTGAAGTCTTGGTGTTGTTCTTCATTTTATTGAGGTTAGTTATCTTAAACTCGTGTTGATTTCATACCAATAATGATGTTAGTAATAAACACTTCGTATAATGTTAGATTAATCTAGTGAAACATGATTGTTGGTTAAGCTTTTTTAATACTTAGTGAAGAATATAGTGATTAAAGTTTAAAATGAAGATGTTCTTGATGTTTTAATGATAATAATCATGTTTATAAGATTGTACTAAGCTTTGCTGGATAGATTAACATTATTGGGGCGATGATGATCATAAGTTTCGATGTAGTTGAGTTAGAATCGATGGATTGATGACATAGGATGTGTTAAAACACCATGTTAGGTATTAACCAATCTTAGGGAGAACTTGATGAATGTTGAAGGATTAGGCTGATATTCTTATGATTCAGAAAACCTAAATGATATAATTTTGTTTTTAAATTGGTTTAACAAATTATTTGGGAGATAATAAAGGATTATGAAGAACACAACAATAACTTTTATGCATTCAAGTTAATTGGATGTGTTGATAACTTAAGAATGTGTTAATCATCATATTCATAAGTTGATAATGTTCTTAGGAAGATTATAATGATTGTTGGTGTTAATGTCATTATAGAATGAGTGGTCGAATTCATGCACAACAATCCTGTTGTTACCCAAAATATTTATCCGAAGATTAATACTGCTGGAAGACGGACAACAAACAACAATTGCGGGAGCACTTCCGAGAGTAGATAAATAATACAAGATTTGCCGGGTTTGTTAGGCCCGGGCTTGAATGCTCTCGCGAGATGTTATTAATACGAATATTCGTGGATACAAGTATTAATGAGAGAAATCTAAATACAATGAGTGTAAAAAGACTCTGTTAATCCGGCTCTTGAGCGAAGCTCGGTGTTCTTCGTCCCCGCCGATAATCTGCTGGATGAGATAGGCCGGGAGAAGTAAGACCGAAAGATAACTGTTGCCAAGAGTTGGATGTTTTGCCAAGTGTTATGTATTTTGCTTCTGTATAGTGTGCTTGAATCGCGATATTGCTGAGCCGAAATACAAGTGCAGGCTGCCTTCTTTATATAGGGGTTGAGGTGCCTTGTCTCCTAGTGGGCGATCGCCTTTCGGCCATTAATGTAATGGGGCGATCGTCCTAAAGGGCACGTGGGCTGCCTGCCAAAAGTCCAGAGATCAGTGGCAACACCGAGTGGCCCAATGAGGAGCCGCACGCGTCCGAAGTACTGCACACAGAGGTCCCACTTTGTTACTTTCGGCGACTTTGTCGCAGGTGCGAGGCGCCAGCCGTAGTCACATGTCTTGTCCGTCGGCTCCTTTCGCAGTCCGGCCTGTTGGTAGGTGAGGTAGGTGATGTGTTTGTCGGCGCCTTTTGTGGATCTCGCACGTGGGGTCGGTTTGAGACTTGGTCTCGCCGATTGGATGGTCATCGGTGGAGATCGACATGAGGCGATCGTCTCTAGATGATCATCCGAGGTCGCCATCGGCCGATGGATGGAGGTCGGCAATGGTCGGTCACCAAGGGCCTGGCCAAAGCGCCGAGAGATGATCGTCCATAAGTCGGTCGCTTTGAAGTCGCCGAGTACCGAGAGGCGATCGTATCCGAGGTCGATCGCTCGGCACCGGACTTGTCACGGGACCTTCTACCGGGCGATTCATGCTTGTCTGCCGGGCTAAGGCTAGGTCGCCTGGTCGCTGGTCGGCGGTTCTTCCTCGGACGCTCGGCAGGGAGTCGGTCGCTCGGCCTCGGAGGCGATCGCCGGTCGGAAGGTGTTAATTCTTGACACAACAAATCCTTGTGTAATTGATGATGTAAATATGGATGAACCTAAAGAACTTAGTAAATTCGATTGGTAAAGATGAATTTGGTGTATTGTAATTCGTAAATGAAATGATAGAATGTTCATTAGGATAGGATGAACTATTCGGGTAAGATTATGGGTGTCGTTTTCTATGAATTGATATCATTATGGTATGAATGTGTTGTTGAATGAGTTACGTTTCATTCAAGGTTGCTTGTTCGAGTGAGTGTTATTAGTCGAGGATACCGTTGGTTCGTTTGTTCGAAGATGGACTATTCGTCTACGGAATTGAGGCAAGTTATCTTGCTTGGTTACAATGATAATTGAATTCTTATGAACGTTATACGTTCGTATATATGTGATGTTTAATGAATCGATGATTCGTATTGTGATGTTGTTCTGGTTCGTGTTACCATTTCGTTGTGGGTTTGTATTCCCAAGTTCATCACCTTTGTATCGTTTTTCTCGTTGATCCTTATTGACACCTCGGTGAGTTTCTTCATCCTTAATTAGATATGTGATTTATTGAGATTCGTTGTAATTGTAACACCCCAAAAAGTCGGCTATTATAGTGCCATGGACCCCACACCGTGACCCACCAGGCGATACCAAAATACAGATTAAATAAGTATTACTTTGAGATACCGAACCACAATAAATAGTCGCTACTCTGATTAGGAGTTTATTAATGGTATGGCCAACGGCCTTATTATACACAGGATCCGAACTACAAGTATAAACCATATGAAGATGGAATACACTGTGAAAATCAATACAATCGGACAGTAGTTTAAATAAAGCGGAATAAAGTAACATTACACGATTTGAACATAACCGGACAACAAAAGACTTGGGCTCCCGAACTATTATCCTTCGAACCCTTCACCGTCACCATGCTCTTCCCGTGCCTTGCCTTTGCCTCGACCTAAAATACAACACAAGTATTTCGCCCAAAACACAGGGTCAGATATACATGATAAATGATTCTCCCGACATTATACAATTCACGTATATTAGATCTCAAAGAAAACATCTCGACTATTGAACATACCCCTCGGGCATATGAACAATCGGTCACAAACCGTTGAACATATCCAATCATACATGGACTATGAACGATCAAACAATATGGCTCAAGATGGACATCATAGTACGCCCGATCCAGAAATATGTCCGTGTACATGTCCACCCCATATACGGAATCCAGAATATATGTATGACAATGTACCTAATTAGCCTCACGAACTACGTCTCGTGTGCACAGTCCAATACGGAAACATCCACGCATGGCTATATATGTGCCTAGCTAAAAAACCTGCACAATAACTAATCGGCATGCAGATATGATTCCAGATATGTCACGATATAACATGACAACGAATTCAACAAATCACATATCCGATTAAGGATCAAGAAACTCACCGAAGTGATAATAAGGACCAACGAAATCAACGATTCAAAGTGACGAACTTGAGAAAGCAATCCCATGATGAGAAACGGAACATCATCAAGAATAATATCGAGCTACGAATCACAGATTCAATAAGTGTTTCATATACACGAAACATATAATCATCACAAGAATTCAATCATCATTATAACCAAGCAAGATAAATTGCCTCAATATGGAGACGAAAATAATCCTCCCTTGTCGAACAAATGGACGGTCCTCGACTAATATCGATTACGCGAACAATCAACCTCGAATGAAATACACTTCACTCAATAACACATCCATATAATCATTGATATCGAATTTAGTGGGACGACACCCTAAATTCAATTTGAATAGTTCAAGTATCTCAAGATATCAAAATTCTATTCCGAGAACTCTATTTATCTCAATTCGTTCTTATGTTCGGTTTACAAGATATTTCCAAATACTCAGATGGTTCTTATGAATAAAAGTTTATCAAGAACATGTTAAAGAATCATTTATGTTCGCTAATATCATCTTATGTTGTTTAAACTATCCAAGAACATCACAAATATTGAAAGTGATAATATGTACAACTTTGTTCATCGCTATATCAAATTTAGATTGAATATAGTAAGCTACAATAAGGTTATACTAAATTCATTTAGTTACAAGATTATATCATAATCATGAGGATTATTTCATATTATCACCATCCTTACAATCCCTTACTAACCTGGAGAATCCACTATCAACATCTATGAATTCACCTAGCTTAGGTTCAAGAATCATCACACTAATCTCCTAACATTCAACAAGGTGTTCTAATACATTTTATGACAACAATTCCATCAATTAAACTTAACTATGAAGAAGCTAATGATTATTATTGTCTTAATGATGTTAACAATCTAGCAGGAAGAGTTTGATTCTATTAAACATGACTATTACCATCAAAACATCAAGAACACCTCATTCCAAACCATTAGTTACCATATTCATCAATAAGTGTTATAAAGCTTAACTACAAGCATGTTTTACTTGATTAATCCAACATTTGGTGTAGTATACTATATTACTAACATCATAACTACGAAAATGTAGGGTAGAATCATACTACATACCTTCAGAAACGAAGAACAACCACCAAGAACACAAGAACACACTCCAAGCTACAAGAATAACTCTAAACTCCCAATCAACAAGCTCCAATCCAAGATGCAAAGCTCAAACACAAGTTGGAAGGGTGTAAAATCGGTCTAGTGAGGTAGAGGGATGATTTTTGGAGAGAAAATTCGGAGTTTGGACATGCAAATGAAGGACACAAGTTGTCTTTTTATAAACTGCACAGCTCGTTACGTACGTTATTGCATGAGGATAACGTACGTTAACCCCTTTACGTACGCTACACTGAATGTGTTACGTACGTAATATGTATCCAGATGTTACTATCTCAAAACATTAACATCATTACGTACGTTATGGGCCAGAGCATTACGTACGTAATATATGTCAACTTGGCTGCCTCGAAAATGCCATTTATCCGGATCATGTCCGGCCCCCCACACCGAAAGTGAGATCAGATAAGATTCCCAAGCATTACGTACGTAACCAACATTACATTACGTACGTAAATCTAACAATATAGCCTACGTTAGGTTAAGGCCTTAACGTACGTTAAACACACCAAAAATCTACCCAAAAATGTAACAATCTACACAATGTCAAGAAATCAACCACAAAACAAATGATAGTCATAATCAAGTCTATTCTGATATATCCCGACATCAATAAACATTAACTGAATGTAACATGATTACAACAGTGCTCAAATTATCTGAATAATACAACAGTAGATAAGAATTACTGTCGGATATTACATACTCCCCCCTTAAGAGGAGTTTCGTCCTCGAAACTAAGGGGTGTAAACAACTCGGGATACCTCTCTCGCATGCTGCTCTCCGTGTCCCACGTAGCCTCCTCGACTCCGTGTCATGACCACTGAACCTTCAGTAGGGGAATCGTCTTATTCCGCAATTGTTTGATCCTCCTCTCAAGTATCTGTGTGGGACGCTCCTCATACGAATGATCCTCCGCTATCTCGATCTCATCGAACTGAAGTATATGACTCGGATCAACAACATATTTCCTCAACTGAGAGACATGAAACACGTTATGAATCCGACTTAGAGTTGGTGGCAACGCCATACGATAGGCCAGATCGCCTACTCGTTCCAAAACCTCAAATGACCCGATATACCTCGGACTCAGCTTGCCTCTCTTCCCGAAATGAAAAACACCTCGAGTAAGGGACACCTTCATTAGTACATGGTCGACAACCTCGAACTCAAGCGGTCGTCGACGGTTGTCTGCATAAGACTTCTGTCGGCTTTGAGCTGTTAACAAACGACTCTTAATCAGGGTGATCTTCTCACGGGCTGCTAACAACATATCAGGTTCTGTACCCAAAGATTCAAATAGGTCATCCCAACACAAGGGAGACCTACAACGACGGCCATACAATGCTTCATAATGTGCCATCTGAATCGAAGCGTGCCAACTATTATTGTAAGTGAATTCCACCAAAGGCAGTTGGGCTTCCCAATCATCCTTCTAATCAAGAGCGCATGCCCTCAACATATCCTCTAGAGTTTGGATAGTCCTTTTAGACTGGCCATCAGTCTGCAAATGAAATGCCATACTGAAGTTCAGCTGTGTACCCATCACATGATGAACTGCTTTCCAGAAGTGTGACACGAATCGCCCGTCACGATCTGATACAATACTCTTAGGGGTACCATGTAACCTTACAATCTCTTTAATAAACAGCTGGGCCAATCTCTTGGGTACCCATGTGTCTTTAATCTCCAAAAAGTGGGCTGATTTGGTTAGACGGTCCATAATCACCGAAATCGTATTCATCCCTCGACGACTCGTCGGCAAGGTAGTGATAAAATCCATCGATATGTCCTCCCATTTCCACTCAGGAATCGGGAGCGGTTTCAGCATTCCAGCGGGTCGCTGATGCTCAATCTTAACATGCTGACAGGTTAAACATCTCGAAACGAACTCTGCAACTTCATGTTTCATATTCCCCCACCAATAACATTGCTTCAAGTCCTTATACATCTTACTAGACCCCGGGTGAATAGAGTACGGGGTAGCATGGGCTTCTCTCATGATAGAGTTCCTCAACTCTTCGTCTGCGGGTACACAAACTCGATTCCTGAAGCGTATCAATCCATCTTCGTGAATCATAAATCCAGGGGCTTTCCCTTGAGTTACTTCATCCCGAACTCGAGATAAGAATGGGTCTGTAACCTACTTCGATCTGATTATATCAGCAAGGGATGATGATATCTCAAGTGTGCAGAGTTGCCCCTGAATACGCTGTAACCAGACTTCAATCTCTGGCCTCACGAACTCCAACTGCAATTCTCTCTGAACTGTCAAGCGGGCAAGCATCTGTTCCTGTACTGTCTTATGACTCAAGGTGTTGGCAACCACATTTGCTTTGCTCGGATGATAAAGGATTTCGATATCATAGTCTTTGATTAGTTCCAGCCACCTTCTCTGCCTCATGTTCAACTCCTTCTGAGTAAAAATGTACTTCAGGCTTTTGTGATCGGTAAAGATCTGACATGTAACTCCATACAGATAGTGACGCCATATTTTCAAAGCAAACACCACAGCTGCTAGCTCCAGTTCATGGGTTGGGTAGTTAACTTCATAGGGTCGCAATTTTCTCGATGCATAGGCAATCACTTTCCCTTCCTGCATCAGTGCACATTGAAGGCCCTATCTCGACGCGTCACTGTATACCACGAATCATTCAGTTCCTTTTGGTAGAACCAAAACAGGTGCTGAAATCAATCGTCTCTTGAGTTCATCAAAACTTTGCTGACATGTCTCTGACCACAAATGCTTTTTATCCTTCCTCAACAGGTTAGTCATCGGTTGCGCAATCTTTGAAAAACCTTCCACGAACCGTCGGTAATAACCTGCTAGACCCAGGAAACTGCGTACTTCCTTCACGTTCTTCGGAGGTAGCCAGTCTCGGATAGTTTCTGTCTTCTGTGGGTCTACTTTCACCCCTTCGGCTGATATCACATGCCCAAGAAAGATAACCTCAGGCATCCATAATTCACATTTAGAAAACTTCCCGTAAAGCTGTTCCCGCCTCAACACATCAAGAACTTGGTGGAGATGACGTTCATGCTCTTCATGGTCACGAGAGTAAATCAGAATGTCGTCAATAAAAACGACTACAAAGCGATCCAGATAACTAATAAAAACCCAATTCATCAACTCTATGAATACAGCCAGTGCATTAGTCAGTCCAAAAGGCATCACTACGAACTCATATTGTCCATAGCGAGTACAAAAAGCGGTCTTCGAAATGTCGGACTCTCGAATCCTCGACTGATGATACCCAGACCTCAAGTCGATCTTAGAAAACACATCAACTCCCTGAAGTTGATCCAATAAATCATCAATACGAGGTAAATGATATTTGTTCTTGATGGTTACCCTGTTCAGCTCACAGTAATCAATACACAAACGCAGAGATCCGTCCTTCTTCCGTACAAATAGCACTGGAGCTCCCCAAGGGGACGCACTAGGTCGAATATAGACTTTCTCAGTCAACTTCTCGAGCTGGTTCTTCAACTCCTACATTTCGGTCGGAGCCATACGATATGGTGATTTCGAAAGCGGGGACGTACATGGATCTAACTCAATAGTAAACTCTACATCACAATGTGGAGGTAAGCATGGCAACTCGTCTGGAAATACATCTGGGTAGTCTCGGACTACCGGAATATCGGCCAATTCAACTGGTCGATCCGCTGTTTTGGTCATGTAACACCAATAATCAATACACCCTTGATTAAGTTCATAGCGCTGATGACTCTCCCGGAACGGCTGGGATTGTCACCCTGAAAAATATACTCAACACCATCGTCAGATGTGACGGTCACTATCCGCTTGTGGGTGCTAAGTATGGCATCGTGATGATCCATCCAATCGATACCCAAGATTACATCATCTTTAGGCAAATCGACCACAATTAAGTTTGACAAGTACTCACGATCGTTCATGCGAATCGGACAGTTCTGCACTTCATGATTCCCAACAATCCTTCTACCATCGGGTAGACCAATTACATAAGGTTCACAATTGGTAACATGATCTATTTGCAAATGACTCAAACAAGAAGCATATAAAAAGGAGTGTGAAGCACCAGTATCAAAAAGAACACAGATGGGCTGAAATCGGATCTAGAGAGTACCTGCAATCATGCTGGCTTCGGGATCGTCTGCCTTCTTCATCTCGTAAATCCTAGGTTTCGCAGCTCCGACACTAGATGTATCAGCTTGGTTTCTACGGCCCGTCCCTCTGTTTGCCTCGGTAGTCTGATAAGAAGCAGACAGAGGCACACGGTCCTGTACAGAAGACTGAACTGGAGCATGAGACGCTATTGGTTCACGCCCCGATCTATTCCTGCAATAACGAGCACGATGCCCATTCTTCCCATAAGTATGGCATGCGACGGCCGGCTTCGGGCATTTGGAGCTGATGTGCCCCTGGTCCCCACAGTTATAGCATACGACATATGAGTTGACCGTTCGAGAGTGCGATCCGGCTGGCTTTGATGCCATGGGTGGTCGGTCAGAAGGATTCGACAATGACTGGGGCTTCTTGAATGTTCCCCGATTACTGTCAGTCTAGTTCTGGTTCCTAGATCTCTTGTTGTTGGATTGTGGTTGCTTCTTGGAAATCTCCTTTGCGCTAAGCTCGTATTCCAGAGCTTTCTCGATGAACTCCGGTAGGGTCGTACAGTGGTGATTCAACAGCTGCATTCTCATTCGGGGTTTAAGCCTCTTGAGAAAATATTTGATCTTATCAGCCTCCATTCGGACAATCGACGAGGCGAAAGGAAGAAGTGCCTGAAATTTCTCGGCAACAAATAGTACATCATCGTCTTCAGACGGGTCTGGGTTTAGCAATTCTGATAGCTTGGCCTCACAGAGTGGCCATGGATAGTAACGGTCTAACATGAGGTTTTTAAATTTCTCCCAAGTATACACACCATCAGCTGGCCTCACTGAAAACCACCAGGTGTGGGCGCCCTTGCTAAGATAGTAAGCTGCTACGAAGACGCGATTCTCTTCGGGTCAGTCCACCATCTCGAATAATTTCTCAAAGTGTCCAATCCAATGTACAATGTCAGCAGGCTCAAAGGAGCCTTCAAAGTTCGGGGGTCGCTGGCGAGAGATGTCACTGATGATCCGACTCACGGGTCCCGCCATGCACAGAAGGTGGAGGATGAGGCCCCTGTTGCTGGTCGGTAGTAGCTCTCTGCATAGCTTCCATTAATTGACCCATCTGGGTCATCTGAGCCATCATGCCCTGCATCACAACGTAAGGATCGACACGCGCATCCTCGCATCCAGTGTGGTGCGATTGGTCCCTAGAAGGCGAATCACTGCCTGCGGAACTATGCTCCACATTCGCGCGGCTATTGGCTCGTGGTATCGGGATTCAGCCCCTTCCGCGGCCTCGTCCCCCTCTGCCACGACCTCTCAGATTTCTTTCATAATGATAACCATATGTACAGTTCATGATACCAATCAAAATTCATGGTAAGTTAATAGCAACAAGGAATTACATATTCAAGAAAACAGTTCACAATGAATTATCGACACTACGAGTGTCACACAGAATATCATATCGACGTTGAGTCGAACAATTTCAATCATATAATCAATCCAGAATTTACCTCGAATTATCAATCAGATAAATCGTGCCACAGATCCTCAAAATATCAAGATCAACAAAGAGATCTATTCCGATATCAATGTCATGCCAGTAATTAAATCATGGCTCGTAAAGTACATACCGTATTTGGCTCGTAGGGTCAGGCGCTTGCACAGGTCACACGTGACACGAAGGTCTCTTGATACTAGTTCATTCCACAACGACTCTTAAAGAGAAAACAACTCTCTGATACCATCTTCTGTAACACCCCAAAAAGGCGGCTATTACAGTGTCGTGGACCCCACACTGGGACCCACCCAGATATATCAAAATACATATTAAATAAGTATTACTTTGTGATACCGAACTATAATAAATAGTCGCTACTCCGATTAGGAGTTTATTAATGGTATGGCCAACGGCCTTATTATACACAGCATCCGAACTACAAGTATAAACCATATGAAGATGGAATACACTGTGAAAATCAATACAATCGGACAGTAGTTTAAATAACGCGGAATAAAGTAACATTACATGGTTTGAACATAACCGGACAACAAAATACTTGGGCCCCCGAACTATTATCCTTCGAACCCTTCGCTGTCACCATGCTCTTCCTGTGCCTTGCCTTTGCCTCGACCTAAAATACAACACAAGTATTTCACCTAAAACACAGGGTCAGATATACATGATAAATGATTCTCCCGAGATTATACAATTGACATATATTAGATCTCAAAGAAAACATCCCGACTATTGAACATACCCCTTGAGTGTATGAACAATCAGTCACAAACCGTCGAAATATCCAATCATACATGGACTATGAACAATAAAACAATATGGCTCAAGATGGACATCACAGTATGCCCGATCCAGAAATGTGTCCGTGTACATGTCCACCCCGTATACGGAATCCAGAATATACATGTGATAATGTACCTAATTAGCATCACGAACTACGTCTCGTGTGCACAGTCCAATTCGGAAACATCCACGTATGACTATATATGTGCCTGGATAAAAATCCTACACAATAATCAATCGGCACGCAGATATGATTCCAGATATGTCATGATACAACATGACAATGAATTCAACAAATCACATATCCGATTAAGGATCAAGAAACTCACCGAAGTGACAATAAGGACCAACGAAATCAACGATTCAAAGTGACGAACTTGGGAATGCAATCCCATGATGAGAAACGGAACATCATCAAGAATAACATCGAACTACGAATCACATATTCAATAAGTGTTTCATATACACGAAACGTATAATCATCACAAGAATTCAATCATCATTATAACCAAGCAAGATAACTTGCCTCAATATAGAGACGAGACTAATCCTCCCTTGTCGAACGAACGGACAGTCCTCGACTAATATCGGTTACGCGAATAATCGACCTTGAATGAAATACACTTCACTCAATAACACATCCATATAATCATTGATATCGAATTCAGTGGGAAGACACCCTAAATTCAATTTGAATAGTTCAAGTATCTCAAGATATCAAAATTCTATTCCGAGAACTCTATTTATCTCAATTCGTTCTTATGTTCGGTTTACAAGATATTTCCAAATACTTGGATGGTTCTTATGAATAAAAGTTTATCAAGAACATGTTAAACAATCATTTATGTTCGCTAATATCATCTTATGTTGTTTAAACTTTCCAAGAACATCACAAATATTGAAAGTGATAATCTGCACAACTTTGTTCATCACTACATCAAATTTAGATTAAATATAGTAAGCTACAATAAGGTTATACTAAATTCATTTAGTTACAAGATTATATCATAATCATGAGGATTATCTCATATTATCACCATCCTTACAACCCCTTACTAACCTGGAGAATCCATTATCAACATCTATGAATTCATCTAGCTTAGGTTCAAGAATCATCACACTAATCTACTAACATTCAACAAGGTGTTCTAATAAATTTTATGACAACAATTCCATCAATTAAACTTAACTATGAAGAAGCTAATGCTTATTATTGTCTTAATGATGTTAACAATCTAGCAGGAAGAGTTTGATTCTATTAAACATGACTATTACCGTCAAAACATCAAGAACACCTCATTCCAAACCCTTAGTTACCATATTCATCAATAAGTGTTATAAAGCTTAACTACAAGCATGTTTTACTTGATTAATCCAACATTTGGTGTAGTATACTATATTACTAACATCATAACTACGAAAATGTAGGGTAGAATCATACTACATACCTTCAGAAATGAAGAACAACCACCAAGAACACAAGAACACACTCCAAGCTACAAGAATAACTCTAAACTCCCAATCAACAAGCTCCAATCCAAGATGCAAAGCTCAAACACAAGTTGGAAGGGTGTAAAATCGGTCTAGTGAGGCAGAGGGACGATTGTTGGAGAGAAAATTCAGAGTTTGGACATGCAAATGAAAGACACAAGCTATCTTTTTATAAACTGCATAGCTCGTTACGTACGTTAGCACATGAGGATAACGTACGTTAACCCCTTTACGTACGCTACACTGAATGTGTTACGTACGTAATATGTCTCCAGATGTTACTGTCTCAAAACACTAACATCATTACATACGTTACGGTCCAGAGCATTACGTACGTAATATATGTCAACTTGGCTGCCTCGAAAAGGCCATTTATCCGGATCATGTCCGGCCCCCCACGCCGAAAGTGAGATCAGATAAGATTCCCAAGCATTACGTACGTAACCATCATTACATTACATACATAAAGTTAACAATATAGCGTACGTTATGTTAAGGCCTTAGCGTACGTTAAACACACCAAAAATCTATCCCAAAAATGTAACAATCTACACAATGTAAAGAAATCAACCACAAAGCGAATGATAGTCATAATCAAGTATATTCTGATATATCCCGATATCAATAAACATTAACTGAATGTAACATGATTACAACATTGCTCAAATTATCCGAATAATACAACAGTAGATAAGAATTACTGTCGGATATTACAGTCATGTTGTATCGTGACATATCTAGAATCATATCTGCGTGCCGATTGGTTGTGTAGGATTTTCAGCCAGACACATATGGTCATACATTGATGTTTCCGTATTGGACCGTGCACACGAGATGTAGTTCGTGAGTCTATTTAGGTACATTGCCACACGTATATTCTGGATTCCGTATAATGGGTGGACATGTGCACGGACACATTTTCGGATCGGGCATACTGTTATGTCCATCTTGAGCCATGTTGATTGGTCGTTCATATTCTATATGTCCGACGATTTGGCGAATGGTTGTTCATACGCCCAAGGGGTATGTTCGACAGTCGAGTTGTTTCCTTGAGATCCAATATATGTGAACTTTATAATGTCTTGAGAATTATTATCATGTATATCTGACCCTGTGGTTTTGGGCGAAATACTTGTGTTGTATTTTAAGTCGAGGTAAATTCAAGGCACGAGAAGAGCACAGTAACAGCGAAGGGTTTGAAGGATACTAGTTCGGGGGGCCCAAAGTCTTTTGTTGTCCGGTTGTGCTTAAACCGTGTAATATTGCTTTTTCGTTTCATTTAAACTATTGTCGATTGTACTATTATTTAAGTATATTCCATCTTCATATGGTCTATACTAGTATTTGGATCCTGTGTGTATTATGAGGCTAATAGCCGTACTATTTGTAAACTCCTAATCAGAGTAAGGATTATTGTTTTGTGGTTCAGTATCACAAAGTGTGTCATGATTTATCAATATTTTGGTATCGCATGGTGGGTCCCAGTGTGGGGTCCACGGCACTGTGATAGCCGCCTTTCGGGTGTTACATTTTTTAATGCAATAACACAAGTAAACAGAAGAGAACAACAAAAGAGCTAATCTCAACACTTGGATGAGAGACTGGGTTTTAGAAGAGAAAACACGATCATACTAAGGAAAGCGCAGTAAACTATTTCCTTACCTGAACAAAAGCAACCTCTAGTTTGTCTATGGATCTAATTGCTTTGTCATTTGATATCCGGGCCGAACGATTTTAACTAAAAGACAACACAAACAAAAAAAGTTAAAAAATTGAAGTCCATAAGCATGATACCTGTGAGAAGAAGTAAATAAGTAAAGACCTACTAAAGTATTTTGACAAAACTCAGATCACCCATTACAGTATTTACACATTAGCAGGTAAACAGCACAAGCTAAAATAAACTGCAGTTAATGAGCCAAAATGATCACCATTTTCTCTCCAATTTTATCATGACAGATAACACTTGGATATTCTGGCATTAGTAGAATGACAACACAAATAGAAAAAAGTTAAAAAATTGAAGCCCATCAGCATGCTACATGTGGGGAGAAGTAAATAAGTAAAGACCTATTGAAGTATTTAGACAAAACTCAGATCACCCATTACTGTATTTACACATTAGCAGGTAAACAACACAAACTAAATAAACTGCAGTTAATGAGCCAAAATATCACAAAGTCCTCTCCAATTTTATCATGGCAGGTAACACATGGATATTCTGGCATTAGCAGAATGACAACACAATCGAAAAAAAGTTAAAAAATAGAAGCCCGTAAGCATGCTACCTGTTGGGAGAAGTAAATAAGAAAAGACCTACTGAAGTATTTTGATAAAACTCAGATAACCCATTACAGTATTTACACATTAGCTGGTAAACAGCACAAGCTAAAATAAACTGCAGTTAATGGGCCAAAATGATCACCATTTCCTCTCCACAGTTAACTGAAAAGGCTTAAAGGCTAAAACCCATAAAATTTCAAAATAAACTGCAGTTAATGCGCCAAAATGATCACCATTTCCTCTCCGGTTCACTATCCAGGAGAAAACCACAGAAAACGAATGCAGCGAGAATATCCAAGTGTTACCTGCCATGGTGATATGTCGTGAAAGAAATTCCTTAGTTCTTCAACATGGACTTCCCTTATAGTACAAGCATGAGGAGAAAATTTTACCGTTTAAATGACATAAATCTTTCCACTATTAGCAAATGCACATCCACCAAATAAAATCAAGTACAGCAAAGACATACAGTTCCACTTGTTAGGATATTTTGTGGCCAATTAACCACATAAATATTCTTATATTATCATCTCATATTTATGGGATAAATAACAAATTAATATTGTTATCTAGTAGTTACATAATTAGAGTTTGGAGGAAGTAAGGAGTCTTGTTGTTATCTAATGTATCTGAATGTATAACCGTATCCTACAGCTGTCAGATACAATAATTATCTGATGATATATCATCAGATAGTAACGTACATGGGTTAATCATTATCCCATGATGGGAAGGGGTTAATGACTCCCTATAAATAGGATAGATTTCTGGTCCCTCTCACCACTTTTTTACGTCTGTTTACACCCATCAAATTAAACAGTATTACAGAGAGAGTCAGGTGATGGAAGACTAGAGAATTCAACTCAGGGTTTATATTTGGTGATATGAAGGATTAAAGCTTGTCTCAAACGATGGCTTCTATGAATCAAGGTATGATTCTATTGTTAGTTTTTATTTAATTACATAATTGATTTGCATGTTTAACTAAAGATCCTATTATTAAGTTTAATAGTTGGTATCGGAGGGTAGGTTGCAAGTTATAACATGTGAATCAAGATATATTATTTTTTTTCCGATTGTTTTGTCTATATAGAGTATTGGACAAAGTTAAGATTGTCGGGATTAATATAATATGATGGTATTGGTTTACGAAAAACAAGAACTAAAAAAAAAAATTGTAAGTTCTTTTAGTTCATGATCACCAAATATTATTGTTAAAGTTCCTAATGATATGTTTGCAAGTTCATCATGTATACATGGTTCTCCTATTACTGTGATTCAATTCCGTGGCCTTTTGTACTAAACGAAGTTTTGGCAGATCTCTATTTTACTGAAACTCATTAAAAAAATTGAGATCTTACTTGTCAAGGGTGAATCGGTTGTTTCTGGTTGAATCAATCAAGATTTTATGATAAAAGCCAAACCGAATATATACTATATAAAACTTATTCCCCTTAATTTAATGTGGAATGAGGATTTATGTCACTTATTAATAAAACTACAAAACTTTGCCTCATTTAACACCGGGCATGGCATTAAATCATAAATATAAATCATTGACACAGTCCAAGAAGAATAGGGACCGGGACAACTCATCCAAAGTAGATTAGATGAAGACTTTGCAACATAAGTTTTTTCATGTAAAAGGAAAGAGTAAAAAAAAAATGTTTTATTTCCCCCACATAGTTAGTTGTATTTGTATGCCTTCGTCTCATAGATTTCAGAATCTGAAGTCAGGATCTACGTCCATTGCCCAAGCAAATTTTTCCAGTAGAGCTTTACTGAAAATCTGAGGATTTCAATCACCAAATATCAAGAGTGAGCAAGTCATAAGACAATCAAAATAAAACATGAGAGTGTGGAAACATTTCCTCCTCAAAAAACATGTTAAAACCTATTTAGATGAGAATATCTATCTATACTATATAAAACTTATCCCTCTTAATTTAATGTGGAAGGGGGATTTATGTCACTTATTCATGTTAAAGGATTACATATGAAGAGACTATTTTAATTATAACTTTTAATGTAAATAAACTAATTTAACTACAAAAATTATGATAAACATCACAATGCAAATACACCTTCTAATGCACAAGGTGATTAAAATGAACTTTTAAATGATAGTATAAATTACAAGATGGTTAAATTTTAGCTATGAAATCTTAGAAACAATCTGATCGCATCGGGTTGAATAAACTAAAACAATCATGGAAAGAACATACAGGTTAGTAAAGTCTCATTTCATATAACTAATTATATAGATTAAAATAAAATGACAATAACAATAAAAAAACATATAAACTTCTCTAAAAGGTATTTAAATTCTGCCATCTGCTCATTCAACCGTCTGCTCCAATATTACGTACAAAATACATAGATATTCAACCAAAAATCGTGCATCGCACGAGTTAGATAATGCCTCGTTTATTTAAAGTTATCTTCTGAAACCCAATTTATTAAAGTTGTAATAAGTATTGATCCGACAGAGTGGTTTTTTGCTGAGTTTCTCGTTTGGACATTCTAGTGCTGAAAAAAAATTGGGGAAACCTTTAGTTGCCTTTATGATCATGAAGCAATCATGTCTCAAGCATAAACTATCAGATACATTTTTAGGATATTACCGCTATATATTAAATCTCATTAATTATACTTAGCATGTTCTTATGAATCAAGCCATAAATGACATTATTGGGGAATTAAATTACATTAAATTTGTCGAAGGAAAGCTTTTGCAAAACCGTCCCTTTTGTGTTACGAGGCAATCCGACCCGTGCAATGCACCGGTTTTGTTTTTTGATAAAAGTTTGAATTTTTGCTTATGTTTAAAACTCAATATTTTATTTGATATTATAATTTACGAACGACTTCAAGTCAAAATTATGTATTTTTTCCTTTCTATTCATTACTCAAGGTGATATTTTTAATATGTTGTATTTTGTTATTATAGCAAACTCATTTAATTTATCTGTTCAAATCGGATATACTAACACTCACCGCAAAAGGGTTTAAATATTGGTTTCTCACTAATGATTCTACATATAGAAAAAGAAAATATTTTGCGATGCGCGGACCTTATTTCTTTTCAATAATAATTCATTGCACATGATAAATTCAATCTAATATTTCTCAAAGAGCATTCGAAAGCAACTACTTAGCAGAAGCAATCATAAGATGCGCAAAATACATAGTAATAACCTATATGAATATTTTGAAATGTGTGATTTCATAGTAATAATAGCATGATCTTTGTAATTCCATAGTAATAACCTAAATGAATATTTTGAAACGTGTGATTTCATAGTAATAATAACATGACCTTTGTAATTCCATAGTAATAACCTACATGAATATTCTGAAACGTGTGATTTCATAGTAATAATAACATGACCTTTGTAATTCCATAGTAATAACCTACATGAATATTATTATTACTTATAGATCGATGATTTGTAACCAAATTTAGAGTCATTTACTCACCTAATTAAAAACTCAATTAATATAGTGTCATTAGATAAAAATTAAAGTTATTAAGACTTAACATTTATAGCACATGACTGAATCTTTTTATATATATATATATATATAAGATATGGTAATATATTAATATTATTGGACATTTGATATTAATATTAAATTCAATATAAAGAGAGAGAATCGATAAAATAGTCAAGTGACGACTAACACAAAAAACTACACAATCCCTTATTGTTACGGAAATATTAACAAATGAAAGCATACAACAAATGATTAAACGGACATGTTGACGGACAAAAAGGAATAAGTTTCATCGTTTCATTTTTATATTTTTTGATAATAATATCAATAAACATACGTTACCCACATTGAGAGTTGGGGAATAGTACGTGTTGGAGATTGCTATTGATTTACTGGCCAATGGCCACCCACCCCCACCACCACCCATCCCTCTTTTTCTCCAGTTCCTTTTTTTTGATATATATCACTGTCGTTGAAATGGACCCCCTTCTCTTTTCCAACACACCACCACCACCACCACCCCCGTGGTTGTGCCTTTCCTTCTTCCGGAAACAAAAACAACCGAAACACATTACCTAATTTGCTTCGACTCTTTGTTAAAACTTTTCCACTTTTAGTAACTTTCTTCTCTCTCTCACTTTATGTTGCTTAATATTTAGTATAAATCACGGCCTCCCTTTTCTCTTTCGTTACATAATCGGTTACGTCTGGACGACAAAGAGGGTGTTGTTGGTGACTGTTGGTAACCGTGAAGTGGGATAGGATAGTGGATGGGATTTTGTTGTAGTCGGTAAAAAAACATACTACGAAAATTGATCAACTATGAGTCGAAATGCAAGCATATCGAGAACACCACAATATGGATGTTGATGTCGGTAAAATGAAGTTAAGCTTCAACACGATCTATTTTCTTTTACTCAAATCTGTGAGTACATAAAGAAAAGAGCTGAGATCTTTGTTAGTTTAGTTTTGATAAAGGGAATGAGATTAGGATTAGTTTTTGGATTTGCTTGTTTGAAAGGGCTGTGGTTCGAAGAGTTTTTTTTTTTTTGGTTGTTTGAAACTGTGGTTGATGGAAATAGTGTTTTTCTTGGTCGATGTTGTTGTTGTTAGATATGACAATGGGATTTAGCACACAAAATTGGTGTGGTTTTTTGCTATATTTTTTTATCATCTGTGGATGGTTTTTATACCTGCTTCAAGCATTAATACTTCGGCAACACTTCATATTCATCAATTATGATAATGGTTTGTAGACCTTCATTAACACAGGCCTAATAATGAGGAATAAGTGTATACTTCACCAACACTTCATATTCATCAATTATGAGGATGGTTTGTATACCTTCATTAACACAGGCCTAATAATGAGGCATAAGTGTACACTACAGACTAATCTTTTCGTTTTCTTAAGGCACTCATGATTCCATTCGAAGCACTAATTGTAGGCAATATGTACTTACCATTAAGCATGAACATTAAATCAATGTACTTACTCTTGAAGCCTCCATATTTATAAGAGGACTCAATCTTTTAATATAATAGATGGGATCTTCACATGATTCTGATTTGAAACACGCATACAAATTTATGTGGCCTTTTGAGTGAAAATCGTGCTTGTTATTAATCCCTCTCATTTATGTGATGCGAATTGTGCAATTGTGATGCTAGCTGTTGCTGACATTAAATTTATTTGAGTTATCATACTTCATTTGCAATCTGACATGTCGATTAACTTAAGAATTTTATCGACATCTGATTTGAAATTTGAGTGTTCAAGAAATAATCATAAAATTCAAATCCACTGCATGTTTGATAACTCATAAGATTAAACGACCATTGTTAGAATACATTATAGTGTATCAGTCAGATGTCACCAAAGTGACCTAATTGATATATTATTTATGATATTGGTTGTTTAATTCTGACTTATGTGATAATTATAGTGGTTAAAATTTGCCCCAAGGTATTTTAACTTCTATAATTTTAAGCTATTATATTTCCCAAAGGAATATAATATCTTTACTAATGATGGTTTAATAAGTGAATAAAAGTTCATCACTTATTTGAGGGAATCGTTGGCATGTTGTTGTAACACCCCCAATTCACTCAGGGATATTACACGCCGTAGACTCTTTCCTCAAGGATCTAATAGGTTGGTAACTAAAATCAAACATCATAATATCGCCTTCAAGGCTAAATGACGACTCAGTAGACCGATTTGGTCTTTCAATCAATACATACAACTCAATCTCAAAACATGCCCACGCAGGGGTCAAAACAAAACACTCCCGTGCAACGGGAAAATACTGCAGCAGAAGTAAACTACAACTAGGCCAACACAACATCGTACGGGTCCTCATGTGATTAGTATTGATCATCTTTCATCATCCTTCATGCCAACCCTGTGTTATGCTCTCCAAAACCTGAATGTACCTGAATGCAATACAGACATCCACCCCCAATTACTCGGGGGTTAGCAAAATTCCACTATTTTGCTAGTGCAAGTACAAAGTGCAAATACGAGTCATATAATTCATATTCCAAGAATAATAATCAGGAATCCTCAAAGATTCAAACATAACAAAAAATACTTCCCGAGGCAAGAGTTTGAGTAAAACTTTCCAAATTCGAAAGATCACCAATCAAGAGAACAATTTGTAAAATGGTTTAAAATGCCCTCGGGAGTTTTAACAGAAAACCATTTAGGATTATCGAATCATTCTCTTTTCAAAAAACAAAAGGGGTCACAACCCAAAGATTACTTTCTCAAATAAAAACCAACAACAATTCACAGGGTTCATAGCCCACGCCACGTGTCCTCGACGGACATAAAGTCAACAGAAAATAACCACCCAAGATACGAAATCTTGGTAACACGTCCAAGGTACTCGACCTGGCAAAACACATCCAAAATCATATCCATGACACCGTGATCACATGCCACATCATCTTACGGTTGGATCAATCACTTGTTGCATCCTGACCACATGATCACAAGCCACATGTTACCATAGGTTTTCTTATGATCTCACGGTTGGATCAATCACTTGTTGCATCCAGATCACATGATCATAAGCCATGTGTCACCGTAGTTTTCTTAGGCTCTCACGGTTGGATCAATCACTTGTTGTATCCTGACCACATGATCACAAGCCATGTGTCATCATAGTTTTATTAGGCTCTCATGGTTGAATCAATCACTTGTTGCATCCTGACCACATGATCACAAGCCATGTGTCACCGTAGACCTCGCCTATGTCCACACATTCACACACATAGCACAATACACCAAGGATATCCCAACAATTCACCCAGAGACAACAAACACTTAGCACGACACAATTGTCAAATCACAACGCACCGAAATGAGATAATATATGTATATATATTATCAAAGCACAACATCAACACCAAGCGTATTCATAGGATTCACTTAATCATTCACAAAACACACCATTCACAAAACGCACACACGTTTTGAAAGAGAGCCTTTAACGAGGCTAAACCAAATCTTTAAAGGTTTATTTCAAAAAACCAAACAAACAAACCAAGACGATCACCGATCATCATATCCACAAAAAAAGAAATGTATGAACAAGGTACTTGCCTCAATAATAGTTCGCCAATATTTCAAAGAACACGGTCGATCGAAAAGCTTCGAAACCCCCAATGTTGGAAAAAGAAGACGACGACGAACGAAATGGTTTAATACGATCTCTTCGTAAGGAACTCGACCCTAACACCATATCATCAATAAATCAATGATCACACGAAAAGAATAATCGTAGAATGCCCAAATCCCATCTATGACATTCTACCGGACTCCTTCAAGGCGTCGATTCTGAACTCATCAAAACGACGAATCCTTAGTAATCAAACCATGGTACAACAATGAAATTGGTAGAATACAACTTAAGAATCGATAATCCATCACTAATCTAGGTTATTACGGATCAAACGGACGAAATCAAACAAAATCCTCAATTTCCCCAAAACTAGATTTTTAGGAAATCTAACCTAGATTCGGTCGATCAGAGGAGGTTATGGGATGATTAATCGACGTTAGCAATTCAGGAACTTTGTGGATTGATAGTTTAACATCATGTCTTCATGTTCTCCAAGACCAATCCGCAAAAAGGAAAGAAGAGAAATGAGAAAATGAGTGTAAACCCGACTGCTCGATCACATAAATACTGCCCAGCGACGCACGAGCAGAAATGCACGAGCGGCCGATCGTGCGCCGGGTCGTGCGCGCCACTGCCAGGAGTCTGCCGAGATGCACGAGCACCTGCTCGTGCGCGTGCGCCGTGGCCGCACGAAGGCCGGATCGTGCGCCTACCAGTGCGCCATGCTCAGACGCACCGGCCGGTGCCACCGCCATGACTCGACGACTCAAATTTCCGAAAACGTACGGAACGAACACGACGAATAGTATAACAATAAAAACACGATTTAAGCACTAAACAAACACATGGTTCTGACAATCCGAAGGTTGAAAGGACGATACGAAGGCAAACACCCCAAAACTTTGGGAAATTACGAAATGGCCCAAATGCCCGAAACATCACGATACGACAACGGATAATCAAAGCGAAGCTCCCAACACGTATAACAATGTTAAATGAACTTACGAGAAACTCGAAACAACAGTTTCGAACGAGATTCGCAAGAATCGAATTCAAGTGCGGAAAAGTCGCTAAGAAACACGGAACTCATCAAAAAGACACAAAAACAAACTCGGATGACAAAAAGTGCAGAATTAATCATTCTCATAATGATGAAATGGTCACAAACGAGTCGCTAAAACAGGCTCCCGCCAAAAAAAAAATTACCGAAAAATCGAAATTGCGGATATTATAGTTGTTTTCTAACCCAAAGGTGGAATACAATGATGCACTTGATTACTCAATTTATGTTATATCTTATGGATTGATTTGTATTTCAGTTAGGCTAAAATGATCCTGGGGTCCCTTAACTTAATTTCAGATAACGATTTAGTCCTTTATCTTTTCCCCCCCAACTAAGTCCTTTATCTTTCTAATTTTAAGCAAAGTTAGCCTTTTTCGTTGATCTCCGTTAACTGTTGTCCAAGTGGCTGTTAAGTTGCTGACTATCACCTACGTGGCTATAAATATTCCTACGTGTCAAATCCCTAACCTATGTGTCAATTTTCCTAGCCTATGTGTCAAATTCCTAACCTCCATTTCCTAATCTCCTTGTAAGTCCTACTGTTGGGCAAAAAATGCTCTAATGGCGATGCATAGAATCAAGACCGAGGTGGAGGACCCGGAGCTGGCTCTGCTGGCCAAGGGCTTGGACAAGAAATCGTCCTTCGGATCTTCGGTGGTGAGGAATGCTTCGTCGAGGATCCGGCAGGTTTCGCAGGAGCTCAAGCGGCTGGCTTCCATCACGCGCCGCCCTCACCCGGCGGGGAGATTCGACCGCATGAAATCTTCCGCCGCCCACTGTATCGCCCCCAAAACCATCCGGGGATATTACAGCACCGTGGGCCCACGCCGGAACCCACCAGGCTAAAACTCATTTTCACAAATATTTCAATACGCCAACAGGCGAAAGACGGCAATGTTTTAAATAGTTTACAAGAATCCATTTTCCAAATACCGTCACAAAATAAAACCGTTAATAGTTCAAGGCCAAACACCAAAACTCTACAGTTTCAAAATGTACGTTAAGCCCTTACTTATACGTACCGATAAAATAGTTTTTAAAAAAAAGTTTAACGAAATATCCCAAGTTTACGAAATACCCAAAAGGCCATTTTGAAAGTTATACACGAGTTGGTAAAAATACCGGAAAAGACATTTTAAAATACACACACAACAGATATAAACACAGTTCAAAATATACATTTGCAGCGGAATAAAACAAACAGTTAAGAATACTCGATTCCCAAAATAATGTCATAGCCAGTTGTTGTTGCCAAAAATATTATCCGGAGATAGATATTGCTGGAACGGACGGACAACAAACAAGGTGCGAGAGCACGTCCGTGGGAATGGAAATAACACAAGATTTGCCGGGTTTGTTAGGCCCGGCCTTGAATGCTCTCGCGAGATGTTATTAA
The DNA here is from genome assembly GCA_033398695.1 of Orobanche coerulescens. Classification (NCBI taxonomy): domain Eukaryota; kingdom Viridiplantae; phylum Streptophyta; class Magnoliopsida; order Lamiales; family Orobanchaceae; genus Orobanche; species Orobanche coerulescens. The sequence continues at coordinate 67,047,562 of CM065803.1, forward strand.
TAAGAATACGTTTGAGTACAAATATTAATGTAAGAATGCGATTACAATGAGTGTAAAAGATTCTATGTATCTAGCTGTTGAGTGCTTGCCGGAAGAACTAGAGTTGCTCTGAGTTCTTGCTTTTGTCTCTGCCGACCGTCTTTCGGTTAAGAGGTGCTGAGAGAGAAATGTATCCGAAGTGTATAGCTTTGACAAGAGAGTGAAAGCCAAGTTATGAGCTGAAAATCCAGAGAATCAGACCGTTTTCCAAGTGTAGGAAGCCTTCTATTTATAGGAGCTGAGATGCCTTGCTCTGACGGGCGATTGCCTTCCTTGTAATATAATAATAGGCGATCGTCTTTCAGCACATGGGCTGTCTACCTTGAAGTCCGCGGCTGCTGCTGGCATCCAGCTGTGCGGTCCAATGAGGAGCCTGCACGCGTCCTGAGTCGCTGTCCCGGGCGGTCCCACTGTGCACCTTTCAACGGGTCTGTCGGTAGGTGGGATTGGTGACAGGCTGTGGTCAACGATCCATGTCCTGTGGCGCCTTTTCCGGATCTGCACGTGGGTCCTTGCTTCGATCTTCGGCCTTCGCCGACTGGACGGGCGATGGCTTCGTGTGGCATGAGGCGGTCGTCCTTGGCGGGTACCAGAGTCGATCGCCAGGTGCCAAGAGACGATCGCCTTAGATGTCGATCGCTCGGCACCGGGACTTGACCTGGGACCCTCGATCGGCCAATCTGCCTCGGCTGTTTGGCTCTGGCTCGGTCGCCCGGTCTCTGTACCGATCGCCTGTTGAGATGTATAAATCTTGACACAACAATTGCCCCCCAGCTTGCTCCGATGTTGAAGACACAGGGTGAGGTGGTTCTTGCTGGCGATCGTGTAGGATGAAGACGGGCGATCCGTTGAGCGGACTTTTGGTCTCGGACTTTGGCGATCTGATCGATTGGCGAGTTATCTTCGGTCTTGTACCTGCAATTTACAATTTTGCCGATCCCTCGTAGAGAGCTGATTGCTTCGTCGTTGAGGAATCGTGCACAGTCGCGGAGTTCGATGGACCGACCTCCATGACCGTGTCTTGTGCGCGAGCGACACTGTCTGTCTCGTGACTCATTTTATTGTGAGGGTCCTCCGTTAGGCTGCGCCTCGCCTCGTATTTAAACGAAGGGCGTGCGGTCTTGGTCTGGAGGAGTCCTTGTGCGGGGCGTTGTCGGATTAATCGACTCCACGTCCGTGGCTTGTTAGCTCTTTTCTACCTCGGATCGTCATGTTAAATGGCAATCCTCGACGGTATACGTTGAGACGGGGGTAGGGACGCGTCGTATTGTCCGTGAAGGATCCACCATGCTAAGTGACGGACCTTCGAGGGCGGGCGATCGTGTCCACTGATTTGTTTGGAGGGTTCTTTGGCTACGCCTGCCTCGTATTTAAACGAAGGGTGAGCGATCTCAGCCAAAGGAACCTTGCATGGCCGAAGCAGCCGATTCCATCGACCACCAGGACCATGGCTGCACTCTTCCACCTCGGATCGTCATGTTAAATGCCGACCTTCGACGGTGTACGTTGTGCGGGGGAGGCGATCTCGTGCCTTAGTCCAACATGTTAGATGATGAACTGTAGATGGCGAGCGAGTCCTCCAGTTTCGGAGATGTTGCTTGATAATGGCGATCGGGTTGGAAGACTGGTGATCGTCGTTTGGTTGCCGATCGCGTTGCTCATAGGTTATAAAGTAACCTTTGCCTGTCCAGAAAGTCTGCGGCTTTAGCGCGGAAAATCGCGTAGGTCGGGGGGAGGTCCTTCGTAAGATGCTTGGACATAGGCGAAAGACCATGGAATCCCCCTAGGACCGAGTAGAGGGCGATCTCGTCGCTTACGAGCTCGCCGTTGAGGATGATCTCGTCTACCCGGTCGATGTAGTCTGCGTCGGACTCTTCTTCCTCTTGCCTGATCTGCATCATGTGATGGGGACCTTCCGGCCGAGCGACCTTGGTGGCGAAGTACGCTGTGAAGTTGTTCGCCAGCTGATCAAAGGAATTGATGGATCGCGGCGGTATCGAGACGTGCCATCTATGGGCCAGGTCGCCCAGCGTTAGCGGGAACATTCGGCACCTGGTCGCGTCTGATGCCCCACACCCGGTCATGTAGATCCGGAACTTGCTCAAGTGAGTATTGGGATCCGATCTTCCCTCGTATAGAGGTGTTTGCGGAGGAATGATCTTATGCTGCACGAGGGCGAGCTCGATGTGGACCGCGAGTGGCTCGCTCGGCCCGGCGACCTTTCTCTTGGCGCCTGCCCCAGATTCCAGGAGCGCCTTCATGTCGTCGAGCTGGCATCGCATTGCGGCCATCGCTGTAGCTTGGTCGCTCGTAGCTCGGCTTTAGGAGCGGGAGCCAAGGCGATCGTGTACCGATCTCCTGACTCCACGGTCGCCGACCTCGGTTCTTCGGCGAGGAGGGGCCAGATGGCTGGCCTATCTTCTGGGAGTCGGATATGCCGAACTCCTAGTGACGGACTCGAGCTCCGTCGTCTCGTGGCTAGGGCCAGATTGCCCCGGTCGCCAAGATGGGTCGCTTCCGAGGCGGCTGGAGACGGAGGTGTCTCGGCTTGCGAGCGCCTCTTCTTGCGAATGGGGGCCTCCTGGCGATCGCTCGGTCAGTAACCCCTTAAACTTCCATTTGGTCACGCGGCGGATGGCCGAGGGGGTTATAGCGGGCACGTCGAATGATCTCCGTCGCTCCTGTAGGATGGCCAAGGCCTTTTTGATCTATTCCGCGGTTTGGAACTAATCGAGCGAGAGGCTTGGGCCATCCCTCGGGGGCGGGATCGAGAGTCTCGGACCGCGGAGGCTACCCTCCGCCATAGGCTGTGGCTCGGATTGAGATGGAATGAGGCGTCTGGCGGATCGGCCAGCGGCTTTCTTCGACGTGGAGGCAGAAGTCATGATTCTGAAAGCTTTCTTTGAAGAGCAGTGAGTGTTTCTTCAAGTATATGCCCTGGAGAACAGTGAGTGTTCTTCGAGACGGTAGGAATAAAAATGAAGGTTTAGATTCCCCTTCCTCTAGCGCCAATTGTTGTTGCCCGAAATATTATCCGGAGATAGATATTGCTGGAACGGACGGACAACAAACAAGGTGCGAGAGCACGTCCGTGGGAATGGAAATAACACAAGATTTGTCGGGTTTGTTAGGCCCAGGCTTGAATGCTCTCGCGAGATGTTATTAATAAGAATACGTTTGAGTACAAATATTAATGTAAGAATGCGATTACAATGAGTGTAAAAGATTCTATGTATCTAGCTGTTGAGTGCTTGTCGGAAGAACTAGAATTGCTCTGAGTTCTTGCTTTCGTCTCTGCCGACCGTCTTTCGGTTAAGAGGTGCTGAGAGAGAAATGTATCCGAAGTGTATAGCTTTGCCAAGAGAGTGAAAGCCAAGTTATGAGCTGAAAAGCCAGAGAATCAGACCGTTTTCCAAGTGTAGGAAGCCTTCTATTTATAGGAGCTGAGATGCCTTGCTCTGACGGGCGATCGCCTTCCTTGTAATATAATAAGGGGCGATCGTCTTTCAGCACATGGGTTGTCTGCCTTGAAGTCCGCGGCTGCTACTGGCAGCCAGCTGTGCGGTCCAATGAGGAGCCTGCATGCGTCCTGAGTCGCTGTCCCGGGCGGTCCCACTGTGCACCTTTCGGCGGGTCTGTCGGTAGGTGGGATTGGTGACAGGCTGTGGTCAACGATCCATGTCCTGCGGCGCCTTTTTCGGATCTGCACATGGATCCTTGCTTCGATCTTCGGCCTTCGCCGACTGGACGGGCGATGGCTTCGTGTGGCATGAGGCGGTCGTCCTTGGCGGGTACCAGAGTCGATCGCCAGGTGCCAAGAGACGATCGCCTTAGATATCGATCGCTCGGCACCGGGACTCGACCTGGGACCCTCGATCGGCCAATCTGCCTCGGCTGTTTAGCTCTGGCTCAGTCACCCGGTCTCTGTGCCGATCGCCTGTTGAGATGTTTAAATCTCGACACAGCACCAGTATCACCTGGGAAGCTCATCTATCCACGACCGCTACTAGCTCGATCTCCGAGTACCTAAAAATAAAGCCCACAACGGGGCTAGCCACAATACTCAATAATGATAACAATCATATCGCATAAATAATTACATACCAATGTAATTACAAGTAAGAATATTGCCAATGTAATCTTACCGTCATAACCCCACCGTCTCGTGATAATCCATATCAACCCAATATTTACCATAACCCATATTCGCATTCTCAAATGACGAAATGAATTCAACTACAACCATCTGTATTGTAATCAAATAATACCAAGAATTCTCAAAACATCATCATAACTCATAAGCGTGAAATAATTCATTCGTGCCAAATCCTGTCCGTCAGATCGCACAATCAAATACCAATCCTGATAAGAACGAAACATACACAATACATCTGTAGATCAACTATCACAAAACAATGATAACAAGTCCCGAAACATCGACGTACAGTCTGAATGCTCATACGATCAATAACCAGATCAACCAATAACTCAACCGAGAATATCATCGACATGATAAACTCCAACACGATTGATGAGTCGATTGTTGATCAACTCATTCTGTTCTTTCTAGTCGTATTTTTGTTTTCTTTTTAGTATTTTTGTTCTCTTTTATGCGTGGTATGTTGTGTTTTTAATTTATAGGTATCTAAGCGAAGATTGTGGTAAAATATGCGCTTTCATAGCTAATATTGGAGTCTATGACGATCAAAAGCTAAAACGGGGCCTAAAACGACGAAAGATTTAAGCAGTATCAGTCAAATCTCCTAAATCCCAGAATCTCCACTCCGAATTGAGATGTATTCTCCTTTGATATAAATTCCTCGTGAAATTAGCTTCGAAACGGTATATCATATGCTAAAATCCGAGGTGTATTGATACATGAACGAAGGATCAAGCCGAAGAAGACCAAAAACTGGACTTGGCTGCACCAGGCGACTCGACTTGGCTGCACCAGGCGACTCGAGCCACATCAGGTAACTCGGCCGTGTCTTATGACACGGCCGGGTCTCATTCCAGCGAGAATTTTATTTTCCGGATGAGAACAACTCGACCGTGCCTTTTGGGACACGGCCGAGTCACGATCGACCATTTTGCTTTCTGGCGCAGTACAACACGGCCGTGTCATGGGACACGGCCGAGCCTCAGTACAGAACCCTTTTTGTTTATCCTGCGTAGTTCGACACGGCCGTGTCCCAGGACACGGGCCGTGTCACTTTTCGGTTCATGTCACTTTCCTTGACATTTTTGCACACCTTTAAGCCTTTGTCTTGATTTTTTGGCTATAAAACAAAGTGTTGAGACCCTATTTGAGGACACACTTATCTTGTGGAAGATATTCTTGGGTGAAAAACACAAGATTGAGGGAGAAAACACCAAAAAAGTGAGGATTGAGTGAGATTATTTCATCATCTTCCTTGTATGTTCTTGGAGTGAAAAAATACTTTTGTGAGATATATTAATTCCTTGTATCATTTTGTTGTGAATTCTTGTAAGAAGATCATCAAACCTTTATCGGGAGTTCGATTTCGGCATTTACAAGGGAAGTTTTTACCATGTTTTGTTCTTCAATTTCCATTATTGTTGTTAAATTAATCATGTGTGGCTAAACACTTCATATGGGTTTTTAGATATAGCCACACACATGTTTTTGATTGTTAGTTCCTTTTGATTTTCCGGATAAAAGTTTGGGATTGTTCCTCTTGTTCGTTCCTTGTTTAAGAACTTTTGAATTAGATCATCAAACCTTTTTCATTGTTGTTATTATTATTCGAATCGAGGGTTTTTGTCGGTGTTCGCCATCAAACGACCCGAAAGAAACGATTGTGAATGTTCTCGAGCTTTTTCGCGCAATCTTTTAACGATTTACCTCATCAAAAGTAGTCGGTTAATTGATTGTTAGTTAGGGATTCATCCCCATCAAAAGAGTATCCCTTATTTTCGTTGAGAACAATTGTGATTTTTAGGATTACCGCCATCAAACGGATTTCTTTTAATCGTGAGCAATCGATAATTCCAAACCTTATTTATTTGAGTATCGGAACTAATAATTGATTACGTGTGTGTCGGTGAATCTAAATTCCTATATCAATCTCATTATTGTTATCTCTCATTTATCCAACGATAGAATTGGTGTTGTTACCACTTAGTTTATTTAAATTTTATGCACTAGTAATTGTAATCCAATCGAACCTATGATGTATTTTAATTTATTTTACTTTTGTTCATTCGACTATTTGCCGAACATTATCAAATTTTAAACCGTTTCCAATTCCTCGAGAGATCGACCTCGGAGTTACTTGCCGCTTCCTACAAAAGCGATTCGTACACTTGCGAGTATTTAATTTGAACCATCAAGTTTTTGGCGCCGTTGCCGGGGAATTGGCGTTTAATTTTTGATCTTGTTTTAATAATAGTTGAATTGTTTCTCTTGATCATTTCTCCGTTTTCATTATTCTCGATAAAAGTCTAAAATTTGCTCTTACTTCCTTTGTTTATGCTTGGTAGGAGATCGTTGGGTAACCCAATTCTTCCACCGATAGACGAAGTTCAAAGGATTAGAGAACCAAAAATAATGGCCACAACATCAATGGAAAACGATGAGGTGAATCCGGATCATGAAGAGCGACTTTTGATCCAAGAAGAAAACACTCGTCAACCGAGGGTTGAGAATGTTGCACAAAATATAGATGAGGAAGAAATTCGTCAACCAAGGTTTCCGAGATATGATAATGTTGGGCGCAATCAAGGGATACCCGAAGCTCAACAAGGGAGATACTTTTATCCGAGACAACCACCCGTCGGAATGCAATATGGAGCGAATTATTATCCCAGACCTCAATATGGGATGGAGGCAAACTATAACATGCCGCAACAACCTCCGGTCGAACATCTAATGCGGGACTATGCAAAACCCGTGGTGAACACCGCCATTTCATGCATCCAATTAGCACCGGCCGCAAGGAACTACCACATAAGCGGATTTCACATCGAACAATTGCCCTCATTTCACGGATTAGCACGAGAGGATCCGCTATCATTCATCCGAGACTTCTATGTGGCGATTGATAACTTCCCATTGAACGGGTTTAGCGAGGATCAACTACGGATGAAGTGCTTCCCTTATACACTCAAGGATGGGGCGAAACAATGGTTGATGACTTTGGCGCCCGGATCACTAAGAACATGGGACGAAGTTTACGATAAATTCATTACCAAGTACTTCTTCCATTCAAAGACTACGCAATTGAGAACTCAAATCTCAACTTTCGGACAACAAGACGGAGAGGCATTTCACGAAGCTTGGGACCGATTCAAAATTCTACTCATTCAATGCCCACACCATCACTATCCGCTTCAACTACTTAATCAATTCTTCTATGACGGATTGACTCAATATTGCCAAGGAGCGGTAGATAATGCAGCCGGTGGTTCGTTTTGGGGTTTGACGGAGAGGCAAGCGTATGATGTGTATGAAACATTGGGAGCAAATTCTCAACAAAAAAGTGTACGTGTTCGTAGGGGAGACGTGCACCAAGTGAGCGAGAAGGACGAGATGTAATCTAAAATTGATGAGTTGACAAATGAACTAAGACAACTCAAGACTAAAAATAAATCTTCTAGCTCACGAGTTTGCGAGATTTACGGAGCACCCGGACATGATGCCAATTCATGCCCTCATACTTTTCTGGGAGAACAAACCGAACAAGTTAATTGGGCTATGGGACAAAGCACGGGAAGGCCCGAATGGGAAGAGAGGAGAAATAATTATGGCGGAAACGCAAGAAATGCACCTCTCCCAAATACTTATCATCCTGGGCTAAGAATCCATCTGAATTTCTCATGGAGAAACAACAACCCGATGCCATACGACACAAGCGCCCAAGCTCAATATAACGGAGGAAACCGAGCCCAACAACCAACGCGAAATGAACCACCTCCACAACAAAGGAACTCTCTTGAGGAGAGTATAGCGGCATTCATTAAGGAGAGCAAGGAAAACCGAGAGGAGAATAATAAAAGGTTCGAATCTTTAGAAGCTTCGATGAAGAAAATGGAGATTCAAATTGGGCAACTTGCTACCGAGGCACGTAGACAAGAAAGGGGTAAACTACCGAGTCAACCCGAGCAAGCTCAAGCCATTACCACTCTCCGAAGTGGTAAAGTGATTAATAAAGAAGTTAATTCCGAAGTAAAAGAAAGAGGCGATGAGAAAGAAGACGAGTCGGGAAATCAAGAAGAGAAAATAAACGAAGCAACTTCAACTTCCAAGCTTCAAAAATCCGCTCAACCATATAAGCCACCAATTCCTTTTCCGAGCCGACTTAGAAAAGCAAAGCAAGATGAGCAATTTTTTGAAATCTACGACATGCTTTCGAAGGTTCATGTCAACTTACCTCTTTTGGATGTTGTGAAGAACATTCCCGCTTATACAAAATTTTTCAAAGAGTTGACCTCGAACAAAAGAAGATACAATTGGAACGAGAACGTGGTGCTCTACGAGGTAGAAGCAAGGGGTCAAAAGAAAAGCGATCCCGGAAGTTTTATGATCGACATTACTATGGGAGACAAGAGAGTTGCTCGTGGGATGTTAGATTTGGGGGCAAGTGTGAATCTCATGCCATACTCGACCTATTTGAGGCTTGGACTCAAGGGAATCAAACCAACAAGAATGACTCTTCTGTTTACTATGTGTCAGCGTCATTTTCTCCAATGCTAGAGGTTTCCTATTTATATAAGAGGAGGTTGTTGGGATGTCTCTGTCCCAAACGGGCGATCGCTGTTTCTGCATTAAATTAAGCGGGCGACCGTCTCAGCACGTGAGACTGTTTCCTTAAAGTCCGCAGCTGCTGCTGGCCACCAGATGCGCGAACCAATGAGAAAGCGACAAGTGCCCCACGTCGCAGTCTTGGGAGGTTCCACCTAGGACCTTTCGGCGGGTCTGTCGGTAGGTGAGGTTGTCCTTGTCGCCGACAACTGCTGATGGGCTGTAGTCCTGCCTGTTCCTGCAGCGCCTTTTGCGGATCTGCACGTGGGCCTTCATCCTGAGATTCGGTCTTTGCAGACTTTGACGGATGTTGGTTTTACACGTGGCATAGGACGGTCGTCCTCGGTCGGGTACTAGAGGCGATCGCCAGGTGCCAAGAAACGATCGCCTTGGGCGTCGACTGCTAGGCACTTGACCATGATCTGGCATCTTCGGTTGGCATGTCTGCCTTGGTCTATTTTATTCTGGATTTGGTCGCTCGGCCCTTATGCCGATCGCCTTCGAGGCGTATTAATCGCCGCACAACACAGTGGTCGGTTGCTTCTTTGAGATCGTATATATATATGAATTGTATAATGTCATGAGAATTATTAACATGTATAGCTGACCCTGTGGTTTGGGCCAAATACTTGTGTTGTATTTCAGGGCGAGGCAAGGGCAACGCATAGGAAGAGAATGATGAGGGCGAAGGGTCTTAAAGGATGCTAGTTCGGGCCCCCCGAGTCTTTTGTTGATCGGTTATGTCTTAACTGTGAAATTTCATTTTGCTATTTTAATTCGGATGATTATATTATTATTTTTTTGGGTATATTCCATCTCCATATAGTTTATGCCAGATTTGGATCCTGTGTACGGTTGTATGAGTTGATGTATACGGTTTACACTCCTAAGTGGAGTTATGATTAATATATTGTGGTTCGGTACCACATTTATGGGATGTTTAAAATTATGTTTTGATATCGCCTGGTGGGTCCCGGTGTGGGGTCCACAACACTGTAATAGCTGCCATTTTCGGGGTGTTACACTTATGTACGCAAAGCCCTTGCCATAGCATAAGTAAGACAGACGTTGACTTGACACAGCAATCAGGTTTCGTACATAGTGTTCCTCAACTAATGTACGTAAATGTCCATAGCATATGCAATATCTCAACTATAACGTACGTAATGCATAGTCCAGAGGCAATGTCTTTTGGAAACATGTATCCTTACATATGCAATATGCCTCCTTTACCGTACGTAAATATTCTACTCTATTAATGTACGTTAATCCCGTCATTGACTCGCCTGTATGCACTTGCACCGAAAGTGCCTGGGTCCTACCTGCCGAAAGGAAACCACGAGATGGGGATTCCCTTTAATTGATCTACAATTAGCGGGCATTAGCCCCTATGCTCAGCGTGCGCTAAATATCGTTGACTCAGCCATGCACATGCACGCCGAAAGCTGTCGCCCACCGGTCCCATCTGTCGGCCACTTCCTGGATCTTGTCTAATATGATCTTATGTACATTAATCTCACCTTTTAACGTACGTAAGGCTTGCACATTAGCATACGCTATGCCCTTCAATTAGCATACATTAAGCAGGATGTACTTAGCCGATTTCAACTGTTCATGTCTTTTTTCTCGATATAATGGATATATATGCGACATACTGAATACGCACACTCGTTCTAATAAATTGTCATATAATATACCTGATGTACAATATCCTCAACTACAATTGTCGACCAACTACGACGATTACATCAGTACAACTGTTGAATCCTCATAATATTTTATCCATATTGTGCAATATAACATGGATAAAATAACATTAAACAACCATAGTAGAAATTTAGGATATCACATGTTAACATTCGAGTAACACGATTGGGCCATTCGAGTAACACGATCGGTCATCCGATTAACTCGATTGAGAGACTCGGGTAACTCGAGTATCTCAAATGAGTACCTCGAGTAACTCGATTTGGACTTTCGTGTAACTCACGCGGATATACGTGTAACTCGATGGATATACGAGTAACTCAAATATGTAATTCGAGTGACTCCGGTGGTTTTTGAGTAACTCGATTGGAGATTCGAGTGACTCGGCTAACGTTCGAGTCACCATTTTCGAGTTAGTTTTTAAGTCATATTTCGAGTCAAATTTCGAGAGACCATTTGTGTCACAAATCAAGTTAGATTTACAGCTGGTTCCGAGTAAATTTTCGAATCATATATTGCCACGAGTACTATTCGATCAAGCTTTCCGATCTATGTTACCACTCAAGCAATATAACTATGGGTGAATAAATAAATACCATGTTCGAGTAACTCACAACATCCATTCGATCATCTCGCAGTAATATTATTACCCTTTTTTCAGGCAAATTATCTCACATTAGGAGTTCTCTCTCACTTCGAAGAGTAAGGATTATTTCGACTGCAAAAATAAAAGATATATATGTAACTTAATTTCAAATAATGTTTCTATTTGAAATATCAGAAAATATTCAAATACTAATTAATTTGTGTAAATATTATAAGTTTTGGTTACCATTCGTTTTAATGGCAAGTGAGAAGATTTAGACTATCGCGGTGGAGAAGAACAAATGTTACATATGCCCATTCGTGTTAGATATGCAACATTAGTAAATAATGTTCACTGTATTATTGAAGCTGATAGAACAAAATATGTTTATGTTTTCTATTCTCAATTGACTGTGATGAGGAAAAAAGAAGAATAATGAAGATAAAGAATGATTATGCTGTAAATTACTTGTTCGAACTTAATACAGAGCTTGTGATTTTGTTATCTTTCAGAATGCAACTACCAATTGTAGTAACACCTAGTTCAAAAATACTACTACTAATTTTAAATTTCCCTAGTTCCAAAATATTCCTCCAACAGTTCCCTCATTTGCTCCACAATTTGACATACCTGGATGTAGCTCTTTTCCAGTACCTTACAATTCTAATCGTAAATGTAATATCCGAATAAATTGTTGAGTATTTCATTTGTATTGAACCCTGTATTATTCAAAATTGTAATATCAATAATCGAAGTATGACATTTCTCGTATTCGTATCCATGTGCATGATAATATCAACATGTAAATTTTCACATGCAAGTACATGATAACGTACGCTAAAAAGTAAGCTTAACGTACGTTATATGCCAAGGTTAGAGTATGCTACGTAAGGCAGGCAATAATGAAGCAAGCCAGCTAGCACATGCGCCAGCCGGTCGATGGGTCCGGATAAGATTCCCGCGGATGAACCTGGACAATTTTGGAGTCAACGGGTGTTAACGTATGCTAAGGTATGTAACTAGCGTATGCTAATGGGTGTTGCTTACGTACGTAACTTGATGGTGCAGCGTACGTAAGCGAGTACAAAACGAGACAGTAAGCTATCATTGGATGATAGCGTACGCTAAGGAGAACGTGTAGCGTACACTAAAAGGATTACGTACGTTATGCGTGAAGGCTAACATACGTAAAGTCAATAACATTATAAATGGGACAGCACCCCATTTTATTTGTCTACGTTTTCTTCACTTGTCCTTCACTTCTTTGAAGTCCAGAGAGCCTCCCCCTTCTTCATAAACACCTATAGACCATCTATACTTGATCATTGGAGATCGGATATCACTTATGCTTGATCATTGAAGTAGAGAAACATCTTGGATTGGCACACAAGCAACCGGAGTTGAACTCTACGTATTGTCTCAGTGTTTTCTTCATCTTAAGGTATGTTAATGCTATCTCCAACCTTGGATTCGTGTTCTTAAGGATGTTATGATCATACTACCGAGAATATTAGGTTCCATAGATGATTTATATAACCAAACATCATGTTTAGAGGTTGGGATGATTATGCTTAAGTTATCATTGTTGAGAATATTATACTTGGAGTCTTGTTACAGCAAACAATAAGAGTAGTGTTCTGAGATTGATAATCCGTATCGAATGGTGTTTTCATAATAATCGTAGGCTTGGTATGAATATCATTTTTTTGCTAAACGGACTTAAGGAAAGGACCATCGAAGGTTGTATCATTTCTTATTAGTTGGATTGGTTAATTATTCTCCATGATGAAGTTTGAATGTATTGATGATATTGGTAACAAGTGTATCAACCTTAGATTACCCGAACTACGTAAGATAATTTGTAATCAAGATTGGAGTATGACATCATGATGATATGCTTATCCTTGAAGTTGGAAGACACTGAACATCATTAGATCATTCAAGTTTACACGAGTGTAACATGTATGAAGATAACGTATGTTAAACACTGAGAATTTCGTACGACGAGTCAGTCGTCTGATCAGGGAAGATACTGTCAAATGCATGTTTAGCGTGCGTTAGGCTCTGTAGCTTACGTACGCTAACGGTCAGACTTAACGTATGCTACGTTGGGTACGTCACGTACATTATATCATCAGACGAGTCAGTCGTCTGATCAGAGAGGAACTGTCTAATGCATGATTAGCGTACGCTAGGCTTCGTAGCTTACGTACGCTAACGAGCATACTTAACGTACACTATGGTTGGTACGTAACGTACATTATGCAGATCAGATAGGTTGCATTTTGTTGAACTTTCGGCCATAATTTAGAATGTTAGATATTCGTACGACAGTTATTCGATGTGAGATGAACTCTATATTATTTCTGCTGTTTTAGGTCCGAATCTTACTACGTGATTGATCGAAGGGGCGAACTTCGAGTGTATTGATATTCGTCAAAGTTTATTCTTGTCATCAATTCGAGGCAAGTACTTTAATTGTTTTACATATTGATGATATACATATTGTCGTGCATATATGTTGTTGTTGTATGTCCACCTCGTGTTGGTCTGACGGGATCATCGGGGGATCTATGCTAGCGTGCGCTGGATCATCGGACAGGTTTTTCCACTTCATGTTGGTCTGACGGGATCATCGGGGGATCGAGGCAGTGGACGCTGGATCATCGGAATTACCATGTGTCTGTTGTGATATCATGTTGTGATTATCATTTGTGTATGATATTTCTGAGTTTCTCGTAGAAAGAGACTCGTTAGTATTTTGTCATTTATGTTAGTATTGTTCGTTATGAATCGTTGAATAATACGTTGTGGTATGTGTACTAGCATCGTTGTGCTAACCCCTCCGGGGTGAATATTTTTTTATATTCAGGATCCAGGAAAGTAGGAAAACAAGCACTAGAACTGCATGATGACGAGGGTGCAGAGTGATGTTCCTGCCGGGTTTAATTGTCTGTTGTTGCGTTGTTTTAATAAGTACTCGAGTACGTCATCGTTTGTGATGTTGGATTTGGTTATGCATTAATATTCTTCATTTGGACGTTTGTATTTTCAGTGTTGGCCCAGAATTGTTGTATTTTATTTCAGTTACTTTCATATATTGGTATCTGTTATTGTCTATTCATTTCTCCAGCCCTGTAAATTCTTATGTAAAGGATTTACGACGCTGTAATATTCCTGAATATATCGAGGGGTGTTACAGAATATGGTATCGGAGCTAAGATTATGGATATCTTGGCCGTTGGGTTAAAATAGGGGTCGTATATATCTTTTGAGGTAACCGACCGTGGATAACATCACTGTATGCCTACATCTTCGTGCGAGCGGTGGTTGTAAGTTCCTAAACTCTATCTCGTTCTTTACATGTGATACCTCTTTATACTTGAACGTTAGAACGATATTGTTACCTGTATATTGAGTATTTATGCTTACAGTATGTTGAGAGGAGGACGTGGATGTGGTTGCGGTCGCGGATGCGGATGAAGGAATGCTGAGAGAGAAGCTTCACCTTCAAATCAGGCTAGCCACAACTCAGGCGAGCCACAAGAGTCTATTAATAATGAACCAGAACCTGCTGTTCCCGACATCCTTCGTTAGGTAGTCAACCAGATGACTCAGTTTGCTCAAGTTGTGGACCGAATGCAGGTGGCAGTCGGATTGCAACAGGGAGAGAGATAGCAAGGCATCCCAAACTTGGGAAATCGAGGAGACCGATGGCTCCAGGAGGTGGCGAAAATGCATCCACCAAAGTTTGACGGTTTCTCGGAGACGCCGACGTGGGATCATTGGTTAAAGGAACTGGAGAAAATTTTTGCCGGGATTAATTGCCCAGACGACTGGAGAGCCTCTATTGCTCAGTACTTTCTGATAGGGGAAACGTCGGAGTGGTGGGACGCCATCCGCCCTATAGATCATGATGCCGACTGGGAGGAATTTAAATTGATGATGATAGCTCAGTACTGTCCCCGTCCTGTGAGGGAAGCCAAAGTTCGGGATTTTTTCTCTGCGTAACCTTTGGATGTGCCAGTATCTCAAGCGATTAAGACATTTAACCAGCAACTGGCATTTGTTCGACACCTGGTCAGGACAGATGCAGAAATGATGATTCATTTCGGTATAAGAATGAAACCAGAGATACAGAGGTACATGTCTGGTTTTGAATGTACCACTCTCCGTCAATATCAGGACAAAGCGTTAGCATATGAGATTAAGGAAGCAGCGATGGAAAAGTTCGTCGAATCTAAGAAACAGAAAGTGTCTGGCAATTTCACGGAACACAAGAGTAGTGGGACCCGCAAGGCCCAATCATCTTTTCATTCATTCAAGAAACCTCCGCACCCATCCAAGAGCGGAAAGAACTTCGGAGCAATATGAGCCACGACGGATGTAACAAGGAAGTGCTTTAACTGTAGTCAGATGGGACACTATCGACGAAATTGCCCCCTTCCCGCCGTGACTTGTTATGATTGTGGTCGAGAGGGACATCGTGCGGTGTTATGTGAAGAGGTTGCAAAATCTTTTAGAGCTCGTACATCACAGCCATCTCAGAAAGAAGCAAGTGTTCAGCAGACGCAACAGAGTGTTGTAACACCCCCAAAACCGACCGGGAATATTACAGCGCCGTGGGCCCCATATTGGAACCCACAAGGCTAAAATCATTTTCGCAAACATTTAAAAATGCCAAAAGGGCATTTAGAAAGTAAACGCAAGTTGAAAAAAAATACTGAAAGCCATTATAAAATTACACACACATCGGATAGAGACATAATTAGATACATTTGCAGCGGAATTATAAAAACAGAAAGACATCTCGAATCCCGATAACCACGCCATAGCCAGTATCACCGGAAAGCTCATCCCTTCACGACCGCTACTAGCTCGAACTACGAGTACCTAAAAGATAAAGCCCACGACGGGGTCAACCATAATACTCAACAAGATAACGATCACATCACAAAAACAATACATATCAATGTAATTACAAGGTAAGAATAATTCCAATGTAATCTTATCGACATAACCTTACCAACCCGTCACAATCCATATCAAATCAATCCTTACCATAATCCACATCTCACGTGCTTAAGTGACGAATGAATTCAAAAGTAACCATCTGTACTGTATCCTAAATGATACCAAGATTCCCAAACATAAACATATCTCCAATATTGAATAATCTGGCCAAGTCCGATTCTGTACGCTGGATCGCACAATCGGATCTCATTCCTGATGAAACCGATATCACACGGCACATCTGTAAACAAACTGTCCCGAGACAATGGCAAGTCCCGGATATCAATACAAGCATGAATGTTCACACAATCAATAATGATAAACAATCAATGCATCAGAACGGGAATATCATGGACATGATGACTCCACACGAGATCGACAAAGGATCAACCACGAACGAGAATACCATGATGTGGTAACCCCAACAAGATCAGTGAAGGATCAACAACTGAGAATACCATAGATATGGTAAACTCCAATAAGATCAATAGAGAGACAATAACCGACAATACCGACGACACGGTAGACTCTAATAAGATCAATAGAGACAATAACCGACAATACCGACGTCACGGTAAACTCCAATAAGATCAATAAAGGATCAACAACTGAGAATACCGACGAAAAGGCAACTCCCAACGGAATCAATAAGAATCAATAATGAACGAGATTACCAATGATAGGGGGAACTCCAAACGATATTAATAAAGGGTCGATGACAAAGGAGTTGACCATCGGTATGGTAACTCCAAACGAGGTCAGAAGAGGGTCAACGGGGATAGATGCATAAGAGAATAAAATCGTCAACCATATACAAATCATATATACGGGATTTCAAAGACAACTCGACTATCGAACAGATCCGATTATACATGGACTGTGAACGACTAATCAATAAGACTCAAGATGGACATTACGATATGCCCGATCTGGACATGCGTCCGTGTACAAGCCAACCACGGGTATTGATCAGATACACGTCTGGTCTCGTACCTAATCAGCCTCACGAAGTACGTCTCGTGTGCATGGTTCAATATGAGGTCGAAACCAATACACACTACACGTGCCCGCCCTGAAAATCCTACACATGACCGATCAGACCGTATCTGACTCTAGATATATCACGATACAACATGACAACGAATCCCAAAGAAGCGCACGTCCAACAAGGATCAGAGGACTTTCCAAGTGAGCAACGATAACTCGATCATGAAAGACCGACACGACCACAACATTGTATTTCCGTCAGACAACAGTTCATAGCATGCTCAACAATGCATATGATATTTGAACATAATCCCCAAGGCCGAAGCCAAGGGTCACGGAAGCATCTCACAGGAATACCCCGGAACATAGGTGCCATTTAGGTCTTATCGCCTAACACAGTTCATGCAATCACAAAATACCCCAAGGTCGCAACCAAGGGTCACGAAAGTATCCATACAGGAATACCCCGGAACATAGGTGCCATATAGGTCTTATCCCTCAACACATCGGCCCCACAGATTACAACTCAAAGGAAGAGCACATCACAAAATGTAGCAAACAATGATGCACACTCACCACATAAAGTATCAACACACATATGCAATAATGCAACGGGATGATTATCATAATCTAACAGTATAAATTACCTCAAGCTGGGGACGATAACCTTTCCACGATCAATATCCCCGAACGAATACACAGTTATCCGAATAGTCTGAAATGAAGTACAGTCCATTACTAATACCAACCTACCATCTCAAGTTCATCTCGACATGATAACTAACCTTGATATCTAACTTCTCATATAATATACCAAATATGATTCACGTCTCCATTTCCACTAGACATCTTTAAAATCATATACATTATGATTTATCACAGTCCAAGCATAATATACATACCACCATCCCGACTATTCATATCCCATAATACCATTGCTATATGAATCATAAATGTAATGAAAGCGAAACCATTTATTAAACATTATGAACTAAACAAGCATAACTTGCCTTGATACCAATTCGATGAAGCCGCTATCAATTCCGCTGTCTTCACCTACAAGCTCCTCAACCCCGACCAAGACGATTCATGCATTCTCCAACCTCAACCGCAACGCAACGGTTAATCACCAATGATCACTTAACGCAACCTAATGCAATGATCAATTAACGACATGTTTGATAGCAATCGATAACCGATATAATCAACCAATAAAACTCAACGGTTCAATGATATCTCGATCATATGAAACCCAACCATATCAGCTCTTAACAATACGAATACAAGCCGAAATTCGATAATCAATAGTCCTAACAATGTCTTAAACATATAGTTTATATAACCTCAAGAATCGTAACAACAAAACCATAATCATCTTCATACGAATCATTCATAAACAATAACGTCAAAATCCGAATTCAAGGAGAGGATTACCCAACATACCTATTAGAAGATGAAATACACAAGTAATCATTTCCCTTGATTAATATGGTGCGAAGAAATCGACAAAAGGAAAGAGTCCCGATCCAACCTCCTTCAAACGTTCGTTCCCATACCACAACGATATTAATTCAATCACAATTCCATGAAAACGTATAGAACTCCCCAAGTTCTACCCATTGAAGCATTTTATCGGACACTTTGAGGGCATAATCCAATTTAATCGATTAACGGAGAAATTCTCGAATTTGTTCCACAAAACTTCAAAGGTAATGAATGATTCCGAGAATACAACGAAGTTCTATCAATAATCTGAATTAAAACGAAAGAAATCGGCCCAAACATCATGAAACCTCAAAAATTCCCAAAACCAAGAGTTCAAATGTTCTTATCTTCGATCCGGGCAAAAGATGATGTTAGACATGAATCAAACTTCCAAAATATGTTGCTCCATGATGTTCTCAATTAAATCCATCAAGTTCTGATGAAGAAATCGCGAAAAAACGAAGAAAAAAAGATGAAAATGGCCAAGTGACCCGGTCCAGGCCCTTAAATAGCCGAGATTTCCGGTCACTTACGGCCGTAACCGGCCATGGCTTACAGACGTAACCGACCATGGCTACCCTCTTGTCCAATTTGGCCGACATCTTTACGGCCGTTACCGGCACCAACTTACGTACGTAATAGGCCCTTACGGCCGTACCCGACCACAACCTTATGGCCGTTATCAACCAGTCCTTACGCCCAGCGAGTCACTGCCGACCGTGATCGGCCATCCCTGCCAGTCACTGCCGACCATGATCGGCCATCCCTGCCAGTCACTGCCGACCGTGATCGGCCATCCATCGAGTCCTCGGCCACGACTCGGCCAGCTGCCTGCTAACGTACGTAACACTTAATCCATTGCATACGTAATACGTACGTTGACTTGCTACAATATATACTCATATTACGTACGTAACACACCCTGTATAACGTACGTAAATCCATCCGTTGACTCACCTGTCCACATCCATGCCGAAAGCTGCTGACACAGGGCCCCACCTGCCGCCCGCAGCTCGGTCCTATCCGATTCCCTTCGTTACGTACGTAATGCCTTATACATAACGTACGTAAAGTGTATAATTTAGCGTACGTAAGTCCTTAACGCAAGCGTACGTAGTGGCCTTCTATACTTAGCTATTTCTGCTTCTGTCTGCCGTCTCAATATACTGAATACGTATACGCACATACTGAATACATATGCTCATCCCAATATCATTCTCATACGATACTTCTGAAGCACAATACCTCGAATACAACTGTCGACCAAGTACGACAATTGTACAAATACTCATACAGTATATCCGACATCGAAAAACACACCAAGCATGTAATATCCTAGAATTAAAAATAACCTCGATAGATATATTGGCACGGCTGTCACAGTCCCCCATAATTATTTATCCATACTGTATCGGTCCCACTCTGTACAGTACAACTCATATAAAATAATGCAAAAAATTCATAGTGAAATTCTAGAATATTACATATCTACCCACTTAAATAAGTTTCATCCTCGAAACTCAACACCTGTCAGTATCTCAATCCTGAAATATCTTGAAATCGTGACACCATGCTCAAATAATCATCATCAAAACCAAATAACTGAAATAACATACTTACAGGTCCGTGAAGTCGATGATCGCCCGCGATACTAGCATACGACTCCCACACAAAGTCTCAACACAATAACAACACACCGACATTGCAAATGTAGCAATTTGAAAATGTTTCAAAAATTCTGGAATCTCCAAAAATTAGTTTGACTCGAAAGTCGGAAAATTATTTTCAAAAATCACGCTACTACTGTACCAGTAGAGCCACATAACACACATGCCCATGTTTTACGAAACCCAAGCTCCGATACCATCTTCTGTAACACCCCCAAACTGACCGAGAATATTACAGCGCCGTGGGCCCCATATTGGAACCCACAAGGCTAAAATCATTTTCACAAATGTTTAAAAATGCCAAAAGGGCATTTAGAAAGTAAACGCAAGTTGAAAAAAATACTGAAAGCCATTATAAAATTACACACGCAGCGGATAGAGACATAATTAGATAAATTTGCAGCGGAATTATAAAAACAGAAAGAAATCTCGAATCCCGATAACCACGCCATATCCAGTATCACCAGAAAGCTCATCCCTTCACGACCGCTACTAGCTCGAACTCCGAGTACCTAAAATATAAAGCCCACGACGGGGTCAGCCATAATACTCAACAATGATAACGATCACATCACAAAAACAATACATATCAATGTAATTACAAGGTAAGAATAATTCCAATGTAATCTTACCGACATAACCTTACCAACCCATCACAATCCATATCAAATCAATCCTTACCATAATCCACATCTCACGTTCTTAAGTGACGAATGAATTCAAAAGTAACCATCTGTACTGTATCCGAAATGATACCAAGATTCCCAAACATAAACATATCTCCAATATAGAATAATCTGGCCAAGTCCGATTCGGTCCGCTGGATCGCACAATCGGATCTCATTCCTGATGAAACTGATATCACACGGCACATCTGTAAACAAACTGTCCCGAGACAATGGCAAGTCCCGGATATCAATACAAGCATGAATGTTCACACAATCAATAAAGATAAACAATCAATGCATCAGAAAGGGGAATATCAAGGACATGATGACTCCACGCGAGATCGACAAAGGATCAACCACGAACGAGAATACCATGATGTGATAACCCCAACAAGATCAGTGAAGGATCAACAACCGAGAATACCAAAGATACGGTAAACTCCAATAAGATCAATAGAGAGACAATAACCGATAATACCGACAACACGGTAGACTCCAATAAAATCAATAGAGACAATAACCAACAATACCGACGTCACGGTAAACTCCAATAAGATCAATAAAGGATCAACAACTGAGAATACCGACGGTAAGGCAACTCCCAACGGAATAAATAAGAATCAATAACGAACGAGATTACCAATGATAGGGGGAACTCCAAACGATATTAATAAAGGGTCGATGACAAAGGAGTTGACCATCGGTATGGTAACTCCAAACGAGGTCAGAAGAGGGTCAGCGGGGATAGATGCACGAGAGAATAAAATCGTCAACCATATACAAATCATATATACGAGATTTCAAAGACAATCCGACTATCGAACAGATCCGATTATACATGGACTGTGAACGACTAATCAATAAGACTCAAGATGGACGTCACGATATGCCCGATCTGGACATGCGTCCATGTACAATCCAACCACGGGTATTGAACAGATACATGTCTGGTCTCGTACCTAATCAGCCTCACGAAGTACGTCTCGTGTGCACGGTTCAATATGAGGTCGAAACCAACACACGCTACATGTGCCCGCCCTGAAAATCCTACACATGACCGATCAGAACATATCTGACTCCAGATATATCACGATACAACATGACAACGAATCCCAAAGAAGCACACGTCCAACAAGGATCAGAGGACTTTCCAAGTGAGCAACGATAACTCGATCATGAAAGACCGATACGACCACAACGTCGTATTTCCGTCAGACAACAGTTCACAGCATGCTCAACAATGCATATGATATTTGCACATAAACCCCAAGGCCGCAGCCAAGGGTCACGGAAGCATCTCACAGGAATACCCCGGAACATAGGTGCCATTTAGGTCTTATCCCCTAACACAGTTCATGCAATCACAAAATACCCCAAGGTCGCAACCAAGGGTCACGAAAGTATCCACACAGGAATGCCCCAGAACATGGGTGCCATCTAGGTCTTATCCCTCAACACATCGACCCCACAGATTACAACTCAAAGAAAGAGCACATCACAAATGTAGCAAACAATGATGCACACTCACCACATGAAGTATCAACACACACATGCAATAATGCAACAGGATGATTATCATAATATAATAGTATAAATTACCTCAAGCTGGGGACGCTAACCTTTCCACAACCAATATCCCTGAACGAATACACAGTTATCCGAATAGTCCGAAATGAAGTATATTCCATTACTAATACCAACCTACCATCTCAAGTTCATCTCGACATGATAACTAATCTTGATATCTGACTTCTCATATATTATACCAAATATGATTCACGTCTCCGTTTCCACTAGACATCTTTAAAATCATATACATTATGATTTATCACAGTCCAAGCATAATATACATAACACCATCCCGACAATTCATATCCCATAATACCATTGCTATATGAATCATAAATGTAATGAAAGCGAAACCATTTATTAAACATTATGAACTAAACAAGCATAACTTGCCTTGATACAAATTCGACGAAGCTGCTATCAATCCCGCCGTCTTCACCTACAAGCTCCTCAGCCCCGACCAAGACGATTCATACATTCTCCAACCTCAACCGCAGCGCAACGGTTAATCACCAATGATCACTTAACGCAACCTAATGCAATGATCAATTAACGATACGTTTGATAGCAATCGATAACCGATATAATCAACCAATCAAATTCAACGGTTCAATGATATCTCGATCATATGAAACCCAACCATATCAACTCTTAAAAATATGAATACAAGCCGAAATTCGATAATTAATAGTCCTAACAATGTCTTCAACATATAGTTTATATAACCTCAAGAATCTTAACAACAAAACCATAATAATCTTCATACGAATCATTCATAAATAATAACGTCAAAATCCGAATTCAAGGAGAGGATTACCCAACATACCTATTAGAAGATGAAATATACAAGTAATCATTTCCCATGATTAATACGGTGCGAAGAAATCGAAGAAAGGAAAGAGTCCCGATCCAACCTCCTTCAAAAGTTCGTTCCTATACCACAACGATATCAATTCAATCACAATTCCATGAAAACGTATAGAACTCCCCAAGTTCTACCCATTGAAGCATTTTATCGGACACTTTGAGGGCATAATCCAATTTAATCGATTAACGGAGAAATTCTTGAATTTGTTCCACAAAACTTCAAAGGTAATGAATGATTCCGAGAATATAATGAAGTTCTATCAATAATCTGAATTAAAACGAAAGAAATCGGCCCAAACATCATGAAACCTCAAAAATTCCCAAAACCAAGAGTTCAAGTGTTCTTACCTTCGATCCGGGCAAAAGACGATGTTAGACATGAATCAAACTTCCAAAATATGTTGCTCCAGGATGTTCTCAATCAAATCCATCAAGTTCTGATGAAGAAATCGCGAAGAAACGAAGAAAAAAAGATGAAAAATGGCCAAGTGACCCGGTCCAGGCCCTTAAATAGCCGAGATTTGCCGGTCACTTACGACCGTAACCGGCCATGGCTTACGGACGTAACCGGCCATGGATACCCTCCTATCCAATTTGGCCGACATCCTTACGGCCGTTACTGGCACCAACTTACGTACGTAATAGCCCTTACGGCCGTACCCGACCACAACCTTACGGCCGTTATCGACCAGTCCTTACGCCCAGTGAGTCACTGCCGACCGTGATCGGCCACCCCTGCCAGTCACTGCCGACCGTGATCGGCCATCCCCGCCAGTCACTGTCGACCGTGATCGGCTATCCAGCGAGTCCTCGGCCACGACTCGGCCAGCTGTCTCCTAACGTACGTAACACTTAATCCATTGCGTACGTAATACGTACGTTGACTTGCTACAGTATATACTCGTATTACGTACTTAATACACTCTGTATAACGTACATAAATCCATCCGTTGACTCACCTGTCCACATGCGCGCCGAAAGCTGCCGACACAGGGCCCCACCTGCCGACCACAACTCGGTCCTGTTCGATTCCCTTTGTTACGTACGTAATGCCTTATGCATAACGTACGTAAAGCGTATAATTTAGCGTACGTAAGTCCTTAATGCTAGCGTACGTAATGGCCTTCTATACTTGGCCATTTCTGCTTCTGTCTGCCATCTCAATATACTGAATACATATACGCACATATTAAATACATATGCTTGTCCCAATATCATTCTTATATGATACTTCTGAAGCACAATACCTCGAATACAACTGTCGACCAAGTACGACAATTATACAAATAATCATACAGTATATCCAACATCAAAAATCACACCAAGCATGTAATATCCTAGAATTAAAAATAACCTCGATAGATATATTGGCACGGCTGTCACAGTCCCCCAAAATTATTTATCCATACTGTATCGGTCCCACTCTGTACAGTATAGCTCAGATAAAATAATACGAAAAATTCATAGCGAAATTCTAGGATATTACAAGTGTCCAGCTACCCAGAGTTTTGGTCGCGGACGAGGCAGAGGACATTTCGACCGAAAGGGGACATCGAGTGCCGGATCCATTCCTCCATGCCTGTATAAAATGAGGAGGGCAGACGATCAGGATGCTGCTGTCGCATCAGGTACCGTTCAGATTCTTTCACAAATAGTTAGCATTTTATTCGATACAGGGGCTACACATTCATTTATATCTTTGTCTTGTGTAAATCGTTTGAACATTTCTGGTTTTCATAATTGTGAGCCTTATATTGTGGGTTTACCGAGTGGAGAGAGAATTGTGGGAAACTTAGAAACTAGAGATTTTACCATATCAATTGGAGGTAGAGATTGGCCCTCAAATCTGATTGTGATAGAAATGCAAGGAGACGACCTGATTCTCGGAGATGATTGGCTTAATCGATATGGAGCTATTGTAAACTACCAGAAGAGGAACATCTCGATGATAGCTGAATATGGTTCCAAAATATTGTTCGAGGGAGGAGACCAGGAAGCTCAGGAAAGATGATCAAGGCGATGAAAGCTGTCAAACTGCTAAAACAGGGCTGTACTGGATACTGGTGTTACGCAATGAATAAGGAAGACGAAAAAGTAGAACTTTCATCCCGTCCTATTGTGAACGAATTTCCAGACGTGTTTTCTGATGAATTACCTGGACTACCTCCACGACGAGATGCGGAATTCACCATCGAGCTGGAACCAGGAGCTACACCAATTTCTAAGGCGCTGTATCGTATGGCACCTACTGAAATGTACGAATTAAAGAAGCAACTGGAAGAGTTACTAAACAAAGGCTATATTCAGCCAAGCATTTTTCCCTGGGGTGCACCAGTTCTTTTTGTCCGGAATAAAGATGGATCGCTTTGATTGTGTATTGACTATCGAGAACTGAACAAGATGACGATCAAAAAAAAGTATCCGTTACCACGGACTGATGATTTGTTTGACCAGTTGCAAGGAGCAACAGTATTTTCTAAGATCGATCTGAGATCGGGATACCATCAGTTGAGGATTAGGGAATCTGATGTTCCGAAGTCAGCATTTAGAACTCGTTACGGACATTATGAGTTTGTAGTGATGCCGTTTGGTCTCACTAATGCACCTGCCGTGTTTATACAATTGATGAATCGAGTGTTCATAGAGTATTTTGACAAGTTCATGGTTGTGGTTATTGATGACATTCTGGTTTATTCTAAGAGCCCGGAAGAGCATGCGCAACACTTACAGATCATTTTGGACCTCTTGAGAAGCGAACAATTATATGCCAAATTTTCTAAGTGTGAATTCTGGCTAAAGGAAGTAATATTTCTCGGTCATGGGGTATCAGCAGAAGGAGTCCGAGTAGATCCCCTAAAAATCGAAGCAGTTATGGATTGGAAGTCTCCTAAGAACATAAAGGAAGTCAGGAGTTTCTTAGGAGTTGCTGGGTATTATTGTCAGTTCGTGGAAG
This sequence comes from Orobanche coerulescens, assembly GCA_033398695.1. NCBI lineage: Eukaryota > Viridiplantae > Streptophyta > Magnoliopsida > Lamiales > Orobanchaceae > Orobanche > Orobanche coerulescens. The sequence continues at coordinate 67,073,867 of CM065803.1, forward strand.
GGTTTTCCAAAATTACCCACCCACTTACTCGATTACTGCAGAAAACCCAAAAGTTTGAGTGGAACGAGATGTGCCAGTCCAGCTTTGATGAATTGAAGAAGAGATTGACGACGACACCGATTTTAGCACTCCCACAGGGAACTGGAGGATTCATTGTCAAACCAAGGTCTCGGGTGTGTACTAATGCAGAATGAGAAGGTGATCTCCTACGCATCACGGCAGTTAAAGCCCTATGAAGTAAATTATCCAACGCACGATTTGGAGCTGGCAGCTGTGGTTTTTGCCTTGAAAATTTGGAGACATTATTTGTACGGGACTCACTGTCAGATCTTCACGGATCATAAGAGTCTCAAATACATCTTCAGTCAGAAAGAGTTGAACATGCGGCAGAGGATAAGGCTGGAACTAATTAAGGACTATGACTTGGAAATTCTTTATCATCCAGGAAAAGCAAATGTGGTGGCCGATGTACGAAAGCCTGTTTCTATGCGAATGCTGGAGACTCTCACCTCCCAGACCAGCATTCAGCAGGAATTGATTCGTGAAGGAATTGAAGTATGGTTGCAAAGAGTCCAGGGAAAACTGTATGTGATGGAACCAACTTCATCATTAACCGAAGAAATCAAATCTAAGCAATTAGATGATCCTCTGATGATTCGATTACGCAATGAAGTGAGCAAAGCAAAAGCCCCAGGATTTGTAATTCATGATGATGGAGTATTAAGATTCCAGAGCCGACTTTGTGTTCCCGATGTCGAGGTGTTGAAGCAGACAGTCATGAAGGAAGCTCATAGCACGCCCTATTCCATCCATCCAGGCACCAGTAAAATGTATAAGGATCTGAAGCAGAATTTTTGGTGGGGCAACATGAAGAAAGACGTAGCAAATTACGTCTCGAAATATTTGATTTGTCAGCAGGTTAAGATCGAGCATCAACGACCTGCTGGAATGCTGAAGCCGCTCCCGATTCCTGAATGGAAGTGGGAGGACATATCGATGGACTTTATCACTAATATGCCGAGGTCCAGAACAGGAATGAATATGATTTGGGTTATAGTTGACCGTCTAACCAAATCGGCACATTTTATGGGCATAAAGGACACTTGGGGACCAGAGAAGTTGGCACGAGTATTTATTGCAGAGATAGTCCGATTGCATGGTACGCCGAATACCATTATTTCTGACCGATACAGTCGCTCTGTGTCTCATTTTTGGAAAGAAGTGCATAAGGCCTTGGGAACCGAATTAAACTTCAGCACAGCTTATCATCCTCAGACAGACGGACAGTTTTGGAGGACTATTCAAACAGTGGAAGACATGCCGAGGGCTTATGCCTTATATTGGTCGACTAATTGGGAAGTTCATCTACCGTTGATTGAATTCAACTACAACAATAGTTGGCATGCTTCCATTAAGATGGCACCATTTGAGGCATTATACCGGAGAAGGTGCAGATCGCCCCTATGTTGGGATGATTCGTCAGACTTGATCAGGATGGAACTAGAATTGATCGTACAGACATAAGAGAATATAGCCTTGATTCGCAAAAGACTGTTGACCGCCCAAAGTCGACAGAAATCTTATACAGACGTGCGCCGTCGCCCATTAGAATTCAGTATTGGAGATCACGTGCTTTTAAAGGTTTCTCCTACTTGGGGAATTTTTTGTTTTGGAAAGAAGGGGAAGCTGAGTCCGAGATACATCAGACCGTTCGAGATTCTTGAAGGAGTTGGAGAATTAGCATACTGGTTGGCATTACCGCCGTCGCTGAGCCATATTCATAACGTATTCCACGTATCCCAGTTACGGAAGTATATACCAGATCCCAGTCATGTCATTGATTTCGGCGAGATTGAAGTCGCTAAGGATGGCACGTTTGAAGAGAGACCGATCAAGCTACTCGAAACTCGAGTCAAACAATTGAGAAATAAACCGATCGCTTTGGTTAAGGTTTAGTGGTCGTGCCACAGAGTGGAAAAAGCCACTTGGGAGACGGAGAATAGCATGAAATCCAGGTATCCAGAGTTATTTTCGTCTTGACTTTCGGGACAAAACTCCTTTTTAGAAGGAGAGTATGTAATATCTGGATAAATTGTTGAGTATTTCATCTGTATTGAACCCTGTATTATTCGAAATTGCAATATCAATAATTGAAGTATAACCTTTCTCCTATTCGTATCCATGTGCATGATAATATCAACATGTAAATTTTCACATGCAAGTACGTGATAACTTACGCTAAGAAGTAAGCTTAACGTACGTTATATTTCAAGGTTAGCGTACGCCACGAATGAAGCGTAGCGTACGTAAGGCAGCCAATAATGGAGCAAGACGGCTAGCACATACGCTAGCTGGTTGATGGGTCTGGATAAGATTCCCACAGATGAACCTGGACAGTTTTGGAGTCAACAGGTGTTAACGTACGCTAAGGTATGTTACCAGCGTACGCTAATGGGTGATGCTTACGTACATAACTTGATGGTGTTGCGTATGTAAGTGAGTATAGAACGAGACAGTAAGCTATCATTGGACGATAGCGTACGCTAAGGAGAACGGGTAGCATACGCTAAAAGGATTACGTACGTTATGCGTGAAGGCTAACATACGTAAAGTCAGTAACATTATAAATGGGACAGCACCCCATTTCATTTGTCTACGTTTTCTTCACTTGTCCTTCACTTTTTTGAAGTCCAGAGAGCCTCCCCCTTCTTCATAAACACCCATTGACCATATATACTTGATCATTGGAGATCGGATATCACTTATGCTTGATCATTGAAGTGGAGAAACATCTTGGATTGGCACACTACCGAGAATATTAGGTTCCATAGATGATTTATACAACCAAACATCATGTTTAGAGGTTGGGATGATTATGCTTAAGTTATCATTGTTGAGAACATTATAGTTGGAGTCTTGTTACGACAAACAATAAGAGTAGTGTTCTGAGATTGATAATCCGTATCGAATGGTGTTGTCATAATAATCGTAGGCTTGGTATGAATATCATTTTTTTTGCTAAACGGACTTAAGGAAAGGACCATCGAAGGTTGTATCATTTCTTATTAGCTGGATTGGTTAATTAATATCCATGATGAAGTTTGAATGTATTGATGATATTGGTAACAAGTATATCAACCTTAGATTACCCGAACTACGTAAGAGAATTTGTAATCAAGATTGGAGTATGACATCATGATTATATGCTTATCCTTGAAGTTGGAAGACATTGAACATCATTATATCATTCAAGTTTACATGAGTGTAACATGTATGAAGATAACGTACGTTAAATACTGAGAATTTCGTACGACGAGTCAGTCGTCTGATTAGGGAAGATACTGTCATATACATGTTTAGCGTGTGTTAGGCTCTGTATCTTACGTACACTAACGAGCAGACTTAACGTATGATACGTTGGATACGTAATGTACATTAAATACTATCTAATGCATGATTAGCGTACGCTAGGCTTCGTAGCTTACATACGCTAACGAGCATACTTAATGTACGCTATGGTTGGTACGTAACGTACGTTATGCAGATCAGACAGGTTACGTGTTGTTGAACTTTCGGCCGTAATTTAGGATGTTAGATGTTCGTAAGATAGTTATTCGACATGAGATGAACTCTATATTATTTCTTCTGTTTTAGGTCCGAATCTTACTACGTGATTGATCGAAGTGGCGACCTTCGAGTGTATTGATATTCGTCGAAGTTTATTCTTGTCATCAATTCGAGGCAAGTACTTTAATTGTTTTACGTATTGATGTTATACATATTTTTGTGCATATATGTCGTTGTTGTATGTCCACCTAATGTTGGTCCGACGGGATCATCGGGGGATCTATGCTAGCGTGCGCTAGATCATCGGACATGTTTTTACACTTCGTGTTGGTCTGACGGGATCATCGGGGGATCTAGGCAGTTAACGCTCGATCATCGGAATTACCATGTGTATGTTGTGATGTCATGTTGTGATTATCATTTGTGTATGATATTTATGAGTTTCTCGTAGGAAGAGACTCGTTAGTATTTTGTCATTTATGTTAGTATTGTTCTTCATGAATCGTTTGTGGTACTTGTACTAGCATCGTTGTGATAACCCCTTCGGGAGTGAACATTTGTTTATGTTCAGGATCCAGGAGAGCAGGAAAACAACCACTGGAACTGCATGACGACGAGGGTGCAGAGTGATGTTCCAGCCGGGTTTAATTGTCTGTTGTTGCGTTTTTTTAATAAGTACTCGAGTACATCATCGTTTGTGATGTTGGATTTGGTTATGTATTAATATTCTTCATTTGGACATTTGTATTTTCAGTGTTGGCCCAGAACTGTTGTATTTTATTTCAGTTACTTTCATATATTGGTATTTGTTATTATCTGTTCATTTCTTCAGCCTTGTAAATTCTTATGTAAAGGATTTACGGCGCTGTAATATTCCTGGATATACCTGGGGTGTTACAGTATAGATTACATGACTGATGGTTTTCAAGTATGCGAACCCCTCAGCAATTTGATGATTCTCAAGTTGATGGTTGACCCCTTCAAATAATGTACGCGATGTTGGTGGTAATGATGGTGGTAGTGGTAGTACTAATGATGGTTGTAGTGCCGATGACAATGAAGACATAAATATTGATGGTATCAATCTTTAAGATGCCGAGGTTCAGTAACATTAGTTTGAGAAATTTTGCAAATACCGTGAGAAAAAAGGTATGTTTAATAAAAGATTTGGAAAAGAGGCAGAACCAGAACCAAAATGGAAACGCTTTAATTTTGATCAATTAATAGATGAAGAAGGTGCTCTAGATCTTTTCTCTGGTTCTGGGTGGAAAATCCAGGCAGACCTCCATATATGTCACCTTCTGGAGTTGATGATGACATGGATGAAACATTTGATCCTGCAAATGCAATACCTTTATCGATAGGATCTACATTTCTTTTAAAATATAAATTGAAGAACGCTGTTGGGTGGTATCATTTGGAAAACAATTCTGACTATCGTACTCTAAAATCTAATAAGAACCACTATTCTACCGCTTGTACAGACGAAATATGTAATAGCGGCTCAGGTAGGGGTGGGTTTTGGAGAGTGCACTCATTGGACGAACATACCTGCCGTTTTGATCCAAATCGCTAGGCACCTAAGCAGTTGCCATATAAGATGCTCGGTGAATACATGTCCGGCAAACTATTAGTGGATGGGTAGATTATGACTCCAAAACTAGCGATGGCTCAGCTTAAAACGGAGCATTGTTTGACAATCCGTTACCGCATGGGATTGAGCATTCACAACCATGTTATTTCAGTGATATATGGAGACTATCAAGATTCTTTCATAATGATCCCCTTGTACTTGCATATGATGGAGGTGACGAATCAGGTACCATAACTGCTTATGTGGTTGATGCTAATACTGGAAAACTTAAATACAAATTTTATACTCTGGGGGCTTCAGTACCTGGATTTTGTTATCTAGACCAATCATTATTGTTGATGGGACACACCTTAAAGGTAAGTATCAAGGAGTATTTTTGTTGCTGTTACAAAAGATGGTGATTTTGGGATTGGCGATGTCGAATGCGATGGGTCGTGGAAGTTTTTCATGTACAAATTGTGAAAAGCATTTGGTTGTCCAAGGGACCTCTTGATTGTTTTAGATGGATACCAACCCATATCAATTGCTATATAGGAGGTATTCCCACTTGCGCATCATGGGTTATGTTGTTACCATATTCAGAAGAATTTAGCTAAGTATGGTCAACACGTGGTGGCAATTTTCAATGCTGCAGCTTACAGCTATCGTAGTGAGGACTATAATAGGCATATGGAAATATCATGTCCATCTACAGCTGCCCACTTGACAGAAGCTGTTGATGAGAATAGATGGGCTCATGTGAAGTGTCCAGTCTGGCGATTCGAGGTTATGAATTCAAATTCCATGGAAAGCATGAAAAATCGTCTTCTATAGGCTAGAAGGCTGCCCGTTTCCTCACTTCTCGTGGTATGTCGAACCTTGGTAGAAGAACGTGTTAGGAATATGCCCTCTATTGTCACTTAGAGGATGAGAGAGTGAGAGCATTGTATTGTAATTATGAACATCAATTGAATAAGATATTTATTATTTCTATATTATTGTATATCATTTGGTATATAGAATAATAATCCTTGCATTTGAAGGCAAATATTCCACTCCTTATGAAGATAAGGAGATATGCATTGGAAGTGTTTAGAGCTAGAATGCTTAACTGGTTAGCAAGTCGATAAAACTTAACTGGGCAATGTACTTTTGACATGGAGAGTACCTGTCTCACTAAGGGTTAGTAGGAGCACACATCATAGGTATGCTAATGGTATTAGTATACTCGGACTCAACTCACCTCGATTCAGTCACATGGATTTTGTTAGGAATACATTTAGAATTTTGATGATGTCATCCCTGTATTCTAAAGTTCAATTCAAATGCCATGTTCTAAGTACTTGGCATTCGAAAGAAGAACCAAATGAGTATCTTCTATAGGCTTTTTACAAAGTTAGACTAAAGATTGATCAAACAAGCTAAGTCCATTCAGTTAAGTACCGGTAAGTCAGAATATCAGCTGAGTATCACCACGTCAGAATATTAGCTAAGTATCGCATATCAGCTAAGTATCACATTGTAACACCCCCGATATATTCAGGAATATTACAGCGCCGTAAATCCTTTACATAAGGATTTACAAGGCTGAAGAATTTAAACAGGCATTAAATGATACTAACGAATGAAAATAACGAAATTACGGTACAACAATTCTGACCCAATACAGAAATAGTACAATTGTTCAACAGAACTCAATAATACATCACCAAATTCAAATCATCACAAATGACTTCGTACTCGAGTACTTATTAAAATAACCAATAAATAATGCATAAGAAACCCGGTCGGAACATCACTCTGCACCCTCGTCGTCATGCACCTCCAGTGGTTGTTTTCCCGCTCTCCTAGATCCTGAACATACACAAATGTTCACCCCCGAAGGGGTTAGCACAACGATGCTAGTATAAGTACAATAATCATACAACAGTGATATAATCAACAATTATATCATAACAAGTTTCTCCAACGAGAATATCCACAACACATATCATATCATAACAGTTTCAACATACTGATGGTATTCCAACGATCCAAAGTACACACGGCTATAGATTCCCATGATGATCCCGTCGGACCAACACATGGTGGAACTACTGTCCAACGATCCAAATAAGACACAACTATAGATTCCCATGATGATTCCCGTCGGATCAACGCATGGTGGACATATATTCACAAAATATTTACACGAAACAATCACAACATAATTTTCATAATATAAACAATTCTAATTAGAGTACTTGCCTCGATTCAAGACAAGAACAATACTTCCACAAAACGAACACTCGAAAGTCGTCCTCCTCAATCAATCACGCAACAAGATCAAACCTTAACAAAAGAAATGATATAGGATTTATCTCACGTCGTACGGATGTTTAACAATTCGATTTACGGCCAAAAGTTCATAAAATGCAATCAGATCGACCGGTTAGCGCACGCTAAGTACTCTGTGTAGCGTGCGTTAAGTCTGCTCGATAGCGCACGCAAACAACAAAGCCTTGCGTACGCTAACTATGTATGGTCAGTACTTCACTGACCAGCCAACTGACTCGTCTGATGGTCTAGCGTACGTTACGTACCAAACGTAGCGCACGCTAACTAGTGCTCGATAGCACACGTTAAACTGCATAGCATAGCGTGCGCTATCTCTGCATGGCAGTTTACTGCTGAGCAGTAAACTGTTCTTGCCATGATCGAAACAATGAAATCTTTCGTGATAATTCATGTTACTTCCATGAATACCAAGTTCATACCCTTATGAATGATTTTACGGATAAAGACAACTTCGGATTCAAGGATATGCATACCAATATAAAACCATATTCCATTCCGACTTCAAATCTTCATACGACAATTCGAAAAGCTAAACGGTTGATATCAACACCCTATATCCATCAATATTATCATGCTGAAGTTGATAAACGTTCTATCTATACTAGATAAATCCTTCCATGATCAAACCTTTAGATTTATCCAACAATAATGATTGTTAAAGTCAAGTCCAAGATTACTATGAAATCATCTAATAGATTCGGTTTACCAATGATAGAAGCTTCTCTTCACATATTCAGTGTAATAAGATTCGAATCATGATGATTATAATCAAGGTATTTAAGACTTATTCATCTCAATATTCCAAACATGATATACTTGGATAATTCATCTATGAAAATCCATATCTTGTTAACATGATCATCCAAATCGTTAGAATCCAACTCTAAGTCCGGAGATAGATTGAACATACCTTAAAATGACGAAAATCACTGAACCGTAAGGTAGAATCCCACTCCGGTTGGTTGTATGCCACTCCAAGGTGCTATTCCACTTCCATGAACATTCCCAAGTGATAACCAATGTATAACACCAACAATATGTGTTCTAAGTGTATAGGAGTATTACTACAGCTCTCTGAACTCTCAAGGATGAAGAAAGGGCGAAAGAAATGAAAGCCAAAACGGTTGATGTCCCATTTATAATATTCTGCATTATTAACAAGTTAGCGCACGCTACTAAGCATCCCTTAGCGTGCGCTAATAATGGTTGACTTCAGAATTTGTCCGGTTGCGTCAGCGGGAATCTTATCCGGACCCATGTCCCGGCTGGCGCATGTGTTAGCCGTCCCGCTCAATAATTGAGTTCTTAGCGCACGCAACTCCTATCTTCATAGCGTGCGCTAATAATGGCCCGATAGCGCGCGTTAAGATACATTCTTAGCGTGCGCTATCACGAGGTTGCTTGAGCAATTTTGCAAGTTTCTATACTTATGTACAATGATATCAATGCACGAAATATCATACTCCAATAATCAAAATCACCAATCCGAATAATACAGGGTTTGAATACAGATGAAATACACTGTAATAAATCCGGATATTACATACTCTCCTACTAAAAGTAGTTTCGTCCCGAAACTCAAGACGAAAATAACTCGGGATATCTAGACTTCATATCAGCTTCCGTTTCCCAGGTGGCTTCTTCCATTCCGTGACGTGACCACTGAACTTTGACCAAAACGATTGACTTGCTCCTCAGTTGCTTAACTCGACTCTCGAGTATCTTGACTGGTCTTTCTTCGAACGTCCCATCCTGCTCAACTTCGATCTCGTCGAAATTAATGATATGACTGGGATCTGGTATATACCTCCGTAACTGGGATACGTGGAACACGTTATGAACATGGCACAATGACGGCGGCAATGCTAATCTGTATGCCAACTCCCCAACTCTCTCGAGGATCTCAAATGATCCGATATATCTCGGACTCAGCTTTCCTTTCCTTCCGAAATGAAAGATTCCCCGAGTAGGGGAAACCTTCAAAAGTACATGGTCTCCAGTATTGAACTCCAATGGGCGACGACGTACGTCCGCATAGGATTTCTGGCGACTCTGGGTAGTCAACAGCCTTTCACGAATTAAGGCTATCTTCTCTCGAGTCTGCTCGATCAATTCTGGTTCTGCTCCGATCAAGTCCGATGAATCATTCCAGCATAGGGGCGATCTGCATCTCCTTCCGTATAATGCCTCAAACGGTGCCATCTTAATGGAAGCATGCCAACTATTGTTGTAGGTAAATTCAATCAACGGTAGATGAACTTCCCAATCGTTTGACCAATCTAAGGCACAGGCCCTTAGCATGTCTTCCACCGTTTGTATAGTTCTCTGCATTGTCCGTCACCGCGGGTGATAAGTCAGATCAAGTTCACCCGGTCCCCAAGGCCTTATGAACTGCTTTCCAAAAGTGAGACACAAAACGACCGTCTCTATCAGAAACAATGGTCTTCGGCGTACCATGCAATCGAACTATCTCCGAAATAAATACTCGTGCCAACCTCTCTAGTCCCCACGTATCCTTAATGCCTAGAAAATGAGCCGATTTGGTTAAACGGTCAACTATCACCCAAATCATGTTCATTCCTGTCCTGGTTTTCGGCATATTAGTGATAAAGTCCATCGATATGTCTTCCCACTTCCATTCAGGAATCGGGAGCGGCTTCAACATTCCAGCAGGCCGTTGATGCTCGATCTTAACCTGCTGACAAGTCAAGCATTTCGAAACATAGTCCGCTACGTCTTTCTTCATGTTGCCCCACCAGAAGTTCTGCGTCAAGTCCTTATACATTTTACTGGTGCCCGGGTGGATAGAATAGGGCGAACTATGAGCTTCCTTCATAATTGTCTGTTTCAGAACATTAACATCGGGAACGCAGAGTCGGTTATGAAATCTCAAAACTCCATCGTCATGAATTATGAATCCGGGGGCCTTTCCTTGGATCACTTCATCATGTAACCGAATCATCAGAGGATCATCTGCTTGTCTAGATTTGATTTCTTCGGTTAATGATGAAGTTATCTCCATCACGCACAGCTGTCCCTGGACTCTTTGTAACCATACTTCAATTCCTTCACGAATCATCTCTCGCTGAAGGCTAAGTTGGGAGGTCAGCGTCTCCAGCATCTGAATAGAGACAGGATTGCGGCTAAGTGCATCGGCCAATACATTCGCTTTGCCTGGATGATATAAAATCTCCAAGTCATAGTCCTTAATCAGTTCTAACCATCTTCTTTGCCGCATGTTCAACTCTTTCTGACTGAATATGTACTTGAGACTCTTATGATCCGTAAAGATCTGACAGTGAGTCCCGAATAGATAGTGCCTCCAGATCTTCAAGGCAAAAACCACTGCTGCTAGCTCTAAATCATGTGTTGGGTAATTCACTTCATAAGGTTTCAGTTGTCGCGACGCATAAGCGATCACCTTATCATTCTGCATCAACACGCACCCAAGTCCTTGGTTCGAAGCATCACTGTAAACTATGAATCCTTCAGTTCCCTGCGGAAGTGATAGAATCGGTGCCGTCGTCAATCTCTTCTTCAATTCATCAAAGCTAATCTGACATAATTCATTCCACTCAAACTTTTGAGTTTTCTGCAGGAGTCGAGTAAGTGGGCGGGAGATTTTAGAAAACCCTTCCACGAATCGACGATAGTATCCAGCAAGTCCTAAGAAGCTTCGGACTTCTTTTACGTTCTTAGGAGGCTTCCAATCCATAATTGCTTCGATCTTCTGAGGATCTACTCGGACTCCTTTAGCTGACACCACATGGACGAGGAACATTACTTCCTTTAGCCAGAATTCACACTTAGAGAGTTTGGCGTACAATTGCTCGTTTCTCAAAAGTTCCAACACAATCCGCAAATGCTGCGCATGTTCCTCCGGGCTCTTAGAATACACCAGAATGTCATCAATGAACACGACCACAAATTTATCCAAAAATTCAATGAACACACGGTTCATTAATTGCATAAATACAGCAGGTGCGTTAGTGAGACCAAACGGCATCACTACAAACTCATAATGTCCGTAGCGAGTTCTGAACGCTGATTTCGGAACGTCAGATTCCTTAATACTTAGCTGATGATATCCTGATCTCAGATCAATTTTAGAAAATACCGTTGCCCCTTGCAGCTGGTCCAATAGATCATCAATCCGTGGTAACGGATATTTGTTCTTAATCGTCATCTTGTTCAGCTCTCGATAGTCAATACACAGTCGGAGCGATCCATCCTTCTTTCGGACGAAAAGAACTGGCGCTCCCCAGGGTGAAACGCTTGGCTGAATATAGCCCTTGTCCAGTAACTCCTCCAGCTGCTTCTTCAGTTCGTACATTTCAGTAGGTGCCATACGATACGGCGCCTTGGAAATTGGTGTAGCTCCGGGTTCCAGCTCAATGGTAAATTCCACATCCCTTCGTGGAGGTAGTCCCGATAACTCGTTAGGAAATACATCTGGAAATTCGTTCACAACAGGAATGGATGAAAGTTCCACAATTTCGTCTTCTTTCTTCATTGCGTAACACCAAGATCTGCATGCACTGTTTCAACAATTTGTGACTTTCATCGCCTTGATCAATTTTCCCGAGCTTCCGGTTTCCATCCTTGAACAAGACTTGAGCCATCATCGATGATCGGTGAAATATTCCTCCTTCGGTAGTCTACAATTGCTCCATACCGATTAAGCCAATCATCTCCGAGTATCGTCATCTCCTTGCATTTCTATCACGATCGATTTGAGAGCCACTCTCGCCCCAAATGATACAGGGAAATTTCTAGTTTCTAAATTTCCGACAATCCTCTCTCCACTCGGTAAACCAACAACATAAGGTTCACAAGCATGAAAACCGGAAATATTCAAACGATTTACACAAGACAAAGAGATGAAAAAATTTGAAGCTCTGTATCGAACAAAACGCTAATCGGCCGGGAAAGGATTTGGACAAGACACGATGTGACAGCAGATCCCGATCACTGTCCTCCTCATCTCATACAAACGTGGGGGAACAGATCCGGCACTCGATGTCCCCTTTCGGTCCCATTGTCCTCTGCCTCACCCGCGGCCAAAATTCTGAGGCATCTGAACACTTTGCTGCGTCTGTTGGACACTGGCTTCCTTCTGAACTGGCTGTGATGAACGTGTTCCATTGTACTTAGTGGCGTCCTTACAAAACGTCGCACGGTTCCCTTCCTGTCCGCACTCAAAACATGTAACCGGAGTGCGCAAACAATCACGCCAAAGGTGGCCTGGGCGACCACAGTTAAAGCACTTCCTAGCTGTATCCGTCGTGGCTGACATTGTTCCGTAATTCTTTCCGCTCTTAGATGGGTGCAGAGGCTTCTTGAAAGAAAAATAAGACTGGGCCTTGCGGGGCCCACTGCTCTTGTGCTCTGTAAAAGTACCAGAGACTTTCTGTTTCTTCGACTCCATAAACTTCTCCATTGCTGCTTCTTTTATTTCGTACGCCAACGCCTTATCCTGGTATTGGCGGAGAGTGGTACATTCAAAACCGGACATGTACCTCTGGATTTCTGGTTTCATCCTCATTTCAAAATGAATCATCATCTCCGCATCTGCTCACCGGATGTCGAACAAATGCTAATTGCTGGTTAAACGTCTTAATCGTCTGGGATACGGGTTCGTCTGATGGTTGAGCGGAGAAAAATTCCCGAATTTTGGCTTCCCTCACAGGACGAGGGCAATACTGAGCTTCCATCATCATTTTAAATTCCGTCCAATCGGCATCATGATCTGCAGGTCGGATAGCTTCCCACCACTCGGATGCTTCCCCTATCAGAAAGTACTGGGCAATAGGAGCTCTTCTGTCGTCCGGGCAATTAATTCCAGCAAAAATTTTCTCCAGTTCCTTCAACCAATGGTCCCAAGTGGGAGTCTCGGAAAAGCCGTCAAATTTGGGTGGTTGCATCTTTGCCACTTCTTGTAACCATCGGTCACCTCGATTTCCCATTTCTGGAATCCTTTGTTGTCCATCTCCCTGCTGAATTCCTGCCGCCACTTGCATTCGGTCCACGACCTGAGCGGCCGAGTCATCTGGTTCACGACTTGACGAAGGATTTCTGGCACACCAGGTTCCGGTTCGTTATTGATGGATTGCTGCGGCTCGCCTGAGCTATGACTAGCCTGATTACAAGGCGACGCCTCCCTTTCAGCATTCCTTCGTCCGCGTCCACGACCGCGACCACGTCCACGTCCGCCTCTCAACATGCTGTAAGCACAAGTACTTAATACACAGGAAACAGCATCGTTCTAATATTCAAGTATAAAGAGACACAACATGTAAAGAACGAGATAGAGTTTAGGAACTTACAACCACCGTTCGCATGAAGACGTAGGCAGTGCAGTGATGTCATTCACGGCCGGTTACCTCAAAAGACGTAAATGACCCCTATTTTAACCCAACGGCCAAGATATCCATAATCTTAGCTCCGATACCATATTCTGTAACACCCCCGATATATTCAGGAATATTACAGCGCCGTAAATCCTTTACATAAGGATTTACAAGGCTGAAGAATTTAAACAGGCATTAAATGATACTAACGAATGGAAATAACGAAATTACGGTACAACAGTTCTGACCCAATACAGAAATAGTACAATTGTTCAACAGAACTCAATAATACATCACCAAATTCAAATCATCACAAATGACTTCGTACTCGAGTACTTATTAAAATAACCAATAAATAACAGACAGTAAACCCGGTCGGAACATCACTCTGCACCCTCGTCGTCATGCACCTCCAGTGGTTGTTTTCCCGCTCTCCTAGATCCTGAACATACACAAATGTTCACCCCCGAAGGGGTTAGCACAACGATGCTAGTACAAGTACAATAATCATACAACAGTGATATAATCAACAATTATATCATAACAAGTTTCTCCAACGAGAATATCCACAACACATATCATATCATAACAGTTTCAACATACTGATGGTATTCCAACGATCCAACACCTGACTATAGATTCCCATGATGATCGTCGGACCAACACATGGTGGAACTACCTGTCCAACGATCCAACGCACACAGCTATAGATTCCCATGATGATTCCCGTCGGATCAACGCATGGTGGACATATATTCACAACATATTTACACGATACAATCACATCATAATTGTCATAATATAAACAATTCTAATTAGAGTACTTGCCTCGATGCGAAGACAAGAACAATACTTCCACAAAACGAACACTCGAAAGTCGTCCTCCTCAATCAATCACGCAACAAGATCAAACCTTAACAAAAGAAATGATATAGGATTTACCTCACGTCAAATGCGAATGTTTAACAATTCGATTTACGGCCAAAAGTTCATAAAATGCAATCGATCGCTTAGCGCACGCTAAGTACTCGTAGCGTCGTTAAGTTCGCTCGATAGCGCACGCAACAACAAAGCCTTGCGACGCTAACTATGTATGGTCAAGATTTCACCGACCGGCCCAATCGACTTCGTCGATGGTCTAGCGTCGTTACGTACCAAACGTAGCGCACGCTAACTAGTGCTCGATAAGCGACGTTAAATCGCATAGCATAGCGTGCGCTATTCGCATGGCGATTCCTTTGACGATAAAGAATTCTTGCCATGATCGAAACAATGAAATCTTTCGTGATAATTCATGTTACTTCCATGAATACCAAGTTCATACCCTTATGAATGATTTTACGGATAAAGACAACTTCGGATTCAAGGATATGCATACCAATATAAAACCATATTCCATTCCGACTTCAAATCTTCATACGACAATTCGAAAAGCTAAACGGTTGATATCAACACCCTATATCCATCAATATTATCATGCTGAAGTTGATAAACGTTCTATCTATACTAGATAAATCCTTCCATGATCAAACCTTTAGATTTATCCAACAATAATGATTGTTAAAGTCAAGTCCAAGATTACTATGAAATCATCTAATAGATTCGGTTTACCAATGATAGAAGCTTCTCTTCACATATTCAGTGTAATAAGATTCGAATCATGATGATTATAATCAAGGTATTTAAGACTTATTCATCTCAATATTCCAAACATGATATACTTGGATAATTCATCTATGAAAATCCATATCTTGTTAACATGATCATCCAAATCGTTAGAATCCAACTCTAAGTCTGGAGATAGATTGAACATACCTTAAAATGACGAAAATCACTGAACCGTAAGGTAGACTCCCACTCCGGTTGGTTGTATGCCACTCCAAGGTGCTATTCCACTTCCATGAACATTCCCAAGTGATAACCAATGTATAACACCAACAATATGTGTTCTAAGTGTATAGGAGTATTACTACGACTCTCGAACTCTCAAGGATGAAGAAAGGGCGAAAGAAATGAAAGCCAAAACGGTTGATGTCCCATTTATAATATTCTGCATTATTAACAAGTTAGCGCACGCTACTAAGCATCCCTTAGCGTGCGCTAATAATGGTTGACTTCAGAATTTGTCCGGTTGCGTCAGCGGGAATCTTATCCGGACCCATGTCCCGGCTGGCGCATGTGTTAGCCGTCCCGCTCAATAATTGAGTTCTTAGCGCACGCAACTCCTATCTTCATAGCGTGCGCTAATAATGGCCCGATAGCGCGCGTTAAGATACATTCTTAGCGTGCGCTATCACGAGGTTGCTTGAGCAATTTTGCAAGTTTCTATACTTATGTACAATGATATCAATGCACGAAATATCATACTCCAATAATCAAAATCACCAATCCGAATAATACAGGGTTTGAATACAGATGAAATACACTGTAATAAATCCGGATATTACACACATATCAGCTGAGTATTGTCAAAGTCAGAATATTAGCTGATATTGATCAAGACAGAATGTCAGCTGAGTTTAGCCAAGTCAGAACTTCAGCTAAGTATGGACATCAAAATACTTGGACAAAATTCATCAAGTATTAATCAGTTATGTCCACATCAGCAAACATTGAAAAACCAACAAAGAGGGCAAATCACATGCAAACGTAAGAAATACAAGGAGACAATGTGAATGATTCCCGCAATTTAAGGAGTAAAATATTTTGGAAATAAAACGCAACAGAACCGAAGTTGGGAATAATTTGATAAAAGCATTTTACGCATCCACGAGCACAAAACCTATTTAGGCATGCTAATTAATTAACTATTAAGATTAATAAGCAATTTAAATATTATTTATTATTTATTAAATAAATATGTTGGTAAATCCAATATCCTAATCTAGATCAAAGATCATATGATATTTATCTTTTGAAGCGTAGTGGTTGTTTTCTTGATGTCTTCCTCAAAATCTTCTAGAGTATGATCCCGCTTTAATCCGAGCGTTGTGAGGGCAACGAGCTACCGAATCTTGCTTGGAGGACAAAGTGGATAGGCTGAAATCTTGTTTCTCACAACTCTCGATTTTTTTTCTTCAAGTAGTTCTGATATGTAGCAAGAATTAAAGTGTTATCCCAATTATGGAATCAAGACACAAAGTCAAGATCCACAATTAAATACTAAGAAGAAATATCGAAATTCCTTGTGTATGAAGATGATTATTCGGCCTAACCCCCCAATATCCCTATTTATTAGCTTTGGGCTACTCTAGGGATCTTAAGGAGGATTAGAGTAAGGACTCATAGTGCAACCCAACTTTCCATATTAAGCCCATTCCTGATATGGTTGAGTTCACTAATACCATTTCAATCCACTAAAGAACTAACATTGCACTTTCAATACAAATTCCAATTTACGAAATTGAGCTCCTTGTTTAAATATATTATTTTCCGTGTTTAAGATATCAAATTTCCATTCATTAATTTAAGCTACTGACAGCTTTAATTAATTAATATCTTATCCAAGAGTAGTACCACTCGAACCTTATTATTATATCAGAATTAAATCCACCTGCAAAGTTTAATATAATAATCATTATTGAGCTCCTCGACATCATCAACCTGCACAAGTTGGGACACGATTTCTAGTTATAATAATAATAATTATCATATAAATAATATTATTTCTCAAGATATGAAGCTTATTAAGTAAATCATTTTGACTCTCACACATGGTAAATCAAAGCAATAAATATTATAAATACATAATTAAATATTATATACATAGAATTAAGAAAAGATAATTATCCGAGATCTACGTTCTTCTTACAGCCAGTACAGAAGATACTATCTCACTTCGATCCAGTTCAAAGTATCCAAATATGCTAATACATGCTAATAGTCAAGACCAACTAATCTCAAGCATACACTACAACCTTTCATATAATTTGTCTAATAATTATACAGGTTGTGAATTATTATATTATTTTATAAGGCACCGATAATGCGATCTTCCTTGTGACACCAATACACCACATATCTACAATATAAAATAATTAGACATTTCATTTGCATAACCATAACGTGGATAAATATGCAAAATATGTGATTAAATGTAATTAATGTTCTCATAGGTAGTTACAAGGAAATAAGGTAATACAAGCATAAAATATGCTTTGCAGTATACAACCCTAACAATCTCCCACTTATACTCAAAGCATGCTTTTAAGTATACTACTCTATTACATTATCTCTCAGTTCTCCCACTTATACTCAAAGCAATGCTGCCATACACCGTAATCCCATTCCTTACACATGACTTTCAAAAACTTTTGAGGGTAGGCTTTTCATGAAAGGATCAACAAGATTATCTTCCGATGCAACCCAGGCTACAACTACGTCTCCTTCTTTTACGGAGTGTCGTATGATGTGGTACTTGCAGTTGATATGTTTACATGCCTTATAGGCTCGTGGTTCCCTCGAATTTGGCACTGCACTAGTATTATCACAATAAAGTGTAATACCCTTTGGCAAATCAGGAATCACATCTAAGTCCTGCAGGAAGTACTTGAGCCATACCGCCTATTTGGCTGCCACGTACTCGGATTCCATGGTAGAGTGCGAGATGCATTTCTGCTTCATACTTCTCCAACTAATGGCTCCACCTCTCAGGCTAAACACATAACCTGAAGTAGACTTGGACTTTTCTTTGTCTGATGAAAAATCTGAGTCAGTATAACCCACTGGACACAGGTCGTCTGACTGATATACTAGCATATACTCCCTAGTCATTCTCAAGTACTTGAGTATGTGCTTGACAGCAATCTAGTGTCCTGGTCTTGGGTTGGACTGATATCTAGCAACCATGCCTACGGCATGACAGATATCAGGTCTAGTGCAAAGCATAGCATACATGAGGCTTCCCACTGCTGATGCATAAGGGATCAACTTCATGTCATTTATCTCCTTTTGTGTCTTGGGACACATATCCTTAGATAGTTGAATTCCATGTCTGTAAGGTAGAAAACCTTTCTTGGAATTCTCCATGCTAAACCGCTTTCGCACTGTATCGACATAGGATGTCTGAGATAAGCACAACATCCTTTTCTTCCGATCACAAAAAATCCTGATCCCAAGGATGTGTCCTGCTTCTCCTAAATCTTTCATATCGAACTACTCAGATAGCCATACCCGTACGTCTGATAATTCCTTCACGTTGTTTCCAATCAGAAGGATATCATCTACGTACAGTACAAGAAACACCCACATGTTTCCATCGTATTTCTTATACATGCAACTCTCACTCGGACATTGGATGAATCCATATGACTGGACAACCTCGTCAAATCGAGTGTTCTAAGATCTAGATGCTTGCTTAAGTCCATAAATGAATCTCTTAAGCTTGCACACTAAGTGCTCTACTCCTTCAGTAATGAATCCCTCTAGTTGCGCATGTAGATTTTGTGTCTAGACTCCCATTCAAGAATGCGTAACAACTTCACATCATAATAGCCATTCATTGGTAACATTCTTTTAGAGTTCCATGAGGTATTCATTTAAATAATAACATTTTAAAATCCTTAAGTTCAAAATCTTTTTTTTTTTCAAAATAAGATTTGAAAATATTTGATATCTCAGGTAGTTTTACCAAAACTATAAGCTATAGATCATAAACGTCTAATCTTAAAATTATTTAAAAAGCAATATTCCAGAATATCAAACCATCAAAACAGCACCATCAAGAGAATTTGTGATTTATTGTTGCTTCGGCTGGGGGCTTTCAGGCCATATGTGATGTATTATGGTTTCATTTGGAGCCTTCAGGCATTGATGTTGTTATTTGTTTCAGCTTTGGGTTGGTTTGAATCTGGACAGTTTGTTGTTTGTGTTTCAGTGTTGATCATTCGCGGTTGGGAATTTGTATTCTAACTTGTGAGCAGGTATTGATTGTACGTCGTGGGCATAGTGTTTATTGATTGTTTGATTTTATCGTTGCTTGCGAGCATCTCGTATTATCGCTATACAACTTGATTTTCTTTGGATGCGTATCATGTTATACATGTATTTGATATGCATTATCTGGATGGCTGACCCTGTGGGACGGAACACGTTTATATGTTTCAGGTACTTTTCAGGAGAGGGTTAAGACATAGGGGAATGACGATGGCGATGAGCCATTCGAGCGATACTAGTCCCGAGTTGTTTCGGGATTCATGTTGGTTGGTCAGAGTTGGAATATATTAGAAAATGTATCAATAAAGTATAAGCGTGCATCATCTAAAATATATTAGAAAATAAAATAACAAAGTCGAATACTATCGTGAAATTAGTTATTTCTCCAATAACACAATCAAATTATTTTGTTTGTTACTCACACTAATTTTCTGTTTTCGTACTCCTTGAATTTCAGGATAATTAATATCCAATCAGATTTAAAATTATATACAATCAATTTTATTCCTTCAAAACAAATTCTTTTGATTCATATGCTATTGCATAAATTAATTGATTATATATTTTAGAAATACATGGTTTAAAATATATAAAATTAGAAATTATATAATTTAATATAATTAAACTACCAAAATATATATAATTGTCCGAGCAGAAGGTGTTCTAGATATTTCAAATTTGAATCATCCAAAATATAATTGAGAATAAAATAAATAAGTAAATCTAATCTCTCTTTTATGAAATTAGTGATATTAGTGATATCTTCAATAGTACAATCACTTAATTTCGCATACGAAATTTCTATTTTTGAAAGATCAAAATTTTTGGATAATTAAAATAATTATCCAGCCATATCTAGAAGGATTTACTATTAAGTTGTATTCTCTAAAAAGTTTCTTCCATGAAGATGATTTGTTGATTAATATGATGATACTAGGAATTAAATGCTTATATATGTTAGGAAGTTATCTATAAACATTAGTTAAATCAGTAATTATATAATCTAAAATATTAAAATTTTCGAATTATATATAAATGTGCTCTATGTTTTTTTAATATTGAACTATAAAATTAATAAGTTATATATCCTCATTCATAAGAGTATAAGTTATTGATACCAAAAGTGTGCTAAAAGACATTAGTCCCTCAAATCTACCACTAAAAGATAAAAAAATAAAAGAAATAAAATAATAATAAACATAATCTAATTCAACGGTCCCCACCACCCACCCCTCTCTCTCTCTCTCTCTCTCTCTTTCTCGTAAGGAACCCGATAGTCCCACCTAGAAGTCCATTGCCAGCAAGAAAAAGACCGACCGTGATAGAGATTCCAACCACGACAAATAATCCGAACGTGATTGAAGTTCCTCACACGATAGCGACATCGAATCTGAAGAGGCCTTTATTAATGAGCCGCCGATTAGTGTCTTGAGTTTGCAATTTTTTTGAAACTTTAAGCTTTTAAAATATGTCATTATACATACTTAACTATAGTATGGATAGATGCATATGCTTGTATAAATTTATGTAGAGTTATTTAGAAATTTGGGCATTGAAAACTAGTGTAATTTAGTCACACACGGTCATTCCCACGACGGATGTTCATCGGCTCATGATGGTGCTGAAGACGATGACATCATCATGTGCATGATGGTGTTTCGTGGGCACGATGGTGTGTGCTATCGTGGGCACGATCGTGTGTGCCATCGTGGACACCAAGATAATTGCCTCTACCTGCACAAGGTGGGCAGTGATCGTGTACACCCCATCATGTTACACGACAAGTCAATGTTAGGCTGTATTGGTTGCAATATTGTTGTCGATGAGCGAGCTATTGCGAGATTGACCGAGGGAGGCCTTGTCCATTTGATTGAAGTGAGGAGAATTAGGAGTACAAATACTGCCCTATATCACCTGATTGCTCATTAGTTGGAGGGTGATCACATCCCTCTGTACGAGTCATGGTTCCATGTTTGTGGGAGGACCATTCATTTCACGGCACGTGATTTTGCCTTGAGCACCGGACTGCACTTTGAAAACTCTAACTTCCATATACAGGACAACCAACTCCTTGGGCCTGAGAGTATTTCCCGCAGAATACTCAATGCCAAAAATATTAACGTTAGTGTACTGCTCAAGAAGTTTAATGATCTAGATTTGGGCATAGACATAAGAGATTATGTGAAGGTAGTCAATTTGCTGTATTTTATCCTATACCTTGACGACATGATGTTCGATATATGGGCATGGACGTCAGTTGAGGATTTTGAGCAGTAGGGTTGGTTTCCTTGGGGTCTTACAGTTTTGAGGCTTTGTATTACTACATAGACAGCACGGCCATAAAGGAGGGACAAGAATATAAAGGCTATTACTTTTACGGTTCGATTTGGGCTTTATAGATATGGTCATACGAGATGATTCGTTGATTGGAAGATATGTGTGGAATTAGAGAGAAAGCTATCTAAGTTCTTCGGTATTTGATGTGGATTACGAGGAAGATGTTATGTGTTTTCACTCATTTCTTCGATGAAATGTACGTAAATTTATAAAACTATTTTCTTTTGATTTACTCATTTCTTCAATTTTATGTGATTTCACTATAATGGTAAGCTTTAATGACTTGTTTAGAAGCACAAAGTACTTCAATCTTTACAACATTTGGATAAGGATGAGGATGAGTATTATAACCATATTTTTGAGAATAGCTCGCCGTACGATGTTGAGTTCTTAAAGACTGTACAAATAGCACAGAAGAACAAGGAGGATGAGCCTGCACCAAAGCATAGAAAGAAAGTTATAGATATGTTGAAATAGGCTGCAGGGAAGGTAATTACACATAAGCCGGCACAAAAAGTGTCGAACCGATACCGACAGAGTACCCCACCAGTAGCTGGTGCAGAGACAGCTGACCAGGGCTACCAGGAGAGATAGCCAAAGAGGGTGAGTTGTATCCACAGACTTTCTTGTCCGGACCACACACAGGAAACGAGCAAGGATGACTACTTTGATCACTATTTGATGGCAATTTTTCAAGACGAGTCTGACATAGACTTCCACTCGAGTTTCTTACAGGGTCCTTTCTGGGATTGTGGATTTCTTTAGACTAAGCATAGGCATTCTAGGAGTCCCTTACAGCACTCTGCTGGGAGCTAGGATAGGTTTCCCAGTCGACTTTGTCACTCTGCATCAGTTAGCAACGCCCACATGGTGATTCTTGACCATCCACGTCACTCAGCCTCTACTGCAACCCACAGTCACTATTTTCAAAGTAAGCACATTCAGCACATTTTTTGAGCAGCTCACGATTAGTCTTTTGAGCCGTTTGAGCATATTCATCATTTTTTTGAGTAGACTGAGTAGCTTCTTCAGCCGACTCTGCAGTTTTAGGATTTTGAGCATCAGTACCAGCCATTAACCAACCATTTCAGCAGCATGGCATGATGTTTGATTGGTTTCAGGACCAGCACCATTGTGGTACGATGTTTCCTGGCCAAAGTAGTAGTTCTTGGCCGACAACTTAGTACCATCCTATGTTTCAGATCGAGCAGTTGATTGTTTAGCTCTTAGAGTGTTATAGTTGCGAGAAGGATGAAGAGGGTGATGAAGTTGGTGAGAGTGCCGGGCCACAACAAATGGGTGAGCGTAGTCTTCTACACTGAAATATTTGACCCTCTGCTGCTCTTCGAGAGACTTTTATGGTGGCGCCTCCAAGAAACAGTGAGGCTTTGAAGAAGATGTACCTATCATTCATGGATCATCCACATGATTCTATCATGCGTGTTTTAGATACGGGGCACGTGCTCAACTAGGAATTATTTGACCGCATAGAGTCATACCATGAAGACTTCTATGCAGAGGTAATAGATTGTTACGTGTTGGCCACTCGAGCAAGGCTTTGAAGGGGAGTCTACAGTGTTCGTGTTGGTAGAGTTGGCACAGTGCTTGTCGGCTCCCAATTTTACGTAAGTTCTATAACTTTTTCTTTATATCATTGATGTGGAAGTCTCTTTTTATTTTGTGGTTTGGTTTTTATTGTTAATGATGGCCAATGAGTTTGCAAAGCTACATTCAGATGATCCACTCGGTACCAAGATGACAGGGATGTTAGTTTACAAGGGTTGAAAAGTGCCTAATCCCATGCAGGACTTCATGCATGTCTTGATACACCAAATGCAGTTCCATGGTCAAATTGCAACGAAGTAAGTTTGAAATTGGTATTTATAAATAATTAGCTATGTTTGATATGATAATCTTATCTTTACATGTTTTCTTTCAACATATCATAGCTATTTGCTGCCACAACGGCAGCCACGAGCCACTATCAAGATTGACATCATAACATGGAGTGTAGAGTTGTAGGATTCCTTGTCACACCTACAACAAGAAGGTCGACACCAATTCAAGTAATTGCGACCCATTACTCACCCCATGCCTCGTGTGATAGCTCAAACTCGGTACTGGAAGAACAACTAGTCAAAGAAAAAATACGACACAAAGATGACCTTAAAAAATATGCCAGAAGAACTTCAGTACAAACAAACCGATAATCATAGTTGTGGCCCCCTTCGCGTGAATATACTTAGATCGCCACATCTCTTTAAACCCAACAAAAAGTCATCGAAGCAAGGAAAGAACTGAGAAATACATTAAAATATATCCATATGGTGTAGCTGATAAGAGCATTTTGCCTATCGTTGGACCTAGCATTGGATTACATATTGTGATACTGATGACTATCTATTTTAATGTTAATTCAGCCATATTCAGGCAAGTTTGATGTGTTGTGTTGGTAAATTGGAAAAAGCAGGTTTCTGGTGTGATTGGGGACCACCAATATATTGCACACGATGGCTGCACACGATGGCTGCCATCGTGTGCATCCTGGCCACAGCCGTGGGCTGCTGCTATAGTGTGCCCATGATGGCTACATGACCTGTGCACACGATGGTGAGTTGCATCATGGGCACAGTCATGGGCTGCTTCTATCGTGCGGACATGATGGTTTTCATTACCGTGTGCATACGATGGTCAGTTCCATCGTGGGCACGGTCATGGCCGCCATCGTGTGCACATGAACTTTCTTTTTGCCATTTTGATTTATTGTGTTATCGATATGGATGTGTTATTATTACCAATTGCTTGTTCAAACACTAACAACTACATAACACCGCACGGAAACACATATTTGTTATTTCATGTAATTCATTAGTATATGAGCTACTTCATATAGATGGCGAACTTATATATTACGAACTTATACATTGAGAATCTGAAGAATACACATGATATGCAATAGATTTTGTTAATTCAGTCTATAACTTTACAAATAAGTATATTGTTAATACGTATTTGTTAGTATATAAGTGAAAACACGTAAATTGGTGAGCTATTTTAGAAATTAGTGAAAAATATGCATGTGCGATGTTCAGTTCCATCGTGGGCACGGTCATAGCTGCCATCGTGTGCACATAAACTTTGAGTTTCTTTGGCTATTTTGATTTATTGTGTTATCGTAATGAATGTTTTATGATTCTAAAATTACTTGTTCAAACATTGACAACTACATGACACGTATGCAAACACATATTTGTTATTTCATGTAATTCATTAGCATATGAGCTACATTATACAGATGAGAACTTATATATGAACTTATAGACTACACATGATATGCAATAGATTTTGTTAATCTAGTTTATAACTTTTCAAACAAGTACATTATTAACACATACTTGTAAATATAGAAGTAATAACACGTAAATTGGCGAGTTATTTTAGAAATTAGTGAAAAATGTGCATGTTTTTGTGCAAATAATGTCAGTTTCATCGTGGGCATGGTCATGGCTGCCATCATGTGCAGAAGTGGACACAGTGACATGGTGACACCATGGACACGGTGACACGTATTTCCCAAGTTGCACATGATAGGAGCACACGATCGCTTCCATCGTGTGTTCCCATAGTGTGCACTATAGAGGCAGCATCAGGTTTCAGAAAAAATCATGTTTTTTCAATTCACAAACACAACTTATAATTAGAATAAGGAATCATCACATAATAAAGTAAGAAATGATGCCAACTAAAATTAAATAAGGTGACATAATACTCAATCATTATTACTAATATTGTTGCTAGATAGTAAATATCGAAATATATAAGCACTATAACGGTAGGGACATCCCCCTATGTCATGGTCATCATTACGACAAATGCTACATCTCTTCTTCTGCCGGCACCTTTGCCTCGATTGTTATCCCTCTGTTCCTTGAGTTTCTTTTGGAGGGATATTAAAATCTACACCACGTATGGGAATAAATGCTTTGCAAGATTTTCTATTATGATCAGTTCTCTTACACCTACCGCACACCTGAAGACGTCTACCTATGGCCAAATTTTTAACTGTGGACCATGTACGACTCATCATTGGTCAGCCGACTTGTCGTAATGACTCTGGAGGCAGGCAAACAATGGATGATATCTCCGGCGGACATTTCATTAATCAGGATGTGATATTGGATTAATAAGCTACCTATAAGTCTCTCTACAACCTTGTTACTTGAAATAACGACTAATGAAATCATATACTGACAAACGATTACCAGTGCGCCTTTTACGATAAGCAATTATGTCACACACATAGACAAAAATATTGAACGATGTGCATATTAGAGTAAAATAATTACCTTATAGTGGTAATATCGTGATGATATGGAAGCTGATCCAAATCAAACTCTCGATAATAATATGTCCAGCTCTGAAGGCCGACCTCATAAAATTTTTTTTTCTTTGACTTTATAAATATGTGGGGTGGTAGCTCGAACAGTAAGAGGGTGACTGGCTTGCATAGAGTTAAAAAGCTTTGCAAAAGTGGGCATTATCAACTCATGGTCTCTTGATGCAGCTACTCGCCGTTTCTCATCGAACCAATTCTCTAAAATTAGCCGAAATATCTCAAGTAACAAGCAAACATGTAACACCTCGCCCACAACATATGATTATTAAAGCATTCAATGACATTGGATGTCAATAAGTTATAGAATCATACCGAACAGTTCGACCTAGCCCATCTCTAGCCCAATTTCAGAAAGCCGCTTATGAGCCCCATTAAGGCTTTCAACATGTAGTTTCGTAAACTAATTCTCAAAATCTTCATCACTATGTGTATACGCTGCAGTTCTCAAGAGCCCTACAGACCGCACATTTTTTGACAGATGGTGATAGCAAAAACCGTAGAATGCGTTCGGATAGATGGTTTGAACAACATCAGAATGCTCTTTGGTTACTAATAAATAGTAAATCTTCCATAGAATTGTAGCATCTATGCAGGTTAAACATAAAATAAGTCCACGACTTGTCGTTCTCTATCTGATCGAGACCAACTGCAAGAGGAAATACTTGCTCGTTCCAGTCAAATGTGATGGCAAAAAATTAAGTTCCTTTATTCCTTCCCTTCAGATAGGTCCCCTCAACTAAAATCAGCGGTCGAAGGCACGTATCAAATGCCCAAATACTCTGTCCGAGTACAACGATCATGTGGCAAAATATCCCCTCACGAGTCATTTGAAAGTCAAAAGTCGTCCCTGGATTAGGCTGCTTTAACAAACACAGATAAGACGGGAGCCTCTGATACGACTGATCAAAGCTGATGTATGTATTCTCTATCGCTATATTCCTCATTCAGAGAGAAAAATTTTGTATCATGTCGATGCAGTGTAGGTCACAAGTCGTCAGGAATAACTCTAGAGGGGGGTGAATAGACTTATTGAAACTCTTTTTCCACGAAAGGAGTTTCTCAGCTGTGATAAGTACATATAACTTGAAGTCGCACTACTAGAAAAAACACTTTTTAAATCGGGTAAAATAGACATTGTAAATCAGTTAAATAATCGTTATAGATCCAGCCGATGTAGAAAGTCTGGACTTTCTACATCGGTTCTCAGAACCGATCTAGAAAGTCTGCTTTCTACATCGGTTATTTAACCGATCTAGAATGTCTATTTGAACCGATCTAGAAAGTCTTATTTTTTTCCAAAAAAATGACCCTAACCCAGCTTGGGTCTGACCCGACCACAGACCGGTCCCGACCCGACCACAACCGGCCCAGCCCGGGACCCGACCCGAGACCGGGCCCTACCCAATCTTGAAATATCAATGTATTTCAATTTGTTGCCATAAGGGTTTGAACTCTTTACTTTGCGGTTGGGGAGTGAAGTCCCAACCACTAGGCTAAAGTGAGTTATTTGAGAAACTTGCATTTATATTAAATTTAAATATAATTTCTCGAGTGGGTTTTAAATCGGTTCTAAAATAACCGATCTAGAAAGTGCACTTTCTAGATCGGTTATTTTAGAATCGATTTAGAAAATGGCCGCGTCACTTTCTAAATCGGTTATTATAGAACCAATCTAAAATGTCTGATGTGAAATGGTATTTTTCTACTAGTGTCGTCTGTAGACAGGATATGCGGAAGACACAGCTGATGACGAAAACAAATAACTAAACAATGGAACAGTAAATGTGTATGCAACAGGTAAGTATGATAATTAGACAGTAAAATACGCAGGCAATTATAGTGGTCTCAGAGGTGGGGTAATCCTCTACTAATCCACTTTTCTCTAAACCAGTTGGAGATGAATTCACTATAATTTTCAACCAGTGATAAATATTATTGTGATTCTTCCTAGCTACAACAACTTCCAACCAGTGGAAATCCCGTCGTTGCAACTCCTTTGACTGCCTAGCACCTCTTGATCTAGACTCCTTGGATGCCTATCAGTCTTGCAAACTTCAACAAGTAAAGTACCCCGAACTTAGGTTTAAAGAAACGAGTGGTTTGTCTTCTCCAACTAAGAGCTTCTTCAAATAAGATCTGTTAAGATGCTCTTTTCACGAAGCTATAGAATGCTTTTGATAGCTTTGATTTGCTTTGATCGCTTGAGAATATTATTCGCTTTTTGTGCTTTGTTGTTTCGTAATTTGCTCAATTCAAATCTTCAGGTATTTATAGGGTTCGATCCTTGAGCTTTCTTCATAGCCGTTGCACTTCCTGTAACAAATCCGTCCGTTGGAGAAATAGACTTCTTTGTTTTTCTTTCCGAACGTTGCAAAGCTGGATTCGATTCCCTTATTTTAATCCATTTCCGACCATTGTGAAGACTTTCACGTTATAGCGCCGAATCTTTAGATTGTAGTATGCATAAAGTTTTCAGAGTGTGGGTCTCGATGAATATAATCTCTCCAGTCTGTCTCTCTCTACGCCTGCATGTGACTTTCCGTGATTATTGACTTTTCAACGCATGCTGACGTGGACTGAGTTACTTGGCTGATCACTTATCTGATCTCGTACAGTCATCCTTATCTGATGTCGGACTTTTCTAATGTGACTTCTCTGAGATGAAGTTATCTGTCCCGACTAATCTTCTCTGATCTGACGGCCTATCTGAAGTTTTCTGACCTGATGAACTTCCCCTATCTGATGGTCAAACTTCAGTTGACTGGACTCTGTCTGATCACTTGACTGCAGTCTGGTCAAACTTCTCTGATAAATGTGTTGACCAGGACTTCTCTGATGTAACTTCTTTGATAATAAGTCGTCTGTGGTCAACCTTCTCTGATCAGTTGAGTTGACCAAGACTCGGCTGATAAACACTTGTCTGAAGTTCTGTTCTATACTTAGCCGATTCATGTTATATGTTATTTTGTACACTTTATTATCATTATCTTATTTCCATTTTGGGTTTAAATCTGCGTAAATGAGGTCTTAATGCCTTATGTTTACATGTTTGAAGGATATTAGAGTCCTGAAGCTCAAACGAAGAAAAACGGGCCTAAAACGACATTTTTTGGTCAAAGGCCGCGTCGTATCAAGCCTGGGCCGCGTCACAGGCCTACCCCAGCGCTAACTGGTACAAACTGTACCGGGGGCCACGGCACACTCATTCTGAGCTGCGGCCCATAATGAAAAATTACCCAGGCCTGGGCAGCACACGGACTAGGGCCGCGACACACTTATGCCGGGCCGCAGCCCGCGACGTGGGATCCATGATTTCAGCCCGCGATTTTGGCTGTTCTGAAGGCCGTTTCGACCTAATTTCTCGGATGCATTTTTGGAGGCGGAAGAAAGGTTATAAAAAGGCAGTGAAGGTCAGAAAATATGGCATCGAAGGATAGGAGAAGAATACCAGCAGCAGAGAGCAAGGCCAGAAAACGGAAGAAGAAGTTCATCAATTGTGTTTGAATTTCTTTCCTATGTTTTATTCAAATCTTTGTGTATTGTTTTCTAGCATGTCGGGCTAGATCCTTTTATTCTAGGATTGTGATGAAACTGAGATTATGAAGAATTAATTTTGATTTTTACGTTATTGATGTATTTCCATTTTCTATTGAGTTTTCCTAATTGAATTGTTTTAACTACGTACTTGAATCGGGAGAGGTGAGTAAGTAGTGTAAATTTGGTGAAACCCATTTTGTCTTGTGAGATAGGAATATACTCATAAGAATTACGAAGCTTGTTTGAAGATTTTAGAACTTTTGGCTATTGTTGAATTAACTCACCTAGGAATAGAGTGATTTATTCTCCTTGGAAAATTCTATTGACCTCGGGAGAGGCATTAGATTAACTTAGAATCTTCGCTTTCAATAAATTGGAAAATTACATAAATTATGTTAATCAAGATTATCTTGGATTAATCGAGGCGGATTCTCGATCCTAGATTCTTCTCCTATTTGATCTCCTTTTACCGGACTATTGATTTTATTGTTTATTTTTAGTTATCACAATATTTAGTTATTAATAATTATTCAATCCCAATATTTCGGTCGTTCAGATAAAATTAGAAATACTAATAAATTGGTACTTAGTACATCAGTCCTCGAGGGAACGATATTTTTCCCATCACTTTATTACTTGATTACGACAACGTGCACTTGCGTTCACAAAAATACATAACAAGTTTTTGGCGCCGTTGCCGGGGATTGATTGTTTTTACTAATATCAATTTCGGTATTTTTAATCTTAATTTGAACATTATTTTATTTTTGTGTAAATTTGTTTTTATTTGTTTTCCTTTCAGGAGTTCGTTTAGTGCATGAGAAAATTTGGTAACGAAGGTCTATTCCCTTTGGATACCGAACTCGAACGCACTTTGCAGGAAAACAGGAAGGGGTTAGCAACCCTATTCAGCAAGCTCACCGGCATTGGCACTCTGTGATTATGCACTTCCACAAATCAATGCGAATTTTTTTGGGGATTCGCGTCCAACCATTCAAGCGAACAATTTCGAGATTAAGCCAGCTATCATCCAAATGGTGTAAGTGAGCCAATTTTGCGGACTAGCGAATGATGATCCTAATGCTCATATTGCATTCTTTCTCGAGATATGCGACACATTCAAGAATAATGGAGTTACTAATGACGCCATTCGTCTACGGCTTTTCCCATTCTCTTTGAGGGACAAATCCAAGTTCTAGCTGAATTCACTCCCGCCTGGCTCTATCACAACGTGGGCGGAATTAGCACAAGCTTTTCTGGTGAAGTTCTTTCCACCAGCGAAAACAGCATGACTCAGAAATGAAATAACTACTTTTGGGTAATTTGAGATGGAATCGCTTTATGAAGCATGGGAGCGATACAAGGATTTACTAAGGAGATGCCCACATCATGGTCTACCGGATTAGTTGCAGATTCAGACATTGTATAACAGACTGAGTGCTTCTACACGCACTCTTGTGGATGCAGCCGCTGGAGGTGCTTTAATGGGCAAGACGATGGCTGAAGCTCATTCTTTATTGGAAGCTATGGCTGCAAATGCTTATCAGTGGCCTTCTGAACGTGTGAACCCAAAGCGAGTTATGGGAATTTCCGACAACGATTCAATCTCTACACTAACAGCCCAAGTTGCAGCTTTAACTCAACGACTGCAATCTTTTTCACATACCCCTTCTACCAATACCATGGAAACATGTAATTGGTACAACGGGTCACATCCTAGTGCTGAATGTCAAGTCGGGAATCCTTTTGAGCAAACTCAGATGGAACAAGCTAAATTTGTGGGGAATGGAAATCATCAGAATAACCCATATTCTAACACTTACAACCAAGGGTGGCGAAATCATCCAAATTTTTCATGGAGTTACGGGCAAGCGTTGAACAATCCTCCACAAGCTCAAGTTACTCAGCCCCCACATCAGCCCTCTCAACCACCGAAGGTTTCTTTAGAAGATGCGATTACTCAATTGGCGGCTAACATGAGTCAATTGATGACCCGCACGGAAACTACTCTACAGAATCATTTCGATTCTATTCGGAATTTAGAGGTTCAAATGGGGCAGATTGCAAATCTATTGTCATCTAGATCCCAAGGTGTCTTACCAAGTGATACCGAACCGAATCCCAAGGAATATGTGCAAGCCATTGAGTTACGAAGTGGAAAGGAGCTACACAAGCAGCCCAAGAGTAGAAAAGAAAAGTGCAGCCCCATTGATAAAGTGAATGACGAAGAGCCCAAGTCACAAGTAGTCTCGGCCACACATCCTACTTATGTACCACCAGTCCCATTTCCACAGTGTCTGCAAAAGTAAAAGTTAGACAAGCAGTTTTCTAAGTTTCTTGATGTCTTTAAGAAATTGCACATTAATATCCCATTTACCGACGCTTTGGAACAAATGCCGAGCTATGTGAAGTTTATGAAGGAGATTTTATATAATAAAAGGAAGCTCGAGGAATATGAAATGGTGGCGCTGACCGAAGAATGCAGTGCTATTCTGCAGAAAAAACTCCCACCTAAATTGAAGGATCCAGGAAGCTTCACTATCCCATGTATTATTGGAAACTTGTCATTTGATAGAGCTTTGTGTGACCTTGGAGCCAGTGTTAATCTTATGCCTCTCTCTAGTTTCAAGAAACTAGGTATTGGGGAGGCCAAACCTACTACGGTCTCTTTACAACTAGCAGATCGATCCATCAAGTACCCTAGAGGGGTGATAGAAGATGTTCTGGTCAAAGTTGATAAATTCATTTTCCCCGCCGATTTTATTGTCCTTGATATGGAAGAAGATCATGAGATTTCGATTATTTTGGGTAGACCGTTTTTGGCCACTGGAAGGACCTTTATTGATGTTCAGGAGGGTGAATTAACGCTTCGGGTTCAAGATGAACAAGTCACATTCAAAGTGTTTCGATCTTTCCCGTATCCAAAAAATGTCGAGAAGTGTTCTCAAATTGAAAGCTTAGACATTTTTGTGAAAGACACACACTGGGAGAGTTGTCAGTCGAAGTGTTCAGAATCTGTTTTAGTTGCTCCGACATCTAAGAAAAATGTAGAACGAGTCGCGTATCTTAGGCATTTGGACATGTCATCTTCATCATCTATTCACCCACCATTGAAAAATTCTCATGCCGTCATAAGTTCATTCGTGGAAAAGAAAACTAAGCCGGAAGTGAAGCGAGTGCCAATTCAGTTGCAATATGGGTGTTTTGGGAAGTTGCTATTGTTCAAGTCTTTTCGCAAAGAATGTTGGATGTCCACACCAAAAATTGAACTGTTAAAAACTAATGGTCAAATTAAAACACATATTAACGGTTCGATGGACTGGGCGGAGTCCAAATGGTGTTTGCGAAAAGCAAATTGATTTCCAAAAGGTCCGGCTAAAGACTATAAACTTAGCACTTCTCGGGAGGCAACCCGAGTTTTAGTTGTAGATTTTAGTTTTTTTTGTTGTTTTCCTTCATTTTAGGAGTCTATTTTTTTCGGCATTTTTGGTTTGCTATACTTTTCTCTCATGTTCTATGTGTTTTCACTTGAAAAACCTGTGCAGAAATCTCCCCAGGGCCAAATTCCAGTTAGGGCCGCGGCACACCAAACGTGGGATGCAGCACACAAAAGGCGCAGACTTGAGTTACACCCGCTGTACTAGGGGCCGCGGCCCGTGTATACTGAGCCGCGACACATGCACCCAAGAGCCGCAGCACGCTGAAAATGAGTCGCGGCACGCCGAAGCCCCAAAAATGCGCCCAGCGAACTGTACTCTGTGTCGCGTCACGAAAGTGCTGAGCCGCGGCACACTAACCCTGGAAGCCACGACACCCGTACAACAAGCCGCGACACACTGCGAGACACCCCAATACCCAAAACAACCTTTACCGTGGGCCGCGGCTCACTTGATACGTGCCGCGGCCCCTGATGAAAAATTTAAGCGGGCAGCGCAAATTCATTCGGCCGAAATAAGGTATTGTATCACTTCACAAATCTTTTCTTCTTCCGCGCGGCGCAAGTCACCATCTCCAAATTAATCCTTATTCTCATCTTCTTCAATCCAACACCAGGTAATCCTTGATCCTTAGTTTGATTTGCAATAAGGATTAAAAAGTGGGGTAATGTTTGTCTAATTCATTGATGAATTTGTCTTTCTTTTCTAAGTCTATCAAGATTTTGATCGGAATGTGTTTAGATTATCGATTGATTGTTGATTGTGTTTCGTTGATTTGTCATTAATTCCTGCGATATTGTTTGTTTGTTGGGGATTGAATTCACTAATGATTATTTTTGTTCTTCATCTAAGTTTACGCACGCCAAGTGTTTGATGAAATATCCCAATGAAACGTATTTGATCTAAACATCTCCAATCTGTTTGCAACAGTATGATTATCTGAATAATATGCCCTCTACCTTAATGCTTAGTTTGACTTAAAATTTTAGCATCATATCCCTCATACGGAAGTGAGAATTTTTGACGCTATATTAATTTCCCACACGTTATATGTTGTGATTGGTATCTTGTTATTTAAAGTCGTCTCATTGTCCTGTTTTTATTTTTCAGGGCACATAATGGCACGTAAGAGAAAGTTGAGCTCCACTCGTGCTATGACCAGTTCATCTCCCCCGAGAGGAGAAACCTCGCAAAATCGGATGGATGAGCATTCCCAACAATTCTCCTACCCGGAGATCCATCGCATCTTTAATGAGAAAATACGTCCTCGGCCCATAATTCCTGAGCGGGGATTCACTCCCGCCCCCCAAGACGGCGATCTATTAACTATGATCACTGAAATGGGATGGACTAGATTCGCCGCAGATCCCGAGCCGGCCGTAATCTCTATCGTACAAGAATTCTACGTCTTTATTACTTCATATCTGGGGAGGTCAGATGTTGGGGAGGCCGAATATACGTACTGAAGTTGTTGTCCGTGGCCAGACAGTGGACTTCTTGGCAGCCGCGATTCGGAGGTTATACGAGCCACCTGAGGTATACGAATCGGCATTCACGCGGACTATGGGTAGCCTCACGAGGGAGGCATTGATCGAAATGCTTGCTCAGCTGGATTCCATTTGGGAAACGCGCGTCCCGGGGTCCACAGTTTTCTTCTTCAAGAGTTCCCATCTTAGTCGGCTCGGGCGAGCTTGGCTGTATTTTCTCTGCTCGCGAGTCGACCCTACTTCGCAGAACCGCTCTGTCCTGCTTTCTCGTGCCCGAATGCTATATGCCATCACGACCGGACTTCGATTTGATGTGGCCCCACGTCTGGCCCGGTCTATTCTCCAGTGCATCCAAGGAGGGGCCAAGATGGGGCTAAAACATCCCTCTCTCATTTGTGCCTTATGCCGCCAGTCGGGCGTGACTTGGTCGGATGACGAGCTGACTATAGCACCTCAGGGTCCGACCGATCATCGTATTATCTCTTACTTTGACCATTGGGGTGGCGCGCGGGCACACCCGCGGGGACGAGGATTTCTTCTAGACGAGCCACATAAGCACTCCTCAGAGCCACTTCTTCTGACTCATAAGCCGGCGGCTGACACCGAGGATCAGACGAGTCCACTCCACCGCCAGCGAGAGATCACCTTCTTCGGGCGATGTTTGACGGCTTGAGGGAGGAGATGCAAGCAGAGAGAGATAGCGTGATTGCAGCCATTCGAGAGGAGATGTACGAATAGGTCCGCCGGGCCAATCGGCGTGCGGAGCGGCGCTTAGCTACGAGGGATGCTTACCACCGAAACTACTTTGCTGTGTGGACGGGCCATATCCTCCACCCAGACGGACCTTTCATCCCTCCGATCAGGCCACCTACACCACCCACTTCATCGGACGAGGCTGATGCCAGTGCCTGAGCTTACCTTAGGGGAGTATTTGACCTTCCTCTTACTGCGTATTATTATTTTTTGTCCATTGAGGTCACTGTACTTCTTAAGTTTGGGGGGGGGGGGGGTTATTTCCTAGTTGATACTTTTTTTTTTTAGTTTTAGCCGTGCTTGTCTTCTATGTTATTGTAGACATTGTTTGCATTCGTGAGTACTTCGTGCAGCCTTGTGTAAGACAGAATTTATGATACTGATTTCTTTTTGAAGAAACGGATGAGTATTAGTCGAGTTCACATTATGCGATATTTGTTTCCCTCGAGTACTCATTTCGGTCTGATTTTTTTGCGTCATTGTGGTAGTCTTGGCATATAAGAAATGAGACATTCATGTTTGTAGTGTCCGCATTACACGAGCCGTCGTCTATATGTTTGGTGGCGTTATTCACTTAGCTAGTCGTCCAGTAACATTAGTCTTGTTAGTATTTAATTAAGTACCTAAGGTTAGGCATTGAGTCAGACAGTTTTAATTCCCAAAAGTTGAGCAACCTTGCATGTTCTATGATGGGAAGTCTAGTAACCGGGGGTATTCACGTGACCCGTTGTTTACTCTCACGTAAAATGACAACCTTGAATAGACATGTTCATAGTGGATTAATGATTTAGAAAAATCGCATCTCCGATGATTGGAAGCCAAGTAACCGGGGGTATTTGCGTGACCCGTTGTTTACTCTCGCGTAAAACAGCAACCTTGAATCGGACGTGCGGGAGTAGCTATTCGAGTTTTTTCTCCACTGTAGAGGGAGACTTAGTAACTAGAAGCATTCATGAGCCCCATGAGTGTCTTTTATGTCAAACGGTTCCCAAATACATGAGAATGAAAATCCACCCTAGGGTTCTTCCAATGAAACATCCCGGGAGTCGAAACCTAGTGATTAACTCGAATCATTATAATTACTAAATATAAGGGAGTGCTGTCCGGGGAATATTATGAAATTCTTGTGTTTTTGCCACGAGGCTGTGGGACTGGCCGAGTTGGCTTGTTATACTCTCAACATTCATATTGGCGGTCGGCTCAATTCACGTTTGTTAATCTTTGAGCCTTGATTTTTCTTCATGAGCTATTGATTAGCACTAAAAATGGTTACCTTGTGGAATCATTGTCCGTAATATGACTCACTAGTATGATACTCGTATTATTCTTTGAGATTTTCAGGTTAGTATTAATTAGTTGAGCTCTATGGATTTGCACGATTGCCCACAATTCTTATATTTTGTTTGAAATTGATTTTTTGCTTGAGGACAAGCAAAGGCTTAAGTTTGGGCGTATTTGTTATATGTTATTTTGTACACTTTATTATCATTATCTTATCTCCATTTTGGGTTTAAATCTGCGTAAATGAGCTCTTAATGCCTTATGTTTACATGTTTTGAAGGATATTAGAGTCCTGGAGCTCAAACAAAGAAAAACGGGCCTAAAACGACATTTTTGGTCAAAGGCTGCGTCGCATCAAGCCTGGGCCGCGTCACAGGCCTACCCCAGCGCTAACCGGTATAAACTGTACCGGGGGCCGCGGCACACTCATTCTGAGCCACGGCCCGTAATGAAAAATTGCCCAGGCCTGGGCAGCACACGGACTAGGGCCGCGGCACACTTAAGCCGAGCCGCAGCCCGCGGGACGGGATACATGATTTCAGCCCGCGATTTTGGCTGTTCTGAAGGCCATTTCGACCTAATTTCTCGGACGTATTTTTGGAGGTGGAAGGAAGGTTATAAAAAGGCAGTGAAGGTCAGAAAATATGGCATCGAAGGATAGGAGAAGAATACCAGCAGCAGAGAGCAAGTCCAGAAAACGGAAGAAGAAGTTCATCAATTGTGTTTGAATTTTTTTCCTATGTTTTATTCAAACATTTGTGTATTATTTTCTAGTATGTTGGGCTAGATCCTTTTATTCTAGGATTGTGATGTAACTAAGATTATGAAGAACTAATTTTAATTTTTACGTTATTGATATATTTCCCTTTTCTATTGAGTTTTCCCAATTGTTGTTAATACTTTCAATTGTGTGGCCTATGATTGAATTGTTTTAACTATGTACTTGAATCGGGAGAGGAGAGTAAGTAGTGTAAATTTGGTGAAAATCGTTTTGTCTTGTGAGATAGGAATATACCCATAAGAATTACGAAGCTTGTTTGAAGATTTTAGAACTTTTTGGCTATTATTGAATTAACTCACCTAGGAATAGAGTGATTTATTCACCTTGGAAAATTCTATTGACCTTGGGAGAGGCATTAGATTAACTTAGAATCTTTGCTTTCAATAAATTGGAAAATTACATAAATTATATTAATCAATATTAATTTGGATTAATCGAGGCGGATTCTCGATCCTAGATTCTTCTCCTATTTGATCTCCTTTTATCGGACTATTGATTTTATTGTTTATTTTTAGTTATCACAATATTTAGTTATTAATAATTATTCAACCCCAATATTTCGCTCATTCAGATAAAATTAGAAATACTAATAAATTGGTGCTTAGTACATCAGTCCTTGAGGGAACGATACTTTTCTCATCACTTTATTACTTGATTACAACAACGTGCACTTGCGTTCACTTGAATTGACCAAGACTCGGTTGATAAACACTTGTCTGAAGTTCTGTTCTATACTTAGCCGATTCAAGACTTAGCCTAAACTTATAAGGCCTACAGAAGATACTCATTTAGTTCTTCTTTACATTTTTACAAGTACTTTAAACATACATTTAAATAGTGAATTAATACAGGGATGACATCATCAAAATCTAATAAGTATTCCTAACAATTTCCCTCTATTTTGATGATGGCAAAACTTAAAGCAGAACATTCAAATGTAGACAGGCCTGCACATGATAAAGTGCAAGACTCGAATCAAACTCAGTCTTCTTTTGAGACAACTAGTGGTTGTCATTCAAATGTCTGTTATAAAATTTTTCATTTATGATTACAAGTACAGTGCTTTTTGAATGAACAAAAATACATCAAAAATTTTACAGGTAATGCAAAAATTTACAAGTAAGTTCCAAAATAAAAAATTAAAAGTAAAAATACAAAATTCTATCTGCCTCTTCCTTTGCCTCTTCTGACAGGCTGCTTGGAAGGCCTAAACAGTTTTGCACCAATAGGTCTCTTGTTGGCAGGTGCTAGGCCATACTTCCTCTTAATTACTAGAGAGGCAAACTCTTGATCCTCTGCAGATGAGAAGTTGTGTTCTACACAGAGCTTTTTGATCTCATTCTGCAGGGCCAGCTCATCCAATTCATTGTTCATCAAGGTATGAGGTTCTTCAGGTCTGAACAAGGTGATCATGGGGTAGGCATCCCATTTCTTTGCATGTTTTCTTTGTATGGCCCAGAGATTTGGCCATGTTGAGTCCATGTAGTTGATGTACATTTGCGGTGGGGAGCAGTCTTTATCATGGAGTAACTCCCAGAGATAATACTTCTCTATGAACTCCTTCTTTACCTCTCCCCAAACTGGAAAATATTCAGTAGGTAAAAACTCCTCAACGTACCAAAGTTCTTTGCCTTCCCATTCATATCTCTGTTCATCCCCTACTCTGGTTCTCCTCCTCTTATCTGCAGGCTGGTCATCAGCAGGAGCAGTAGCAGCCAACTCTTTTCTCTTCAAACTAGAATTCCCAGCTTGAATCAGAGGGAGGTCATTCCTTGCTTTGGTCCTCAGCTCCTCTCTGACTTCTTCAACAACATCTTCTCCTTGCTCGATGGGTTTGATTTGCATCTTCCCTTTTTCTTCCCCCTAACCTTTCACTTCCCCCTTTCCTATCACTTCCCCTTTTTGTCCAGCATCAACCAAAGTGGCTAACTGTTGTTCTACTCTTGACATCCAATCAGACATGCCTAGAGGTATTCTGGAATTAGTAGGTGGAGGTGGAGGAACACTCTTCTGTAGAAATGTGTCTAGTTTTGCATTGAGGGATTGGAGGTCAGGTTTGACTGTCTCTTCAACTATGCGCTTGATCAGGTCAGCCATCTCAGATAAGATAAGTGTTGCCTGAGGGGAGTGATCTCCAGAGCCTTCCATAACTGCAGGTCATTTAGCGGTTGACCTGTCTGATTGCAGACTCCTATCTGGAGGAGGTTGATCAGATGGGGTTTTGTCAGGTGTCCCCGATCTGTCATCCTCTTCCTCTGACTGATCTGAGCTGGGGGCTTGATCAGGTGCTCCAGTCTCATCATCATCATCATCTTTCTTATCTACCTTATTCTCTTCTTCTTTTTCTTCATCCTTATCTTCTTCTTCTTCCTCCTTTTCTTCTTCTTCTTCTTCAACTTCTTCTCCATCTTCACCTGCTTCAATCTCTTCTGCCTTTTCAACTTCTTCTTCAGGCAGTTTTTCAACTATTATTTTTTCTCCTTCTTCTACCCTTTCTTCCTCTTTCTCTCTGATCTCAGATTCTTCTTTTTCTTCAACTTCTTCTATTTTTATTCCTTTTTCTTTTTCCTCTCCTTCACCTTCACCTTCAACTACTTTCCTAGCTAACACACCCTCCATCACAAGAAGGACGAATTGGTCCATATTAGTTTTGAAATTGGTCATGAATCAGTTCTCCTGGAGCATTAAAATTACATTTGTCTCATGACAAAAACTCATGAGAACTTGCTCTGTAGACAGGGGATATTCCCAGCTACTCTTCTCAACAGATAATTGAAGTTGAGTAAATGAAAGAGATTTTAAGTTCTTCCATTCCTCAAAAACATTGACAAAAGAAACTTTAAGAGAGTGGTGTTTTACCAGGTGTAGTTGATCTACTGATAGCTCCAAAGGGTTGTGATCCAGAAAATTTAGGAAGTAACCTGCTTCAGGGATGTTGATAATCAGGTTTGCCTCTTCCTCTTATGTCATACTTGGAAGAGTCAGTAGAGGAATGATGTCAGGCATCAGGTCTGAATCATCAGGCTGATCCTCTTCAGCAGGGACAGGAGCAGGTGCAAGTGTGGTTACTATCTGCATCTGAGCTGCAGATACTTTGGATGGCTCAGCTGCAGGTGAGTGAGGGAGTTGCTCTGCATCTTCAAAATCAAGGCGTGTAGGCCTTTTTGGTGAATGATCAGGTGATGACGTGACATGAACTACCTCCTCTGCAATTGGCGCTTTCCTCTTGAATCTCAGAGATAGAGGAGTATTATCTGAGTCTGAGTCTGACTGGTCTGCAGATGGCTCCTTATTTGCAGGTGACTTGTGGGCTGCAGGTGACTTCTGTCCTGCAGGTAAATCGGCCGCATCAGAGTGGTCTTCGTCTGAATCTGAAGGCCCTCTGTAGGGGGAGGTCCACTTGACATATCCTTCAGCAATTGGGCGGACTTCCTCTTGACCCCCAGTTTCTTCAATATTTCTTGGTCCAGATGACCAAGTCTCTTGTTTACGTGAAAGGGGTCTGCAGTCCCTTTCGCCTTCCCAAGGAATTCCAAGATCCAGCTGATTTGCATTCCAAAAGCCAACTTGGTCTTGAATTTCTTCTCAACTTCTATCCACTGAACTTTATTGACTTCACGGACCAACTGTCTATATATGTAGTCAGCCCAGTCAATCCTCTTACGCTAGAGAAGGGCTCCCAGCACCATGAATTTGGCAGATGACGGTTGGTCGTAGCTGCCTGCCATCCCCATCACAATTTTATTTTTGATATCCAAAACGTATCGGTACTCCTTTTTCAAATCACCTATCTTCTCTGTCAGCTTGAGCTTCGACGGCTGCTCCTGTAGCTTGATTCCATACCAGGTCTCTGCGGCACTCTGCTTGAGGGCTTCAACAGCAATTCCCCGGGATCTCATCCCGAATGCCTCCATGACTGTCTGAGGAGAAATCGTCACCTCCTCTCCAAAAATCGAGCTCTAGATTCTCGATTCTGTGACTTCTGCTTCCTTGAAAAAAGAAATGACTACTTCCTTGTATATAACCTTGGGGTTTATATCCAAAAATGGGTAGATTCCATTTTTCTTCATTGCCCGAATGATATAATGCATATCTGATGCCAGATTCGCCTCTAATAAGCCTTCAAAATCGACCATGAGGCTGAAGATAATCTGGTCTTTCACAAGCTTGAGGTTGACGCCTTCTAAGTATTGGGTGGCTTTCATTTCTGCAAAATTTTAAGTTTTTTGTCTGAGTGTATTGAATGTTCAAAGGATTTTTCTTGCTCTAGAAAATTAGGGTTTCTCGAGTTTGAAGATGATAAAGTTTCTGAGAAATGACTTCGCCGATTTAAATAGCCATTTGAAAAGACGTTTTGAATCTAATAATAAATTAAATTAGGCGTCGGTTCAACTTTTGAGAATTTGAAAATTGACGGTTGAATTTTTTAATTGAACATAGTGGAGGTCATGTGAACGTGTAGTTGCCACGTGTAAATATATAGTAATTTAATATTCAAGAGTCGGTCAGGGATAGGAAAACTTAGCTAGTTGACTGTTTGACTTCTTGACTGCTCTGCATCAGGTAGCTTGTGTCGCCTGTGGGTCAGCTAGGCTTCTTCGTCTGTCCTTCATCTTCTCGTCTGGTCTGATCAGGTGGAATGATTGTCTGCTCTGATCAGGTAGATCCTCCTTGACTGCATCAGTTAGCTCTTCATCTTCTGATCTGATCATCCGGTAGCTTTCTCGTCTGTACTAGATTCCCAATCTAGTAAACCAAGTTCTATGCTCAGCTCCAAAAACCTTTCTTCTGGCAAAGGTTTAGTGAATATGTCAGCAATTTGGCATTCAGTGCTGACTCTTTCCACTCTAACTCTTTTATTTAGCACATGATCTATGATGAAATGAAGTTTAACATCAATGTGCTTTGTCTTGGAGTGCAATACTGGATTGTTCGTTATTACAATTACACTATTGTTGTCAGACCATATAGCAACTTCGTTTGCGATGATGTTGTAGTCCCTTAGCTGTTGTCTAATCCAAAGAATCTGTGCACAACAGCTACCCGCAGCTAGGTATTCTGACTCTGTTGTTGATATTGAGTTAGATACCTGTTTTTTGCTAAATCAGGATATCAATCTGGTTCCAAGGAATTGACACGTTCCACTAGTGCTTTTCCTATTAATCTTGCATCCTGCAAAGTCTGTATCTGAGTATCCTGATAGCTCAAAGTTGTCATCTTTAGGATACCATAGTCCAACATTGACTATAGACTTAAGGTATCTTATAATCCTTTTAGCTGCTTCCTGGTGAGACTGCTTTGGCTTGGATTGAAATCTTGCACATACTCCTACAACATATGATATGTCTGGTCTGCTTGCAGTCAGGTAAATGAGTGATCCAATAAGTCCTCTGTAGTGGGTTGGATCTACTGATATGCCTCCTTCATCTACATCTAGGTGTAGGCTTGTGCTCATTGGTATTCTTGCTGGTTTGGATGATTTCATTCCAAATCTCTTGATTATATCTCTTTTGTATTTGGCTTGATTGACGAAAATTCCATTACTCATCTGCTTGACTTGCAAATCGAGAAAGAAATTAAGTTTGCCCATCATACTCATCTCAAACTCTCCTTGCATGAGATTTGAGAATTTCTCACATATCGTTGGGTTGGTTGAGCCAAATATGATGTCATCCACATATATTTGAACTAATAATATGTGGTCCTTCATGCTTTACTCTGAATAGGGTCTTGTACACCTTGCCTTGCTAAATCCATTCTTCTCCAGAAACACGGAGAGTTTCTCATACCATGCTCTTGGTGCCTGCTTGAGTCCATATAGAGTTTTTAAAAGC
The DNA here is from genome assembly GCA_033398695.1 of Orobanche coerulescens. Lineage (NCBI taxonomy): Eukaryota > Viridiplantae > Streptophyta > Magnoliopsida > Lamiales > Orobanchaceae > Orobanche > Orobanche coerulescens. Next base: position 67,117,471 of record CM065803.1, read on the forward strand.
TTGTAGACTTTGTCTCCTTTGACAAATCCGCGGGGTTGCTCCACATAGACTTCTTCTTCAGAATTCCTTTGAGAAAGGCACTTTTCATGTCCATTTGGTAGACTTCAAAATACTTGAATGCTGCATATGCAAGGAATAGTCCGATGGCTTCCAATCTTGCAACAGGTGCATAAGTTTCATCAAAATATATTCCTTCACATTGTGCATAGCCTTTAGCAACAAGTCTGACTTTATTCCTAACAACGGCTCCATCTTCATCACACTTGTTCTTGTACACCCATTTGGTACCAATAACTTTCTTGTGATCTGGTCTGTCTGTTAGTTCCCAGACATTGTTTCTTTCCATCTGATTGAGCTCTTCTTGCATTGCATCAATCCATGAGTAATCCTCCAGTGCTTGCTCTATTGTCTTAGGTTCCATTTGAGACATGAAACATGAGAACATTGCCATTCCTGTTGGTATTGTGGACTGTATGGTTCTGACTCCATCAGTTAGGTTTCCAATGATTTGTTGAATGGGATGATCTCTAAGCCATTTGGGGATTTCTTTTTCAGGGTTTGTTCCCCCTGTTGAGTTGCTTTGGTGGACTTCTTCTCTCTCTACATCAGCTTGGTTCTGGCCTCCTTGTTCTGCAACTGGATAAGCTACGGTCTTGTCATCTACAGGTGGGAATCCTGTCTGATCTGCATATGGGTCATTATTAGCTACAGATGGGTCTTCATCAGATGCATCTGGATCAGGTAGGTTTTGGGATCCTATCTGATCTGCAGTTGGAACTTCAGGCTGATCTGCAGGTGAGTCCATCATTCATGTATCATGAATTATGACTTCTTCCAGGGTGGTGGTTTTGAGCTTATTCTCAATTAGTTCCACCTGTTTCCTGTACTCAACAGTAGACTCACCAAACACAACATAATGTGTTTCTTCCACAACTAAGGTTCTTTTGTTAAATACTCTGTATGCCTTACTTATTTTTGAGTATTGCATAAAGAGACCATCATCAGTTTTAGCATCAAAGGCATTTATTTGGGTTTTACCATTGTTATGGATGAAACACTTACAACCAAAAATATGAAAATATGCAACACTTGGTGTTCTGCCATTCCAAACCTCATAGGGAGTTTTGCTATGTCTCCCTACCATCATACTCCTGTTTCGAGTGTGGCTTGCCGTGTTGACAGCTTTAGCCCAGAACCTCTTTGGCAGGTCAGCTTCAGCAATCATGGACCTGGCAGCTTCCCTCAGGGTTCGGTTTCTTCTTTTAGCAACTCCATTCTGCTGTGGAGTCCTGGCTGCAGAGACCTCGTGCTGGATCCCATTCTGATCACTGTATTCAGTGATTGCATTGTTGAAAAATTCTCCCCCTCTATCCGATCTGATCTTTATGATTGATAGGGATTTCTCATTCTGGATCTTCCTTAGCAGCTAAGGTAGCTTTGTTAGAGTTTCACTCTTTTTGAAGAGAAAAAAAATCCATGTATATCTTTAGTAGTCATCTACTACTACTAGAGCATGCTGTAGGTCACAAGTCGTCCAGGAATAAGTCTAGAGGGGGGGTGAATAGACTTATTGAAACTCTTAAACTCCTTTTCACAAAGAGTAAGTTTCTTCAGCTGATGGAGAAACAAATGACTTGGAGTCGTTTGTTCTTAATACGTGCGGAAGTCAGCTGATGACGAATACAAAATAACTAATGAAACACTTAACGATGAATGCAGCAGTTAAAGTATGATGCTATAAAACAGTAAAGAACGTAGGCAATTATAGTGGTCTCAGAGGTGGGTTAATCCTCTACTAATCCACTTTTCTCCAAACCAGTTGGAGATGAATTCACTATAATTCTCAACCAGTGATAAATATTACAGTGATTCAACCAAACTACAACAGCTTCCAACCAGTGGAAATCCGTGCCGCTGTAACACACTTGAATGCCTTGCACCTCTTGATCCTCGATCCTTGGATGCCTTTACAGTCTCTAACTTTAACCAGTGAAGTACCCCGAACTCAGGATTATAGACAAGAGTTTTTGTCTTCTCCAACTAAGAGCTTCTTCAAGTATGAACTTTTTAGAACCGCTCTTTTCACGATGCTGTATATTGCTTTTAGATTGCTTTGATCGCTTGAAAGTATGTTCGCACCGTATTGTTGTGTTGTGTTCTCAGCTTCAAATCTTCGGATATATATAGGTCACGATCTCTGAGCTTTTCCTTCATAGCCGTTGCAAATCTTTTCAACAAATCCGTCCGTTGGAGAGGTAGACTTCATTGTTTTTTTTTGAACGTTGCAAGGCTGGATTCCCATATTTTAATCTATCTTCCGACCGTTTTGAAGACTCTTCATGTGATGCGCCGAATCTTTTGAATATAAAATGATTAAAGTCTTCAAGGTGGGTCTGGATGAATTATTTAATTCATATCTTTTGCGGGAATCTCTCCAATTTGTCTCTTCACGTTGCATGTGACTTTCCGTAATACTTGACTTTTCAACGCATGTTGACGTGGACTTGGAGTACTTGGCTGATCTCGACTAGGCTGATGTGCAGTTAACTTCTCTGCAGTCTGGACCTCTCTGATGTTCACTGTTTAGGACTTGTCTGATCAGATGACTTGTCTGAGGTATCTTATTGCGATGCAGTCAAACATCCCTGATGATTTTTGTTGACCAGAACTACTCTGTCTTGACTCAGCTGTACCTCTCTGATGTACTTAGCTGATATTTAGTACTTAGCCGGTTTTCAGCCTAACTTATTTTTGGCCTATAGAAGATACTCATTTGGTTCTTCTTTACATTTTACCAAGTTTTTATACTTAACATTATTTGGCCTATGGAAGATACTCATTTGGTTCTTCCTTACATTTTTGCCAAGTTTTACACTTAACATTATTTGGCCTATGGAAGATACTCATTTGGTTCTTCCTTACATTTTTGCCAAGTAATAAACATTTGAATTTATATTAGTGACATCATCAAAATCTAACAAGTATTCCTAACAAATTCCCCCTATTTGATGATGGCAAAACTTAAGAAAATATTCAAATGAACAAGTCTGCACTTGAGTGCAAGACACAAACTAAAGTCAGTCTAATTTTTGAGACAACTAGGAATTGTCATTCAAAAGACTGTTATAAAGTTTTTCTGTTGATTACAAGTACATGGCTTGAATAGAATAAGTACAGAAAAATTAATCAATTACAATTACATTCAAAATCTATCTGCCCCTTCCTCTGCGAACAGTTTGCTTGGGAGGTCTAAATAGTTTTGCCCCGATTGGTCTACTTTTGATAGGTGCAAGACCATATTTCCTCCTTATGACTAGGGCAGCAAAGTCTTGGTCTTCTTTTGAAGAGAACTTGTGCTCTTCACATAGCTTTCTAATTTCTTCTTGAAGCTCTAGCTCGTCAAGCTCATTATCCAAACGGGTCGGCGCTTCCACTGCTCTGAATGGAGGAATCATAGGATAAGCATTCCATTTGGCTGCATATTTAAGCATTATCTTCCACAGAGTAGGCCATCTAGCATCCATGTAGTTGATGAATGACTGTTGGGGCGAGCATTCTTTATCTAGAAGAATCTCCCAGAGGTAGAACTGCTCTGTGAATTGTTTCTTGGCATCCGCCCAATTGTTCATGAATTCTGTTGGTAAGAATTCTTCAACATGCCAAAACTGTTTGCCTTCCCATTCTAATCTTTGTTCATCTTTCTCTCTTGTTCTTCTCTTCTTCTCCACAGACTGCTTCTCCACATACTGCTCTTCAGGTTGGCTGGGGGCAGATATCTCCTTTCTTTTCAGACTTGATGGTCCTCCTTCAATTTGAAGAATATCTTGCCTCTTCTTTGTTCTTAGCTCTTTCCTTATTTCTCCTTGAGTACTTCCTTCCCCCTGAATTCTATCTTCCCCCTTTTTGCCAGCATCAACTAAAGTAGTCAACTACTGCTCTATTCTACACATCCAGTCAGACATGCCAAATGGCATTCTGTTGTTGGTAGGGGGAGGAGGCTGAGGTACTTCTCTCTGCAGCAAAGTGTCAATCTTTGAATTGATGGTTTGGAGGTCAGGAGTGACCTGAGATGCCAGCAACTCTCCAATGGTATCCTTCACTATCTGCCTTATCAGCTCAGTCACCGCAGGTGAGACCTGAGCTGGTGGAGAGTGCTCGCATGAGCCTTCTACAATTGAAGCACTGGACTGCAGGCTCCTATCTGCAGCTGGTACTCCAGATGGGGTTTTTTCTGGAGTCCCTGATCTGGAGTCCTCAGCCCACTCGGCGTCCAGGCTGGTGTACCGGGCAGGTGCCCCAGTCCTATCTGCAGCCTCTTGTATTGGCTCTGGTTCCGTCTTCCTTTCTCCTTCTTCCTTCTCTTGCTCTTTCTCCTACTCTTCCTCCTTTTCTTCTTCAATATTTTCTTTTTCTTTCTCAGCTCCTTGATCTCCTCCTTCATCTTTATCATCATCCTCGTCATCATCATTATTGTCATCCGCTTTCCCATCTTTTTGTCCTTCATCCTCATCATCTTTTTCCTCTTCTCCTTCATCATTTTCACCTTCATCATCATCCTTCTCTCCTTCATCCTGTTCTACTTCTTCTCCTTCTTCTTCTTCTTCTTCTTCTTCAATCAACTCTTCTGTTTTCTCAATTTCCTCAGAATGTTTTTCAACTAAAATCTTTTCTTCTTCTTTTCTCTGCTCTTCTTCTTCGTCGTCTAAAACAATAACTTCTTCTTCTCCATCTATCTCTTCAATCCTAATTTCTTTCTCATCTTCCTCCTCATCCTCTTTTCCAAATGAACCATCAAAAATACTGTACATAATGGAATGTATGAATTGGTCCATGTTGGTTTTAAAATTAGACATGAACCAATTATCCTGGAGGATTACCACTACGTCTGATTCTTTACAAAAGTGAATCAGTACCTCCTCTGTGGCTTGGGGATATTCCCAACCACTGGTTTCAATGTAAGTTTGAAGATTTGTAAATGACAGAGATTTGAAAAACTTCCACTCTTCTCTTTCCAAAATCAACAGGGGTCACAGCCCAAAGGTTTTGTTTTCACAAATGAAACCAACAACAATACACAAGGTTAAAGCTCACGTCACGCGTCCTCGACGGACATAAAATATACACACGCACCCGTGAAGTTTCACTCGTGAATCCAGGGCTCTACCAGTCGACTCCCTCCATGGCCCCGTCGAACCCTCCCGAGGTGAGCAAACACATTCACAAAACATACACACGCACTCGTGAAGTTTCACTCGTGAATACAGGGCTCTACCATTGGACTCCCTCCGTGGCCCCGTCGAACCCTCCCGAGGTGAGCAAACACATTCACAAAGCATACACACGCACTCGTGAAGTTTCACTCGTGAATCCAGGGCTCTACCATTGGACTCCCTCCGTGGCCCCGTCGAACCCTCCTGAGGTGAGCAAACACATTCACAAAACATATATGCACAGGCATCGCCTAGGACCGGGACGAAGCCACGAATCCCACTCGAGGCCCCGTCGGACCCTCCCGAGCTGGCTAGCGAAACAAATCACGTACAAGCATCGCCTAGGACCGGGACGAAGCCACGAATCCCACTCGAGGCCCCGTCGGACCCTCCCGAGCTGGCTAGCAACAATCAAGTACACACGTCGCCTAGGACCAGGATGAAGCCACAAATCCCACTCGAGGCCTCGAAGGACCCTCCCGAGCTGGCTAGCGAAACAATCATGTACAAATAACAGATCACACCAAGGATATCTAAACAATTCACCCAGAGATATCAAACACTTAGCAAAACACCACGTCAAACCATAACGCACCGAAAAGAGATAATATGTGTATATATATTATCAAAGCATAACAACAACAACAACAACAACAACAACAACAACAAGCGAATTCATAGGGTTCACTTAATCATTCACGTGGCACAATATTCACAAAACACACGCGTTTTGAAAAGAGCCCTTAACGAGGCTAAACCGAATCTTTTGAAAGTTCAATTCAAACGATTAAACAAACACATAGAGACGATCACTAATTATCATATCCACAAAACAAGAATTGTATGGACAAGGTACTTGCTTAGGAACCACGTTCGTAACAAGACGACGGATGGAATGCGGTCGAATAGCCCCGAACTCCCGAACACTATCAAGAACACGATAGCACCGAAATTACTACGGGAAAACACCACACGAATCATCAATCACCAACGGAATTCAACATCCGAATCATCGAGCACCTTGATTCGGACGAAGAACACGGATTAGATGATGATAATAATCATGATTCAAGCTTCCCAACTAATGTATTACTGATCTCCGATCAAAACCATCGATTTCTATCGAAGGATCGCGAAAAACGGAGAAGAAACGTGGAAATGGCCGAGTGACCCGTGCCCAGGCCTTAAATAGGCCGAGACCTGCCGGACGCTTACGTACGTAACCGGCCATGGCTTACGTAAGTAACCGGCCATGGCCGAACTCACTGCCCAATTCTGCCGGCAGTGTTATGTACGTAACTGGCCTTACATACGTAACTGTCGGGCCCTTCCGGCCGTAACTCGGCCAGGGCTGGCCTGGCCCCAACATGCCCGACCATGACTTGGTCGGGGCCAACTCCAACGGCCCGGACGACCCCGAAACCCGAACCTGAATACGAATCGAAGATACGGTTACGAAGCACTCGCAAAGACGAATTCGAGCACTAAGAGAACACATGATTCCGACCACCCGAAGGCTCGAAATTCGACAACGAAAAGTAATTACCCCAAACTTTGGGAAATTACGAAAATGGCCCAAAACGTCCGAAATACATGATACACGATCGAAACACCAAACCAAGGCTCGCAACATGAATAATAACATTAAATGAACTTACGAGGAACTCGAAACAACAGTTTCGGACGAGATTTGCAAGAATCGAACTCAAGTACGGAAAAACCGCTTAAGAACACGAAACTCAACAAAAACGATACCGAAACGAACTCGGATGTCAAAAAGTGCAGAATTAAATATTCTTAAAATGACGAAATGGTCATGAGGGAGTAGTCAAAATGGACTCCCATGAAAAAAAGAAAATTACCGGAAATCGAAATCGCGGATATTACATACTACCCTCCTTAAAAGAAGTTTCTTCCCGAAACTTAAAACAAGTAGGGAGGAGCAATATCCTGCCAGGAAACACTCAACGAGATACACAAGAAATGCGTAACTTACAACCAACGGCGAAACGTTACAAGCAATGCAAAGGAACAAACGGCGTGAAAACACGCTCCACGACGACCAACACCACGCCACCGGTAGAGACATAATAAAACCAACAAGTGACAACTGTCACCAAACAGATAATACAATCAAGTCGATTATCCGAACTATCACAAAACACAAAGCACCTATTACAAGGAACATGCACAGTCGAGAAAACAGAAAATAAACACAAAACGATCCACAAGGACAATCACAAACAATTCGGACTACGCCGAAATCCTCAAAAAGCATACTAGGCATCTCTGTGCCCTTTCGGAGCAGAGACGCAACCTCGATTCCCAAATCTCACACCCACCTGGACACACTCGAAACAGCTGACTAACAGTGAACGACAATTCCTCGCGGTATGAGATCAGGCAACAACAGTCAGACAACTCCGATCGAACAACAACGATCGAACAACAACGACCGAACAACAACGATGGAATAACAACGATCAAATAACAATGACCGGACAACAACGATAAAATAACAATAATGGAACAACAACGATCGAAAAGCAATGATCGGGTAACAACGATCAAACAACAATGATCGACCAACAATGATCGAATGACAACGGTCGAACAATGACTCCGAAGTTCACACTTCAACTCAAGACATCAAAAGAACTAGTAGAACCAAAAGATGTTACTTCCGAACAAGGTTCACAAGAATCGAACCGAACTCAGAAAAGTCACAGCGATAATCAGATCGACCTAAAACAAGATCACGGCTCGTTCGAACAATGAAACCGAAATACATAATAAGTTCAGAAAGTATCAACGAACATGAGCGAGTCGATAGACTTGAGAAAAAGGAAATGCATAAGTCCAAAACAATACGGGTATTATATTCGACCTCTTATAAAACAAGGTCGTCCCCGCAACTCACAATAACAGAAACAAGGCAACAACACAAAGGCAACTGACGGAAACATTCCCCGTGGGCCTCTTAGAGCCGATCCTGATATCTGTGCTGAAGCCGTGCCCCAAAAGACTCGGAACCCAACTCGCAAAACTGGATCCTATGTCTCTCGGGTCCATACTTGAAATGCGTTACTGGTGAGAAGGACAATTAGTACGTGCATGCCCTCGGCACACCACGGTTGAAACACCTCGGCTCGGCATACCGAATATACAAATGCTCGATACCATGGAACATACCATCATAAAGCAACAAACCAGAGATGCCAATTTCACACAACATATCAACGTAAGGTAGCCCGCATACACAGAATCATAGCAACGACGGCATCGTTCGGCGATCTCAATGGCCCAAACGATAACCAGCACATAATCACAAAACATCATACAAATATTACCGGACCGCAAACAGGAACAATAGGTTTTTTAAAAAATGAAAGCCACCTTTGGAAAAATATATGATTTTGGAAACACTAGTTGATCTTGAGTCTCACCCTTCAAAAAGTAGCACAGACACCATTATCGAGACTTCGAAAACCATCTCGCACATGATAAAACGAGGACACTTCCCTTTTGGTGAAAGACTTTCAGAAATATTCGACCCTCGGGTCTAAGCAAAGCATTTATAAACAATTGAAAATATCTCAAAATATTTTTGGTCCTCAACTGGAAATTTTTTGAAATGTATTGCGGCACTAGAAAGCACCTTGAAAACACCGCAAGAAAATAATCAGTTTTAAAAGTACGTCTCGGAATTTAATTTTCTAAGATCCTCAAGGTTTTCAAAAATTCAATAGGCCAGAATGCCCAAAACTCACAAAATCCTTTATCAAACCGTCATAGAACATTCAAGGCCAAAGTGCCAAAACCCGATTTAGGGAATCGGTTTTACGAATTAGAACTCAGTTTGCAAAATACTGAAAGTCATTTTGAAAGGACTCACGCAGCGGATAAAATACAGTTCGAAAATACATTAGCAGCGACACCGCTCCTCATATAAATAAAATATTAGAGTCGAATACCCACATATCACGGAATCAAAATCCACAAAAGGATTCAATCAATCAACGATATAATCATACAAGCAGCTCATGTCACACGAGGCACAACACAAAGAAGGGAGACTTACATCCACAGGTCGCACGAAGATGATGATCGCTCCACGATACTAATCACGACCAACAGACTCAGACGACGCGTCGCGACACGACTCAGTCAGACAAAATCCGACGAGACAAAACTCAACAGACACAACTAAACCTGACAACCTAGGTTTCCACAACCTAATCTCCGATACCATTTATGTAACACCCATAATCTACTCAGGGATATTACACGCTGTAGACCCTTTTCTCAAGGATCTACCAGACTGGTAAACAACGTCGAACATCTCAACAATGCCTTTAAGGCTAAAATAACTCAGTAGACCGATTTGGTCTTTCAATAAATACATACAACTCAATACATGCCCATGCAGGGGTCGAAATACAAAATGCTCCCGTACAACGGGGAAAATATACTGCAGCGGAAATAAAAATACAACTGAACCAATATAACAAAGTATGGTTCCTCATGTGATTAGTATCGATCATATTTCATCATCCTTCATGCCGACCCTGTGTTATGCTCCCAAAACTTGAATACAAAAACAGACATCCACCCCCCGAATACTCGGGGGTTAGCAAAACTCCACTGTTTTGCTAGTGCAAGAACAAAGTGCAAAATACGAGTCATACAATTCACATTCCACGAATAACAATAACCAGGAATCCGCAAAGATCCAAACGAAATGAAAAGTACTTCCCAAGGCAAGAGTTTGGGAAAAATATTCCTAAACCAAAAAATCACAAATCAAGGGAAACAATTTATAAAATAGTTTAAAATGCCATCGAGAGTTTTAATAGAAAACAATTTAGGATTACCGAATCCTTCTCTTTCCAAAATCAACAGGGGTCATAGCCCAAAGGTTTTGTTTTCACAAATGAAACCAACAACAATACACAAGGTTAAAACTCACGTCACGCGTCCTCGACGGACATTAAACATACACACGCACCCGTGAAGTTTCACTCGTGAATCCAGGGCTCTACCATTGGACTCCCTCCGTGGCCCCATCTGTAATATCCGGAATTTCTATTACTGTTGTTTAATGTTATTTTATCCGAGTTATGTTGTACAATGTGGAATCTGTACAGTATGGATAAAATAATTGTAGAACTGAGACATCTGTACTGGTATAATTGTCGTACTTGGTCGACAAAGGATATAGTGCATCATGTATACGTATCTAGTGTGTTGAGACGACGAGCAAGATCAGTGTAAATGGCTAAGTGTAACATTATTAGCGCACGCTAATAATCACGAGTAGCGCACGCTATCGTGTAGGTTTAGCGCACGCTACAGACACAACTTAGCGTACGCTAGTGAAGAACAGCTCAGAGAGAATCTGCGTGTGGACCAAGCCACTTTCGGCGCACGTTCTGATAAGTCAACGGATGTTTGTAATGTAGTACTAGCGCACGCTAAACCCTAAAGGTTAGCGCACGCTAATGGTATATTGGACAAAAAGGAATCTTATCCTCGTCAACACTTTTGGCGTGTGGACCAGTCTTCGGAGCATACAGACAAACGAGTCAACTGATATTAGCGCACGCTAAATGTAAGGACTTGCGTACGCTAGACAGTGTAAGTTACGTACGCTAATGCATGGGCATTACGTACGTAAGCTCATGTACGAAGCGAGACAGTAGTCTCTGAACTGCGATAGCGCACGCTAACAAAGGTCAGTTAACGCACGCTAAGGTTGTTGCGCATGCTAAACATGAGATGTTAGCGCACGCTAGTAATGCTTATTATATAAGGGGACAGACGGGTTTTGAGATGCATTTAGTCCATTTTTTTCACCTTCAGTCGATAGAGAGAGCTTTGGGAGGTTCTTGAGGTTCCCAAACACGGTGAGGTGGTGATTTTTAACAAGATTAAAGTAGAAAGCATGGATTCAAGCCTTGTTCTTCAAATTACTCATGATTCTTGGGATGGAGTTCAAGTGTTCTTCTTCTTAGTTCATCAAATCCAGGTAATATTCGTATCCCTTGTTAGTTGTTCATTTTTAAGGATGATTACATTGTGAGGAACATGTTGGATAATCATGTGATGATATTATATAAGATTTTATGGGATTATGATAAGAGTTTTCGGACGTTATTTAAATGGTGATTCGTTTAAACTTGATGAGGTTGGATCATGGATTTCTGAATCATGATAATATCAGTGGTCGATTTAGATGAGTTAAATCATGATATGAGGTTGTATTCCAGATTTTGTATGAGATGATCCTTGTTATCGGGTTGGTTTGATTATGTGATTTGCATGATGAAGAAAATGATAGACATTATGATATATACCTCGGATTTCGTTGTTTTGATAGCTTTGAACATGGTTCATAATCACTTAGTGTTCTTGAAATCGCCATATGTTGATCGGTATCTGAAAAACATGCATCTGTACAGCATTAGCGCACACTAAGATTACTGCCTAGCGCGCGCTAACGGGAGAAACTTAGCGCACGCTACGTTAAGTGATTAACGTGCGCTAGGAAGGCAGAAAGTGCAGTATTTTCGTGTTGTGGTTCTAAATTCGTGATCGTTTAAGTTGGTTTGATCAGACTTGTGGTTAACCGAGATATTGTTGAGCCGTTGGGTTCGTGAATTGGTTTTATCGATTGTTGATTATTGTCGAACTTGTTGTTTATCGATTATTGTAACAGGTTGAGATTATTGATTGGTGTTTATAACCGTATGTTGCGGTCGTGTTCGAGTATGTTCGTGAATAGCGTTGGTCAGGGCCGAAGAGCTAGTAGACGAAGACAATGAGATTAGTGACGGCTTCATCATCGTTGTATCGGTACCAAGGTAAGTTATTACTTGCTCAGTTATAGTATTTAATGAATGGTTTCCATTTCATTCGTGTATAATTCGTATAGCAATGTTTATAATCGTAATCACAGGAGATTTGGGATTATAAATCGTATTCAAGTTTTGGGAATCTAAATCATAATGTATATGATTTACTTTTGTTATTGGTATACTTGTATATCGAGGATATATTGTGATAAAGACGAAGATATGAATTATCTGAAATCCGTGATACTTTGGATCGTCGAGTATTGAGGATAATGGTTCGTGATGGTTTAGAAATTGAGATTGTTCTCGAAGGACTCGAGGCAAGTACTCTAATCATTTTTATCATTTGTGTCGATCATATCGTGATACATTCGTGTATCGTTGTTGTCATGCATTTGTGCATTGTTGTTGTCATGTATTGTGTACTGTTGTTTTGTGCAGTTGTGCATTGTTGACATATGTCCACCTCGTGTTGGTCCGAAGGGATCATCGGGGGATCTATGCTAGCATGCGCTGGATCATCGGACGGGTTTTCCACCTCGGGTTGGTCTGACGGGATCATCGGGGGATCTAGGCAGTGAACGCTGGATCATCGGATTGCCATGTATTGTTGTTGTGCATATGTATATTATGGGTTTGCCATAAGTATACATTGTCTTTATTGTTGTGATTATATTGATGTTGCCATATGAGTATGCATTTGTAGGTCTTGTGTTAGGACTATGTCCGTATGTTGTGTTGATCTGATCTCGGATTAGATTGACGTGATTGTCATGGTATTTCGTATCTTGAGGTATGTTCCGTATTTCCTTGGTACTTGTCTTTGAGGGACAATCGATTGTCGTATTGGAATTGTCGGCATCATCCGATGGATTGAATTGGCTAGAGTTGGTATAATTTCCGTATCGCGAGTTATGATCATGTTTTGAGAACCTTGGGTATTGTTGAGATACCGTAAAGATATTTTGGTAATATCTTAATGTGTTGTTAAGGATACGAATCGTGGATTTTCGTAAAGTTACGACAGTAAGATTACATTGGTCGTATTCTTACTTACTATTTCCATTGATATGTAATTATTGACGTGATGTGATGGTTATCATTGTTGGATATCATGGCTGACCCCATCGTGGGCTTTCTTTTTAGGTTCTTGGATTATCAAGCTTGTAGCGGTCGTGAAGAGATGAGCTTCCCGGAGGATACTTGATAGGACATGTATTTGTGTATTGAGTTTCTGATCAGTTGTTGTATTTCGCTGCTAGAGTATTTTAATTGTTTGTCTTTATCCGTTGCGTGGGTATTTTTAAATGGCCTTTTGGTATCTGGTAACTTAGGTTACTTTGGCAATCATTTTCTAAATCTATTATGTCGGTACGTGTAAGCGATAGCTTAACGTATGTTTTTAAACTATTGAGCTTTGGCATTTCGGGCCTTGTGGTTTCAAATGAGATTTTACGACGGTTTGATAAACGGGTTTTATTAAGTCTTCAAATGTTTTTAAAAGACAGTACCGTCGTTAGCCTCTTGGGCATTTGTAAATGTTTTGCGAAAATTTCCTTCAGCCTTGTGGGTTCCATCTCGGGGCCCACGGCGCTATAATATTCCCGGTCGGATCTGGGGGTGTTACAGAATATGGTATCGGAGCTTAGTGTTAGGCGTATTTTTATGCGCTTATTTATCATTATTTTATATCCATTTTGAGCCTAAAAATGCATAAATGAGCTTTTAATGCACTATTCTTATATGTTTTGCAGGAAATTGGAGTCCGGAAGCCTAAACGACGGAAAACGAGCGAAAATAGCAATTTTTGGTCATGAGCCGCGGCACAAGGATGCTGAGCCGCGGCACACGCACGGCCCCAGCGAAGCCCCAAGCGGACTGTACACTGAGCCGCGGCACAAGGATGCTGAGCCGCAGCCCAGGAGGAAAAATAAGCGCCCAGGTATGCGCTGAAGGATTAGGGGCCGCGGCACAGATTAAGTGAGCCACGGCCCACGAGGCAGTTTTGATGTGTTGGACGCGGTTCTGGGCCGTTTTTGGAGCCTGTTCCCAACCTAATTCCCGGACGCGTTTTGGAGGCTGCTGATAGTTATAAATAGGGGTTTAAGGGCTGAAGACATGATGGAAAAATCAGAGGATCATCAAATCGGAGGAAGACATCGCGGGATCGAAGAACACAAGGAGGAGATTTGTGGGCGACGACAAAACCACGGATCCCTTACGGTTTTCCTTAATTTTTCCGTATCTTAGTTTCTAGATCTATTCGAGTAGGATTGTGATTGTAACCGATTACATGACGGTTTGATTTATTTATTCTTATTTCAATTCACTCGTTATTCGTATTGAGTTGGATTTTTCTCATTGTTCTTAATGCTTTTTAATTGTCTGGCCAACATTTGAATTGTTTTGAATGTCTTTATGGATTTAGGAGATGAAATTTAGGCATAGTTCTTGTGAGAATAATCATGATTTTCGTGAGATAGGGATATACTCATGGGAATTGTGAAGCCTGTTTATTGTGGGAATTCTTGAGCTGTTTTAGCTATTAATTATCTAATTCGAATAGGGATATATCGAGTTAATAATTCGTAGTATTTTCTATCGACCTTGGGAAAGGCTTTAGAATAATTTAGGAATTCCTGGCTTACAATCAATTGAATAAAAGTGAATTGGATAAATATCATTCCTGATTGTTTGAGGTGAAAATCATAATCCTACACCCTTATTATTATTATTATTATTATTATTATTATTATTATTATTATTATTTTCTATTTATTTTTCTGCAATTAGTTTAGAAATAATTTCAATATAATTGTTCTTCAAATAAAATCACGAGTCGACTATATTTTGGTACTTAGTGAAATCAGTTCTTAAGGGAACGATATCTTATTCATCACTTTATTACTTGTTGACACCGTGCACTTGCGGCATAGTGTGAGGGATTTCTTCACAACAAGTTTTTGGCGTCGTTGCCGGGGACTGATTTTTCGCTAATATCAATACCAAGCGACTCTAAATTTAATTTGAAGTTTTTTTTTCTTTAGTCTCTATATTTTTATTTTTTTCATTATGTTTTCCTTTGATTATCGTGACCCTTGGCATTTCATAAATTTCCATGATCTCAATAATTTGCCTAATAGGGTCAGTCAGCCCCCTCCCCCGAAACAAAAGACCATGCTTGAACAATGTGTAGACGCTCTTAAAAATCCTGATAGTACCCCTCTTGAGCGAGAATGTGCCAGTCGTGGTCTTGAGATTCACTATGGTTATTTTCCAGCTCATAGATTTAGTAGTGAAGTTGAGGGGGAGGTTGAGAAGAAAGACATGCTGAGTTTTATGGTCGATCCCCCAGCACCTGATAATTACATAAAGTGTGATGAGTTTGTAGAAGAAGTTACCATTGATGATGTTTCCCAAGAAATTTCATTAATTTGTCATCGAACTTCGACTAATAAGGTGAACACTTTTGTACCAAAAATTTTATTAACGGTGCCACGCATAATTTTCCTAAATCCATAATGGGAGAGATTCACCCCATTACTTTTGATTTTGTTGAGGCTGATTCTTTGAGTTCTAATGAGGTTGTTCATGATATGTCTTTATTATTTACCCATTCGAACTCTGCTTATTCTTTCGTGCCTTATAATTATTATATTCTTCCATTATTTTTTGGTTGTCCGCATAATTATTCTTACTCATTATTTTTGGTAACCAGGCATGAACCAAAGCGTCCCTTGTGGAATAAGAGGCTTATAGATTGCAAGAAGGGGGTATTTGGCAATCTCCATAGAAAGAAGCCACGTTAAATTTTATTTGTCACGTCGTGCTCAAGACGTAAAATAGAGCGCTTGATGGGAGGCAACCCATTATTTTTACTTGCTTTCTAGTTAGTTGTTTTTATTTGAATTTTCGTTAATAAATTTTTTCCTTTGTTTTGGTTTTTTCGTTTGGATTCGTGTATTCTTGTTGGCCCTTATTTCTCTAATATTTTTTTATATATAACCCCAATGAGTATTATCCTTCATATTCTAGTCTTTCTTGACTTAATGTCTACAGCTATTTCATGACTAGAGACTAAGTTTGGGGGTCCCGGGTGATGTTGAGCCTTATTTGAAGTATGGATTGACAGACGATTCCACTCAGACATGTGCTGGCGTTCAAGAAGACATTTGGAATAAGATTCACTTTTCCTTATCTCTTTTATTTTCACATGAGTTTTATTGTTGATGATTTTATGTGTAGTGGAATAAATTGAAGCTTGCGGTATTTTCTTAATTTTTCTTGGTTCTAAATTGCGATTTCATCATTGCTTTATTTTTCGTGAATTTTTCGTGCTTCTGTGTGTAAAACTGATGTTACGATACTGATTTCTTTTGGAAGAAACGGTTGAGTTTAGTCGAGTTGCAGTCAGCGATATTTGTTTCCGTTGAGTATTCATTTAGGTCCGGAATTTTTCGTTTTTGTAGAAATCTTAGCAGATAAGAAAGGAGACATACGTGTTTTCAAATCACCGTTTATACGTTTGGTTAAACTTTTCGCGTAGCTAGACGTCCAGTAATATGAGTCTTGTTGGCACTTGGATTGAGTTTAGAGTCGGACAGTTTTTCAAAAAAAAAAAATAATAAAGTCGAGATATTAGTTGTTCTATGATGGGAAGTCTAGTAACCGGGGGTATTCACGTGACCCGTCGTTTACTGTCGCATAAAACGACGACCCTGAATAGATTAATGATTTAGAAATATCGCATCACCGATGATGGGAAGCCTAGTAACCGGGGGTATTCACGTGACCCGTTGTTTACTCTCGCGTAAAACGGCAACCTTGACATGCGGGAATTGCTAGTCGAGTTTTTTTTTCTCCGCTGTAGAAGGGGACTTAGTAACTAGAAGCATCCATGTGCCCCATGAGTGTCTTTTACGTCAAACGGTTCCCCGATACATGAGAATGGAAATCCACCCTAGGATCATCCCGATGAAATATCCCGAGAGCCGAAACTAGTGGTTAACTCGAATCATATTATTGATCATACATAAGGGAATGTTGTCCGAAGTTTATTTTTGACGATGAAATTCTTGAATTTTTGCCACTAGACTGTGGGACTGGGCGAATTGGCTTGTTTAATCTAACCCTTCATATTGACGGTCGGTTAAATTCACGTTTGTTAATCTCTGAGCTTGATTTTCTTCATGAAGGGTTAGTTAGGACTGAAAATGATTACTTCTTGGACTCAGTGTCCGTGGATGTGACTCACTATTACGACACTCGTATTATTCTTTGAGATTTTCAGGGTAGTATTGATTAAGTTGAGCACTATGGATTTGCACGATCATTCACGATACCTTTTATTTGAAAATTGAATTTTGCTTGAGGACAAGCAAAGGCTCAAGTTTGGGGGTATTTGTTAGGCGTATTTTATGCGCTTATTTATCATTATTTTATATCCATTTTGAGCCTAAAAATGCATAAATGAGCTTTTAATGCACTATTCTTATATGTTTTCCAGGAAATTGGAGTCCGGAAGCCTAAACGACGAAAAACGGGCGAAAACAGCAATTTTTGGTCATGAGCCGCGGCACAAGTATGCTGAGCCGCGACACACGCACGGCCCCAGCGAAGCCCCAAGCGGACTGTACCCTGAGCTGCGGCACAAGGATGCTGAGCCGCAGCCCAGGAGGAAAAATAAGCGCCCATGTATGCGCTGAAGGATTAGGGGCCGCGGCACAGATTAAGTGAGCCGCGGCCCACGAGGCGGTTTTGATGTGTTGGCCGCGGTTCTGGGCCGTTTTTGGAGCCTGTTCCCAACCTAATTCCCGGAAGGCTGCTGATAGTTATAAATAGGGGTTTAAGGGCTGAAGACATGATGGAAAAATCGGAGGATCATCAAATCGGAGGAAGACATCGCGGGATCGAAGAACACAAGGAGAAGATTTGTGGGCGACGACAAGACCACGGATCCCTTACGGTTTTCCTTAATTTTTCCGTATCTTAGTTTCTAGATCTATTCGAGTAGGATTGTGATTGTAACCGATTACATAACGATTTGATTTAATTATTCTTATTTCAATTCACTCGTTATTCATATTGAGTTGGATTTTTCTCATTGTTCTTAATGCTTTTTAATTGTCTGGCCAACATTTGAATTGTTTTGAATGTCTTTATGGATTTGGGAGATGAAATTTAGGCATAGTTCTTGTGAGAATAATCATGATTTGCGTGAGATATGGATATACTCATGGGAATTGTGAAGCCTGTTTATTGTGGGAATTCTTGAGCTGTTTTAGCTATTAATTATCTAATTCGAATAGGGATATATCGAGTTAATAATTCGTAGTATTTTCTATCGACCTTGGGAAAGGCTTTAGAATAATTTAGGAATTCATGGCTTACAATCAATTGAATAAAAGTGAATTGGAAAATTACATTCCTGATTGTTTGAGGTGAAAATCATAATCCTACACCCTTATTATTATTATTTTTATTATTATTATTATTATTATTTTCTATTTATTTTTCTGCAATTAGTTTAGAAATAATTTCTATATAATTGTTCTTCAAATAAAATTACGAGTCGACTATATTTTGGTACTTAGTGAAATCAGTTCTCGAGGGAACGATATCTTATTCATCACTTTATTACTTGTTGACACCGTGCACTTGCGGCATAGTGTGAGGGATTTCCTCACAACACTTAGGTTGTGAAAACCTAGGCAGTCGGGTCGAGTTGGGTCGTGTTTTTGTCGTGTCATTCGAGTTGTCGGTTGAAAAGTGTTTGAGCTCTGAGTTTTGTTGTTCACTCGGTTTTGTGCGTTATGTGATTTACCAGTGTAGTACTGGGGTTGTTGTAAACTTTTTCAAATGGTGTTAACGTGTTTCTTCATATAGAGCTATGTTGTGTTCTCGAGTTGAACTGAGTTTGCAAAATGTGCGTTTTGAATATATCTGTGTCGAGTATTTTCTACAGTCGAGACATGTGTCAGTATCAAGGGGAATCATCGGCTTCACGATCTGTAAGTATTTGGATTTTTGAATTTCATCGAGAATTATTGCCGTTCTAAGTCGATATGCTTTGAGATTCAGCAGAATATTATGCATTACAGTATAAGGTGACAGAGTTGGGACAGGATTGATGATCTTGAGAAGTTATGATTTTGGAAATCAATATGTCAGTTAAATTTTGGAACGGAATTGTGCATTTGAGAGAATGTCGGGGATTGTTGAGAAGAACATGTAGTCATGTTAGTACATTTTGAGATACATGAACTGTTTTTGAGCATTTGAAAATGATACTTTTCAAAATGAATGTTCTATGGATGTTTTACGGAAAATGATTTTTGGGCCGAAACCCAATAGATTTTTGAAATAGTTTTAAACTCAGGACTTGGGGTCCAAAAAAAGGTTTTTCTACTTTTTAAACTTTCTGTAATATGGAACGAGATATGGGTTTAGACCCTAATGTTTCAAAAGGCTTTTTCATGTTTTCTAAAACTCCCGAGAATTGTAAAACACTTTATCAATCATTTATTTATTTCGTTCCTGCCTTTCGGAGTTTTAAATTACTTGTTCAAATGAAACTTCTCGGGAAGTCTTTCGCTGTGATGATTTGTTTCAATGTTTTGTGATAGAATATTTGAGGTGATCCAGGATGGAAAATGGTCGACGTTGCGAGTCATATGTGGAATAGGAGTTTTTGGTCGGAATTTATATACTGAGATTTTGGAACTCTATCGTGTGGTTTTCCGATGGAATATCAGTGGATATTGGTCACGAACCGAATTGGTATACAGGAGTACGGATGTGGTCAATCATTTGCGTAGTTTTCATTTTTAAACTTCGAAATCTTGTGGATTCGAAGGAAAACAGTTATCGAATACTTGGCACCAGCGAGCCGATTTAATTTTTCGAAAATTGATTTCGTGGTCTTACGAAAATTTATGTTTTGAGTTTTAAAATTTTTGAAAGAACTTTCGAAAATTTGTCTTCGTGAGAAGACTATATGATTTCAAACTGGTTTTGAAAATGTGATTGATATACATACGCATTTAGTGCATAGTGCATATCATGGTGAAGTTCTGAGTAAGACTCACAAACTGGATAACACTCTAACGGTACAACGAAGAGAGAACCGAACTTTAGTATGGTAATTTGGTTATCCAGGGATGATCGATTAATTGATCAGATAAGAGGAATATGCTGCATATTGTAGATTCGGGTACAGGATATGATTTTGGAACTTTGGATTTTATGAAACCGGGACATATGAACTATGTAATTCCATTGGTATGGTAGTAGCACGACTCTACCATAGTGACTTTTGAATGATTCCTTTGTAAGTGTAGATTTGGGGATGGTAACACCATGCTGGTTGTTTTGGAAATTGAGTGGTCGTTCCCACTCCATGTATGATTGGATATGTTCGTGGGTTGTGATTGGTTGTTCATATGCCGAGGAGTATGTTCGACAGTCAGGTGTGTTTATTGAGATCCACTGTATGCGATTGGTGTGTTGTTTTGAGAACCTTATTCGTTCGTATATCGGTTTCTGTGGTTCTGTGTTGATCGTGTTGGAGTTTACCGTGTGAAGGTATTCTCGATTTTCGTTGATCATTCGTTGGTAATATTGGAGTTTATCATGATGATGATATTCTCGGCTATGTTTTTGACCTTTG
This sequence comes from Orobanche coerulescens, assembly GCA_033398695.1. Taxonomy (NCBI): domain Eukaryota; kingdom Viridiplantae; phylum Streptophyta; class Magnoliopsida; order Lamiales; family Orobanchaceae; genus Orobanche; species Orobanche coerulescens. The sequence goes on from CM065803.1 coordinate 67,138,203, forward strand.
GATTGGTCGTATTAGAGTTTATCATGTCGATGATATTCTCAGTTAATTTATTGGTTGATTATTGCTGGTGATCATCGGCGTTGATTGTGCAGCCGATGTTTCGGGATTCGTTGCCATTGTGTTGAGCAGTTGTTTCACAGATGTATCGTGCATTACTGTTTTTTAGCAGATTGGGACTTGACTGTGTAATCAGGTAGACGAGATTTGACATGGATAGGTTACTTCATCCGAAGATGATATATTTTCTTGAGACTCATGGAATTGTGATTGCTAGTATCTCAGGAGATCGTCGAATTTGCAAATTTGTAAATGTACTGTTTGGTTATTCGGTAATAATGATGATTGATTATTGTTGTGATGGTTTCGGAATATTTTGGTTGAATAGTATGTTTGTTTGTTTTTATAACGGAATGCAAGTTTCGAGGACGAAACTTATTTTAAGTGGTGTAATATGTAATATCCGGAATTTCTATTACTGTTGTTTAATGTTATTTTATCCGAGTTATGTTGTACAGCGTGGAATCTGTCCAGTATGGATAAAATAATTGTAGAACTGAGACATCTGTACTGGTATAATTGTCGTACTTGGTCGACAAAGGATATAGTGCGTCATGTATACGTATCTAGTATGTTGAGACGACGAGCAAGATCAGTGTAAATGGCTAAGTGTAACATTATTAGCGCACGCTAATAATCACGAGTAGCGCACGCTATCGTGCAGGTTTAGCGCACGCTACGGACACAACTTAGCGTACGCTAGTCAAGAACAGCTCAGAGGGAATCTGCGTGTGGACCAGGCCACTTTCGGCGCACGTTCTGATAAGTTAACGGATGTTTGTAATGTAGTACTAGCGCACGCTAAACCCTAAAGGTTAGCGCACGCTAATGGTATATTGGACAAAAAGGAATCTTATCCTCGTCAGCACTTTCGGCGTGTGGACCAGTCTTCGGAGCATACAGACAAATGAGTCAACTGATATTAGTGCACTCTAAATGCAAGGACTTGCGTACGCTAGAAAGTGTAAGTTACGTACGCTAATGCATGGGCATTACGTACGTAAGCTCATGTATGAAGCCAGACAGTAGTCTCTGAACTGCGATAGCGCACGCTAACAAAGGTCAGTTAGCGCACGCTAAGGCTGTTGCGCATGCTAAACATGAGATGTTAGCGCATGCTAGTAATGTTTATTATATAAGGGGACAGACGGGTTTTGAGATGCATTTAGTCCATTCTTTCACCTTCAGTCGATAGAGAGAGCTTTGGGAGGTTCTTGAGGTTCCCAAACACGGTGAGGTGGTGATTTTTAGCAAGATTAAAGTAGAAAGCATGGATTCAAGCCTTGTTCTTCAAATTACTCATGATTCTTGGAATGGAGTTCAAGTATTCTTCTTCTTAGTTCATCAAATCCAGGTAATATTCGTATCCCTTGTTAGTTGTTCGTTTTTAAGGATGATTACATGTGAGGAACATGTTGGATAATCATGTGACGATATTATATAAGATTTTATGGGATTATGATAAGAGTTTTTGGACGTTATTTAAATGGTGATTCGTTTAAACTTGATGAGGTTGGATCATGGATTTCTAAATCATGATAATTTCAGTGGTCGATTTAGATGAGTTAAATCATGATATGAGGTTGTATTCCAGATTTTGTAGGAGATCATCCTTGTTATCGGGTTGGTTTGATTATGTGATTTGCATGATGAAGAAAATGATAGACATTATAATATATACCTCGGATTTCGTTGTTTTGATAGCTTTGAACATGGTTCAGAATCACTTAGTGTTCTTGAAATCGCCATATGTTGATCGGTATCTGAAAAACATGCATCTGTACAGCATTAGCGCACGCTAAGCTTACTGCCTAGCACGCGCTAACGGGAGCAACTTAGCGCACGCTACGTTAAGTGATTAACGTGCGCTAAGAAGGCAGAAAGTGCAGTATTTTCGTGTTGTGGTTCTAAATTCGTGATAGTTTAAGTTGGTTTGATCAGACTTGTGGTTAACCGAGATATTGTTGAGCCGTTGGGTTTGTGAATTGGTTTTATCGATTGTTGATTGTTGTTGAACTTGTTGTTTATCGATTATTGTAATAGGTTGAGATTATTGATCGGTGTTTATAACCATGTGTTGCGGTCGTGTTCGAGTATGTTCGTGAATGGCGTTGGTCAGGGCCGAGGAGCTAGTAGACGAAGACAATGAGATTAGTGACAGCTTCATCGTCGTTGTATCGGTACCAAGGTAAGTTATTACTTGCTCAGTTATAGTATTTAATGAATGGTTTCCATTTCATTCGTGTATAATTCATATAGCAATGTTTATAATCGTAATCACAGGAGATTTGGGATTATAAATCATATTCAAGTTCTGGAATCTAAATCATAATGTATATGATTTACTTTTGTTATTGGTATACTTGTATATCGAGGATATATTGTGATAAAGATGAAGATATGAATTATCTGCAATTCGTGATACTTTGGACCGTCGAGTATTGAGGATAATGGTTCGTGATGGTTTAGACATTGAGATCGTTCTCGAAGGACTCGAGGCAAGTACTCTAATCATTTTTATCATTTGTGTCGATCATATCGTGATACATTCGTGTATCGTTGTTGTCATGCATTTGTGCATTGTTGTTGTCGTGTATTGTGTAATGTTGTTTTGTGCAGTTGTGCATTGTTGTCATATGTCCACCTCGTGTTGGTCCTACGGGATCATCGGGGGATCTATGCTAGCGTGCGCTGGATCATCGGACGGGTTTTCCACCTCGGGTTGGTCTGACGGGATCATCGGGGGATCTAGGCAGTGAACGCTGGATCATCGGATTGCCATGTATTGTTGTTGTGCATATGTATATTATGGGTCTGCCATAAGTATACATTGTCGTTATTGTTGTGATCATATTGACGTTGTCATATGAGTATGCATTTGTAGGTCTTGTGCTAGGACCATGTCCGTATGTTGTGTTGATCTGATCTCGGATTAGACTGACGTGATTGTCATGGTATTTCGTATCTTGAGGTATGTTCCGTATTTCCTTGGTACTTGTCTTTGAGGGACAATCGATTATCGTATTGGAATTGTCGGCGTCATCCGATGGATTGAATTGGCCAGAGTTGGTATAATTTCCGTATCGCGAGTTATGATCATGTTTTGAGAACGTTGGGTATTATTGAGATACCGTACAGATATTTCGGTATTATCTTAATGTGGTGTTAAGGATACGAATCGTGGATTTTTGTAAAGTTACGACAGTAAGATTACATTGGTCATATTCTTACTTAGTATTTCCATTGATATGTAATTATTGACGTGATGTGATGGTTATCATTGTTGGATATTATGGCTGACCCCGTCGTGGGCTTTCTTTTTAGGTTCTTGGATTATCAATCTTGGACCGGTCGTGAAGAGATGAGCTTCCCGGAGGATACTAGCTAGGACATGTATTTGTGTATTGAGTTTCTGATCAGTTGTTGTATTCCGCTGCTAGAGTATTTTAATTGTTTGTCTTTATCCGTTGCGTGAGTATTTTTAAATGGCCTTTTGGTATCTGGTAACTTAGGTTACATTGGCAATCATTTTCTAAATCTATTCTGTCGGTAGGTGTAAGCGATAGCTTAACGTATGTTTTTAAACTATTGAGCTTTGGCATTTCGGGCCTTGTGGTTTCAAATGAGATTTTACGACGGTTTGATAAACGGGTTTTATTAAGTCTTCAAATGTTTTTAAAAGACAGTACCGTCGTTAGCCTCTTGGGCATTTGTAAATGTTTTGCGAAAATTTCCTTCAGCCTTGTGAGTTCCATCTCGGGGCCCACGGCGCTGTAATATTCCCGGTAGGATCTGGGGGTGTTACACCGTCGAACCCTCCCGAGGTGAGCAAACATATTCACAAAACATACACACACACTCGTGAAGTTTCACTCGTGAATCCAGGGCTCTACCATTGGACTCCCTCCGTGGCCCCGTCGAACCCTCCCGAGGTGAGCAAACACATTCACAAAACATACACACGCACTCGTGAAGTTTCACTCGTGAATCCAGGGCTCTACCATTGGACTCCCTCCGTGGCCCCGTCGAACCCTCCTGAGGTGAGCAAACACATTCACAAAACACACATACACAGGCATCGCCTAGGACCGGGACGAAGCCACGAATCCCACTCGAGGCCCCGTCGGACCCTCCCAAGCTGGCTAGCGAAACAAATCACGCACAAGCATCGCCTAGGACTGGGACGAAGCCACGAATCCCACTCGAGGCCCCGTCGGACCCTCCCGAGCTGGCTAGCGAAACAATCAAGGACACACGTCGCCTAGGATCGGGACGAAGCCACAAATCCCACTCGAGGTCTCGAAGGACCCTCCCGAGCTGGCTAGCGAAACAATCATGTACAAATAACAGATCACACCAAGGATATCCAAACAATTCACCCTGAGGCATCAAACACTTACCAAAACACCACGTCAAACCATAACGCACCGAAAAGAGATAATATGTGTATATATATTATCAAAGCATAACAACAACAACAACAACAAGCGAATTCATAGGGTTCACTGAATCATTCACGTGGCACAATATTCACAAAACACACGCGTTTTGAAAATGAGCCCTTAACGAGGCTAAACCGAATCTTTTGAAAGTTCAATTCAAACGATCAAACAAACACATAGAGATGATCATTAATTATCATATCCATAAAACAAGAATTATATGGACAAGGTACTTGCCTAGGAACCACGTTCGTAACAAGACGACAGATGGAATGCCATCGAATAGCCCCGAACTCCCGAACACTATCAAGAACGCGATAGCACCGAAATTACTACGGGAAAACACCACACGAATCATCAATCACCAATGGAATTCAACATCGGAATCATCGAGCACCTTGATTCGGACGAAGGATACAGATTAGATGATGATAATAATCATGATTCAAGCTTCCCAACTGATGTATTACTGATCTCCGATCAAAACCATCGATTTCTATCGAAGGATCGCGAAAAACGAAGAAGAAAAGTGGAAATGGCCGAGTGACCCGTGCCCAGGCCTTAAATAGGCCGAGACCTGCCGGACGCTTACGTACGTAACTGGCCATGGCTTACGTATGTAACACCCCAAACTAGGCGGATATTACAGTGCCGTGAATCCCCCGACTGGGACCCACCAGGCAAATAAAAACGATGAATTAAATAATATAATTGTAGTACCGAACCACATTATATTACCAAGTACTCCGATGAGGAGTTTAAGTACAACACACCAGGACAATACCGAATACTAGTATATTTTATATGAAGATAAAATACACCACCCTGAATAAATAAACATCTCAAACGGAATTTGCAGCGGAAAATACAAATGACGGAATAACTGAAATGACTGAAAATGACTGAACAAACGGAATGACTGGGGGCCCCTACTAGTATCACTGGGACTCGTCGCCGTCAACATGCTCTTCCCGTGCCTTTGCCTTGCCGTGACCTGAAAACAAAATCCCCCAATGGGGTCAGTTACACAGAACAACAATCTTCAAGAGTTGAAATTACACAATCATGAATTAACTGAAGTTATGAAATATTCTTAATTATGAATTTCGCTGAAGAGGAGTATCATAGTACGCCCGTAATGTTCTGTGCAAGTGTACAAGACGAATGACCGGACACACCCGTCCTTGTACCTAATTAGTCTCACGGAGGTAAGCGTTACCGTGTGCACGGTCCGAAGTATCGGTGAACCCAATACATGACCATCGTGTGCCCGACTAAAAATTCCACACAGCCACACCCGGCCACGCAATATGAACCCGGAAGGTCACATGAACGAGAATGACCATGATGAATATCAATGAATAATAATTAGTCAAGGCCAAGATGACTCACCGATATGAAAGTAATAGTGACGTGATTGATAACCCAATGAAATGATTTGGAACCGTCGTTCCTCGTGAATGAAATGATTATTCGACAATTACAAGTCTCAAAATGATTGTTATTATGATGAATGAATTATGATTATGAGCAATCAACAACAAAAGGAATGAGTATCCTTTTAACCGAGTAAGATTTAACTTACACAATACCGATGACAAAGTCCTTCCACGAACAACGTCCTAATCGAGATACCGGTCGCTCGAACAACCTTGAATAACAATAATTACCAACAATCGTTCAATACACGTATCAAACAACAAAACACGACTAACCCAAAGGTCGAAACAACGATAATCAAACTCATAGGGCATTCCAACGAATACATAACCAACCACACAACTTCGAAAATATCCAATCCCGAATATGTCAAAACCAACACCAAATTGAGTATTTCGAACCAACAAAACACTTCAATGATATCAATAATCCATTAGGAATCCATAATTCATGATTACAACAACATCAATCGGAAAATCCCCAATTAACCGAAGTCAACCCCAAGGGTTCTTGAAATAATTCCGAAAATAACCATTAAATCCGTAGGAATATATTTATCCAAGGTAGATAATCCATATCTAACATATTCTAATGATAATCCAAGCTTACACGAAGAAATCGGAAGGAAAACCCAAAAATCCGAAATTCTAGATCCAAGAAATTAATACCTTTTGATTCGATGATTAGGAGATGATGAAGTGATGATTAATCCAACTCAAAGACTTGAAGATGATGATTGATGATTATACCCTGAAGAATACTCTCAAAATCGCCCAAATCGCCTAGAACCGACGGAAGAAATGATAATAGAGTGATAAATGACGAACTCAAGCTGACTGTCCAATATATAGTCGCTCCAGGTTAGCGTGCGCTAGCCCTTGTGCGTAGCGTGCGCTAACGGGTAATTTGGGTAGTCCAGTACCCACTGTCCGAACACGGTAGCGCGCGCTACGTACCTTTTTGTAGCGTGCGCTACGGCCATATCAATAGCGTGCGTTAATACTCATAGTTAGCGTGCGCTAACGAATAACTTGATGCCCAGTACTGGAATCCAAAAACTGCCTGTCCTCTGATCTGACCTCGATAGCGTGCTCTACAACCATCGATTAGCGTGCGCTATAACATCGATTGCGTACGCTAAAAACAACACATAGCGTGCGCTAAGAATTAATCCAGTGCAGTCCAGTAGTCACTCGACTCAACCTGATCTGTCCTTAGCACGCGCTACACCACATATTAGCGTGCGCTACTGCAACCCACTAGCGCGCGCTACTTACCATTCGTAGCGTGCGCTACTTATAACTCACCTGCAGTCCAGTACCTTCTGGACTGCTGCCAGGGTAACCTTAGCGTGCGCTAAAGCTGAGTGGTAGCGTGCGCTACCTATACCCAATTAGCGTACGCTAAAAGGAGTACGTAGCGTGCGCTACTCCTCATGCACAGCTCGCAACGAAAAAGACAATGATGATAAACACGGCACGAAACTCCAATCAGATTAGTGATGAGTGACGATTGATACACGATACAATTACTCTGAATGATGAATACCATGACTGAATATGAGTGACAAATGATTAATAATGAGTGAAATTACTGAGTATCAATAACTGAATGATAAATACTGAATGATAATTACTGAATTACAACCGGGTATTACATACACCCCCCCTTAAAAGAGTCTCGTCCCCGAAACTAAGGGTCAAACAACTCGGGATAACTCTCCCGCATACTATCCTCGGTTTCCCACGTAGCCTCTTCGACTCCGTGCCTAGACCACTGAATCTTAACCAAAGGAATCATCTTATTCCTCAACTGTTTGATTCGCCGCTCTAAAACTCGTACAGGACGCTCCTCATATGAATGATCGTCGGCGATCTCGATTTCATCGAACTGAAGTATGTGACTCGGGTCGGCAACATACTTCCGCAACTGAGAGACATGAAACACATTATGAATTCGGCTCAACGCCGGAGGTAAAGCCAATCGATAAGCTAACTCGCCTACTCGATCCAAAATCTCAAACGGTCCAATGAATCTCGGACTCAACTTTCCCCTCTTCCCAAAACGGAAGATACCACGACACGGGGATACCTTGACCAACACATGGTCACCAGCCTCGAACTCTAATGGTCGACGACGGTTATCTGCGTATGATTTCTGTCGACTCTGAGCTGTCAACAAACGACTCCTGATCAAAGTTACCTTCTCACGGGCGGCTATAAGCATATCGGGCTCGGTGCCCAATGATTCTGATAAGTCGTCCCAACACAACGAAGATCGACAATGACGACCATACAAGGCCTCGTAAGGTGCCATCTTGATCGAAGCATGCCAACTATTATTATACGTGAACTCGATCAATGGTAGTTGGTCTTCCCAATCGTCTTTCCAATCGAGGACACATGCCCTCAACATGTCCTCTAATGTCTGAATGGTTCTCTCTGATTGTCCGTCGGACTAAGGATGAAAAGCGGTACTGAGATTAAGCTGAGTTCCCATAGCGCGATGAACTGATTTCCAAAAATGAGACACAAACCGTCCGTCACGATCGGAAACGATACTTTTAGGAGTACCGTGCAGTCTGACTATCTCTTTGATGAACAGTTGAGCAAGTCTCTCGGGACCCCACGTCTCCTTGATCTCAAGGAAATGAGCTGATTTAGTTAAGCGGTCCACGATCACCCAGATCGTATTCATTCCACGACGACTCGTCGGCAAACTCGTGATGAAATCCATAGAAATGTCTTCCCACTTCCATTCGGGGATAGGAAGAGGTTTCAGCATACCCGCCGGTCGCTGATGTTTAATCTTAACTTGTTGACAGGTTAAGCATCTCGAAACAAATTCGGCGACTTCTCGCTTCATATTACTCCACCAGTAATTTTGTTTCAAGTCCTTGTACATCTTGCTAGACCCCGGATGAACAGAATAAGGGGTAGCATGAGCTTCTTTCAAAATCGAGTTTTTAATCTCGTGATTCGTCGGTACGCTCATCCGATTCTTAAACCTCAACAGTCCATCCTCGTGGACCACAACTCCAGTGGCTTTCCCCTGTTCCACATCCTCTCGGTTGCGCAATATAGATGGGTCCGAACCCTGATTCTCTCGGATTGCCTCCTCGAGTGACGATGAAATCTCTAACATACAAAGCTGCCCCAGAACTCGCTGAAGCCAGACCTCGATCTCGGGTCTAAGGAATTCCTGCTGAAGCTCCTTCTGAACTGTTAAACGGGCAAGCATCTGCTCCTGAACGGACTTACGACTCAAGGCGTCGGCGACAACGTTCGCCTTGCCCGGGTGGTAGAGGATCTCGATATCATAATATTTGATTAATTCCAACCACCGTCTCTGACGCATATTTAACTCCTTCTGAGTAAATATATACTTTAAACTCTTATGATCGGTGAATATCTGACAGGTGACGCCATAAAGGTAATGACGCCAAATCTTCAAAGCGAACACCACGGCTGCTAGCTCCAGGTCGTGGGTCGGATAATTAACCTCGTAAGGTCTCAATTGCCGTGAAGCATAGGCAATAACTTTCCCGTTCTGCATGAGTACACATCCGAGACCCTGTCCGGACGCATCACTATAAACCACAAATCCTTCCGTCCCCTGCGGCAAGGAAAGTACAGGTGCTGACATTAACCGGCTCTTGAGTTCCTCAAAACTCCGTTGACACGCGTCGGACCACGTGTATTTCTTATCCTTCCTTAAAAGGTTTGTCAAGGGTTGAGCGATTTTAGAAAATCCCTTCACAAATCGCCGATAATAACCCGCTAAACCGAGGAAACTTCGGATTTCCTTAACGTTCTTCGGAGGTAGACAATCTCGAATAGCCTCCGTCTTCTGAGGATCGACACGAACTCCATCTGATGAAATTACGTGTCCGAGAAACGTCACTTCGGACATCCAAAACTCACATTTGGAAAACTTCCCATAAAGTTGTTCTCGTCTCAACACGTCGAGCACTTGATGAAGGTGAAACTCGTGTTCCTCTCGGTCACGAGAATAAATCAAAATGTCATCGATGAAGACAACAACAAACTGATCCAAAAAGTCGATGAAAACCCGATTCATTAACTCCATGAATACCGCAGGTGCATTAGTCAATCCGAACGGCATAACCACAAACTCATAATGACCATAGCGTGTTCGAAACGCCGTCCTCGCGATGTCCGACTCTCGGATTCGCAACTGATGATATCCAGACCTTAAGTCGATCTTGGAAAATACTGAAGCTCCCTGAAGTTGATCTAAGAGATCATCAATACGGGGTAAGGGATACTTATTCTTGATCGTCACCCTGTTCAACTCCCGATAATCAATACATAAGCGGAATGAACCATCCTTCTTCTTGACAAACAACACTGGTGCTCCCCACGGGGACGCACTAGGTCGGATATAACCTTTCTCGAACAACTCCTCAAGTTGGTTCTTTAATTCCTGCATTTCGGTCGGGGCCATCCGGTACGGTGCCTTCGATATCGGTACGTACCAGGCTCCAACTCAATCGTGAATTCCACATACCTCTGTGGAGGCAAACCAGGTAACTCGTCTGGAAAAACATCGGCATATTCCCTCACCACCGGAATATCCGTTAACATTACTGATCACTTCTCGGTTTTGGCCATATAGCACCAATAACCGACACATCCCTGATTGAGTAACCTTACTGCTTTCATCAAATTAACCTTACGAGCAGTAGGATTACCTCCTGAAACACACATTCAACCCCATAAATGCGAAATGATAGTGACCATACGCTTACGGACGCTAATGATGGCATCATGACGATCCATCCAATCAATACCCAAGATGACGTCGTCCCTCGGCAAATCTACCACGATTAGGTCCGGCGGCCATACACGACCATGGCTGGATCGGACAATTACGAATCTCACGATTACCAATAATTCGTCTACCATCGGGTAGGCCCGATGACATAAGGCTCACAACTAGTAGCACTACCCGGGCGTAGTCTACTCAAACATGACTCGGAAATGAATGAATGCGATGCACCGGTATCAAAAAGGGTACACACGGGTTGAGATAGAATATCGAGTGTACACGAGATCATTCGGGCCTCGGATCATCGGTCTTCTTCATCTCATAAATCCGGGGCTTGCTAGTCCTGCGACCGACGCTCGTCGATGGCTAAAAGCTCCACCTTTAGTCGCTCCTGTCGTTTTAAACAGCCCGATTGAAGTGGCCTGATTACGAGCAGGCGCTTAGGTGCACGAGATGACGTCGAGTAGGTTTGGAGTCCCTACGGCAAAAGCGGGCCTTATGCCCGGCAATCCCACAATTATGACATGTGATAGTCATCTCGGACACTTGGTACGAGATGACCAAGATCCCCACAGTTAAAGCAGGTGATGGCGAAATGGCCGCTCGAGACCGAGATTCGCGGGTTTAGGCGACACGGAGGTCGCTCGTAAAGCGAGCCCGCACGGGGTTTCTTGAAGGTTGTCGACCGCCTTGGTGATTACGATTCTTCGATTTCTTGCTAGCGACGAAGGTTCCGCTTAGCAATTTCCTTAGCGATAAGCTCGTAGGTGAGAGCTTTCTCAATGTATTCGGCCTACGTGGTGCAATTATGATTAAGTGGCGAAGTCTCATACGGGGTTTCGACCTCTTCTGAAATACTTGATCTTATCCGCCTCTGAATGAATGATGGATGAGGCGAAAGGAAGAAGTTCTGAAATTTCTCGGCAATGGCGAGAACATCCTCGTCTGGCGAGGGTCGGGGGTGAGTAATTCTGACAGCTTGGCCTCTCTGAGTGGGGCCGGATAATACCTCTCCATCATGAGAGTCTTGAACTGATCCCAAGTACAAAATCCTTCGGTGGGTTTCAACGATAACCACCAAGAATGTGCGCTCTTACCCAGGTAGTAAGCCGCAACAGAAACTTTGTGTCCTTCGGGACACTCTACCATAGCAAACAACTTCTCGAAATGCTCGAGCCAATGAATGATATCTGCCGGCTCAGACGAGCCCTCAAAAGTAGGTGGCCTCTGGCGAGAGATATCGCCGATGATATTACTCACATTCCTCTCTTGCCTCTGAGGTGGCGGCGGAGGAGCCTGCTGATTTTGATTGACGGAGTTATGCATCGTCTCCATCAACTGAGCCATCTCAGGTCATTTGGGCCATCATGCCCTGCATAAAGCGAGTGGGTCAACCGGACACCCTCGGCGAGCCGTGTCCCGGGTACGACTCCCCGATAGTGAATGATCGCGTCCAGGTGAATGAGTGGCAGCGTCGCTGCTCGATGAATTAGCATTATTCCTCGCGTTTGCACGTGTATTCACACGAGCTCTCGGGATTCGGCCCGCTCCACGGCCTCGTCCTCCACGTCCTCTTCTTGCCCTCTCCATACTGAAGAAGGAAAGTCACATGATGATTATATTCACCGCATGAATAATACGTTATGATTATGACATGAGATGATAAAAATGAGCATACGCGCTCTAACACAGTGATTACATGAATGATCAACTGAGGTGACATGATTATCTGATGAAATTATTGAAATGATTATCTTGAATGAGTTAACAAGATTAATGATTCGATCTTCCTGATCAACAACTGAACAATGAAATGAATTGACTGATTAATGAGTTAACGACCGTCTGGTCAAAATGACAATGATGATTGAGGTTTGTTAATCGATGAATTATGAATGAATGATTATTGCGAGAAATTATACCATGGCATTAGAAATCTTACAGTTCTTGGTCTGATTGGCTCGGCATTTGCACAGGTCACACGTGACGCGAAAGTCCAATGATACTAGTCCGATGACGATGATTTCAAATGAGACATGACTTGGAGGGTAGTATTCAAAACCACGCTCCGATACCAACTCTGTAACACCCCAAACTAGGCGGATATTACAGTGCCGTGAATCCCATTGGGACCCACTGAGCAAATAAAAACGATGAATTAAATAATATAATTGTAGTACTGAACCACATTATATTACCAAGTACTCCGATGAGGAGTTTAAGTACAACACACCAGGACAATACCGAATACTAGTATATTTTATATGAAGATAAAATACACCACCCGGAATAAATAAACATCTCAAACGGAATTTGCAGCGGAAAATACAAATGACGGAATAATGAAATATTTGAAAATGGTGAACAAGCGGAATGGTAGGGCCCCCTACTAGTATCAGCAGGACTCGTCGCCGTCAACATGCTCTTCCGTGCCTTTGCCTTGCCGTGACACGAAAACAAAATCCCCAACGAAGTCGATTACTGAACAACAATCTTCAAGAGTTGAAATTACACAATCATGAATTAGCGAAGTTATGAAATATTCTTAATTATGAATTTATTTGAAGAGGAGTATCATAGTACGCCCGTAATGTTCTGTGCAAGTGTACAAGACGAATGACCGGACACACCCGTCCTTGTACCTAATTAGTCTCACGGAGGTAAGCGTTACCGTGTGCACGGTCCGAAGTATCGGTGAACCCAATACATGACCATCGTGTGCCCGACTAAAAATTCCACACAGCCACACCCGGCCACGCAATATGAACCCGGAAGGTCACATGAACGAGAATGACCATGATGAATATCAATAAATAATAATTAGTCAAGGCCAAGATGACTCACCGATATGAAAGTAATAGTGACGTGATTGATAACCCAGTGAAATGATTTGGAACCGTCGTTCCTCGTGAATGAAATGATTATTCGACAATTACAAGTCTCAAAATGATTATTATTGTAACACCCCCAAATCCCATTGGGTTATTACAGTGTCGTGGACCCCACCTCAGGTGATCCACCAGGCGAACACGACTAAAATACAACAAACTGACCAAAATAGGAAATCACAGACCCTACTATGACGTCCGACATACTATCCCGATATGGAATTTCAACGACAAGAATGGGCCTACATGGCCAAAATAAAAATACAACAACATCCACGAGCCTTGCTCGGATAATACAAAACGACAACGACTGAACAAAATGGAGTACTCTGACTGTCTGACCAACATGAACACCAAAATATCTCGGACTAGTATCGCTCGAATGCCTCGTCGCCATCGTCATGCTCCTGTGTCTCAACTCTCTCCTCGCAAGTACCTAAAACATGAAAACATGTTCCGCCCCCACGGGGTCAGCCATCCAGTATAATGAATATCAAGTACATGCACAACATGATATGCATCCAAAGGCAGAATAAACAGTACAACAATGGTAGTACGAGATGCTCACAAACCAAAGTAAGAATCGAGCATTCGTGGAATATTATGCCCACGGTATACGATCAATACCTGCTCAATAGGTTAGAACATATGTGCCCAACGGCGAATCATCAATATAGAACACAACAACACATTACCCGAAGGTAAATCAATCCAACGCTGAAATAAATAAGGATCACAATGCCCGAAGGCTCAAACGGAAATACCGTTACATCACAATGGCCTGAAAGCCCTCAGCCGAAGCTGCCAAAATATCACGATGGCCTGAAAGCCGAAGCCAATTTGCCAAAATATCACGATGGCACGAAAGCCGAGCGGCCATTGTAAATCATCACAATCTGAGATCTCAAAGAAACAAACACATTGCCGAACATACCCCTCGGGCGTATGAACGCTCAATCACAAAACATCGAACACATCGATCAAACATGGTCTATGAGCGATCAAAAATTGTACGGCTCAAAGAATGGCGCCACACTACGCCCGGGATGGAAATGTGTCCGTGCACAAGCCACCAACGAGTATCGATCGAATACACGTGTGGTCTTGTACCTAATCAGTCTCACGAAGCCAACAACTCGTGTGCACAGTCCAATGTGAGGCCAACAACCAACACACGACTTAAATGTGCCCGACATGAAAATCCTACACATACCAACCGGCACGCCAGTATGACCCGGAATGCCACGATACAACATGACAACGAAACTCAAAGGATAACATATCCAATACCGATTATACGACTCACCAAGTGAACGATGACACGAATAATGAAAGATCGACACGACCAACGATATTCAAAACAACCATTCTGGGATCAAAATCCCTAAGGACCGATTAACACGAGCAACGATCACAACACAACAGTTCGGGAAATTCTCAACCTTCAAAGATCACAAAATTACCGAGTTCACAAGAATAATAGTGTGCTGCCTTGAATCGGTCAACACGATAATAATAATTCAACGGATGGGAATTATCGTTGATAATCCCAATTCAATACTTCGATTACCGTAGAATGGCCAATCGATAACAATTATACGACGGATGGGAATTATCTTTTTGACAACGGGTGGAAATTATATTTGATAATCCCAATTCAATATATCGATTACCGTTAGAGCGGACAATCGATAATAATTATACAACGGATGGGAATTATCTTTGATAATCCCAATTCAATATATCGATTACCTTCAGAACGATTAACCGATAACAATTGTACAATGGATGTCTCGGCACCTTTAATCGGTTACCGATAACGAAGATGATAATCGAATACGTCAATGCCTTCAATCGGCCAAAACGATATCAACAGAAAAAACCACTGATATCAATAACGACGATTCACAAAAAAATATCTTGATGGAGCATCAATCAATAATAACAATCGATACATCGATGCCGCGAACCGGCTATCGACAACAATATCTCGAAGAAACATCAATCAACAATAACAATCGATATGTCGATACGCATGACCGACTATCGACAACAATATTACCAAAAAGTATCGCAATGCCTTAAATCGGCCATTTACGAACAACAATATTATTTGGCATAATTTGCCGAAGGGTATCGTATCAAACAATCCCCTGATATCAACAAAATCATAAAGAGACCAAGTCTCGGAATGATACACACATTCATACACATACATGATAACATTAATCTCATTGACCAGTACAAGTATAAAACTTGCCTCAAACCGAAGGCGAGAAAGTCCTTCCACGACCAACGTCCTACCACGAATTGATCAACGCGTCCTCCGTCAATCACAAGCACTCGAACAACCTTGAATGAAATACAATTCATTCGATAACACGATATCGACCGAAAACAACACAATAGATAATTCCGATTCCAACACGAACACATACTATACTCGTATTAATCCATATATATACGTATATATATATAATATATATATATTACATATATATATAATATATATATAATACAACTCACGCCACTGCACAACTCACACACACACACATCTGTGCACATCACAACACACACGCACACACTCGTTACATATATATATAATATACATAACACACAACACACACACACTGCTCATATATATATATATATACATAAAACACACAACACACACACACTGCTCACGCAGCACACACTAACACCTATATATATATATATATATATAACTGAAAAAAACATAAAACTAACCGGAAGAGTCGATCGGCCAGGTCCAAAAAACTCCCATGCCGGAAATCGGCCGCCGGAAAAATGACCCGCCGGACTTCGTCCAACTCCGGCCCGTTTCCGTCTTCAAGCTCCATCTCGCCGGAAAAAAAAAATGTAATGGAAGAGATGGAGAGATGAGAGGGAACGAGAGGGAGAGATGGCAAAAAAAATGAGGGAGGGGACGACTGGCGAGGGAGGGAGAGAGAGATGATGAGGTGAGGGATGATGATAGTTTTATATATATATATGTATATATATAATACACCATGAGGGATAAAAGTGGGAAAATTCACGTGAGGGAAGTGATGATTGATGGTGATGATTGTATTATATATATATATATATATATATTTAATATAGGAGTAAGGTGAGAGGGATGGTGGGTAAGGGATAGGAACGTGAGGGGGGAATCTCATCTCAAAAGTTGACATATATATATATATATATATATATATATATACACATATATATATAAATGATACCCCAAAGATACTCTCGCCCCGAAAGTTGACTACGAGGAAAGTTCCCACCACCTACCACGCATTACGTACGTAACCTCAGAGCGTAACGTACGCAATCGCAACAAATTAGTGTACGTAATGCTATACAAGTAGCGTACGCTATGGCTATAAACTTAGCCAAAATTCCAAACTCGCCAAGCAACAACCAAACGACGAAACCAAACCGTCGACCAGTATAAATATTTCGATCCCGAAATATTTTAATACAATATATATATATTGTATCGGTCCAAACAACAACACTTGTACAATTCCAAATGAATACGTACAACTCAACAGTAACACGAAAAAAAAAAAATTACCCCCGGATATTACATACTCCCCCCCTTAAAAAGAGTTTCGTCCCCGAAACTCAGGGCGCACAAGTTGGGGCACGGACTATCCATCAGGATAAGAAAACAACATCTCCAGGAATACTCCTCAATACGAGCAATTCCGCCTAAGCAACTGGGCCGACCCCACGGGTCCCCACGTCTCCTCTGCCTGAACAAGGCGAAAAAATCAAGTGATAAAGACACTCACCCAAAAGCGAGATTAGCGAATCATGACTCCTCGCCGAGAGACCGGCGGGAAGTCGCACCATAAAGGATAATAACAATACGAGACATAGTCCTCGGGTCTTTATCGCACGCACGTCCCAGTCCTCACGACTTGACGTCGCGATTCACAATGAACGATTACCCAGATCATCACAAAAATCTCAAGTGCAGGACCAAAGGGAAAGAAAATCACATCAAATGACTCAAGTGTCAAGATTCTCGATACAATGATTACAAGATAGATCAATAATAAATGGTTCACAACCGCAATATTAAAATACGCACGAGTCAAACATCAATCAGAGACAAGAAAAATACCGATCAAGGCTACATCTCAAATGTACCGGAATCCACATCCTCCAGATCATCGAGTTCCTCGATCCCATCGACTCGAGGAAAACACAAATCGAACTCGCTACTCCCCTCGGGTGTCCATACCTCGGCTCCCGAAGCCCGATATGACCCCTTGGATGAAGGACGGGCGAGGTGACAAAATCTCTCGAGGCCCATGAGCTCTCTCGAGACCTACCGGCACTAGAACTCATGCGGTATTACGAAGGTGTCCACCTCCCACACAGAAAATAAATAATAGCTGGCACCGTACATCGAGTACTCACATGCCCCGCTGAATCACAATTAAAACAAACAACAGTCGAACTCGTCGCCTGAGAAGAAAATGCTTTCCCAGTACGAAGCCGACTAGGAAAAGACCTCTTGGACGTCGGAGCTCGATGTCCCTCTGAACGAATCGGCATCCTAGTCCTCTCACCAGAAGATACTGAAGGATCCTTCTGAGTAAGCTCCTCGATCGAAAGCTCTGCTCCAAGAGCCTTCTCGATGAATTCGCCAAGTGAACTACAATTGTGATTGAACAACTGTATCCTCAACTGCGGGTTCAACCTCTTGTTAAAATACTTGATCTTATCCGCCTTAGTACGGATAACAGATGAAGTAAACTGAAGAAGTCCTTGAAACTTCTCATCAATAACAATAACACCCTCGTCCTCGACGGATTCGGGGTTCAAAACCTCCAACAACTTGGCTTCACGAAGTGGAGCCGGATAATACCTCTCTAACATGAGAGTCTTGAACTCGATCCAAACACAATCACGATCGGTGGGTTCTCGAGCACAACTCCGAAAATGATTCGTCAGCCACCAAATTATTGATACGAGGTTTCGGGTGTCGGCCCACTCTGCGGCCTCTACCCCCTCTGTCACGTCCTCTTTCGGTGAAAGAATAACGTTCAATCATGACCACAGCTCAAATACGCCTCAACGGCCAGAATGCTAGGTCAACGCAAAACACGAGTATACATACTCAACAGATAAACGATCACATCGATCACGCTAATCATAGCCGATACAGAGCCCACGCTCCAAAGCAAATAACCATAAATCAATCGTACCCGATCGTCACATACAAGTGTCAACAAGACAGGTTTAATCAATGACATAATGAATGTATGCACATAAAAGAGAATAGAGTCCTTACACAGGTCATACGAAGCTTCGAGGTCTTGCGATACTAGTCTTCACCGCGGCGACTCGATGAAAGAATGACTCATACGATCGTCCAACTATCACGACTCACAAAACCCATTGCTCGATTGTCATAACTTTGTGACCCCGCTACTACCGCCTTGGTAGAGCCACATAACACACAAGCCAGGGTTTCTCACAACCCAAAGCTCTGATACCATCTTCTGTAACACCCCCAAATCCCATTGGGTTATTACAGTGCCGTGGACCCCACCTCAGGTGATCCACCAGGCGAACACGACTAAAATACAACAAACTGACCAAAATAGGAAATCACAGACCCTACTATGACGTCCGACATACTATCCCGATATGGAATTTCAACGACAAGAATGGGCCTACATGGCCAAAATAAAAATACAACAACATCCACGAGCCTTGCTCGGATAATACAAAACGACAACGACTGAACAAAATGGAGTACTCTGACTGTCTGACCAACATGAACACCAAAATATCTCGGACTAGTATCGCTCGAATGCCTCGTCGCCATCGTCATGCTCCTGTGTCTCAACTCTCTCCTCGCAAGTACCTAAAACATGAAAACATGTTCCGCCCCCACGGGGTCAGCCATCCAGTATAATGAATATCAAGTACATGCACAACATGATATGCATCCAAAGGCAGAATAAACAGTACAACAATGGTAGTACGAGATGCTCACAAACCAAAGTAAGAATCGAGCATTCGTGGAATATTATGCCCACGGCATACGATCAATACCTGCTCAATAGGTTAGAACATATGTGCCCAACGGCGAATCATCAATATAGAACACAACAATACATTACCCGAAGGTAAATCAATCCAACGCTGAAATAAATAAGGATCACAATGCCCGAAGGCTCAAACGGAAATACCGTTACATCACAATGGCCTGAAAGCCCTCAAAAAGTTGCCAAAATATCACGATGGCACGAAAGCCGAGCCGAAGCCGCCAAAATATCACGATGGCACGAAAGCCGAATGGCCGTAAATCATCACAATCTGAGATCTCAAAGAAACAAACACGATCGCCGAACATACCCCTCGGGCGTATGAACGCTCAATCACAAAACATCGAACACATCCAATCAAACATGGTCTATGAGCGATCAAAAATTATGCGGCTCAAAGAATGGCGCCACACTACGCGGGATGGAAATGTGTCCGTGCACAAGCCACCAACGAGTATCGATCGAATACACGTGTGGTCTTGTACCTAATCGATCTCCACGAAGCCAACAACTCGTGTGCAGTCGATGTGAGGCCAACAACCAACACACGACTTAAATGTGCCCGACATGAAAATCCTACACATACCAACCGCACGCCAAGATGACCGAATGCCACGATACAACATGACAACGAAACTCAAAGGATAACATATCCAATACCGATTATACGACTCACCAAGTGAACGATGACACGAATAATGAAAGATCGACACGACCAATGATATTCAAAACAACCATTCTGGGATCAAAATCCCTAAGGACCGATTAACACGAGCAACGATCACAACACAATAGTTCGGGAAATTCTCAACCTTCAAAGATCACAAAATTACCGAGTTCACAAGAATAATAGTGTGCTGCCTTGAATCGGTCAACACGATAATAATAATTCAACGGATGGAAATTATCGTTGATAATCCCAATTCAATACTTCGATTACCGTAGAATGGCCAATCGATAACAATTATACGACGGATGGGAATTATCTTTTTGACAACGGGTGGAAATTATATTTGATAATCCCAATTCAATATATCGATTACCGTTAGAGCGGACAATCGATAATAACTATACAACGGATGGGAATTATCTTTGATAATCCCAATTCAATATATCGATTACCTTCAGAACGATTAACCGATAACAATTGTACAACGGATGTCTCGGCACTTTTAATCGGCTACCGATAACGAAGATGATAATCGAATACGTCAATGCCTTCAATCGGCCAAAACGATATCAATAGAAAAAACCACTGATATCAATAACGACGATTCACAAAAAAATATCTTGATGGAGCATCAATCAATAATAACAATCGATACGTCGATGCCGCGAACCGGCTATCGACAACAATATCTCGAAGAAACATCAATCAACAATAACAATCGATATGTCGATACCGCGAACCGGCTATCGACAACAATATTACCAAAAAGTATCGCAATGCCTTAAATCGGCCATTTACGAACAACAATATTATTTGGCATAATTTGCCGAAGGGTATCGTATCAAACAATCCCCTGATATCAACAAAATCATAAAAAGACCAAGTCTCGGAATGATACACACATTCATACACATACATGATAACATTAATCTCATTGACCAGTACAAGTATAAAACTTGCCTCAAACCGAAGGCGAGAAAGTCCTTCCACGACCAACGTCCTACCACGAATTGATCAACGCGTCCTCTGTCAATCACAAGCACTCGAACAACCTTGAATGAAATACAATTCATTCGATAACACGATATCGACCGAAAACAACACAATAGATAATTCCGATTCCAACACGAACACATACTATACTCGTATTAATCCATATATATATACGTATATATATAATATATATATTACATATATATATATATATAATATATATATAATACAACTCACGCCACTGCACAACTCACACACACACACATCTGTGCACATCACAACACACACGCACACACTCGTTACATATATATATAATATACATAACACACAACACACACTGCTCATATATATATATATACATAAAACACACAACACACACACACTGCTCACGCAGCACACACTAACACCTATATATATATATATATATATATAACTGAAAAACACATAAAGATATTTTGGGTAGTCCAGTACCCACTGTCCGAACACGGTAGCGCGCGCTAACGGGTAATTTGGGTAGTCCAGTACCCACTGTCCGAACACGGTAGCGCGCGCTACGTACCTTTTTGTAGCGTGCGCTACGGCCATATCAATAGCATGCGTTAATACTCATAGTTAGCGTGCGCTAACGAATAACTTGATGCCCAGTACTGGAATCCAGAAACTGCCTGTCCTCTGATCTGACCTCGATAGCGTGCACTACAACCATCGATTAGCGTGCGCTATAACATCGATTGCGTACGCTAAAAACAACACATAGCGTGCGCTAAGAATTAATCCAGTGCAGTCCAGTAGTCACTGGACTCAACCTGATCTGTCCTTAGCGCGCGCTACACCACATATTAGCGTGCGCTACTACAACCCACTAGCGCGCGCTACTTACCATTCGTAGCGTGCGCTACTTATAACTCACCTGCAGTCCAGTACCTTCTGGACTGCAGCCAGGGTAACCTTAGCGTGCGCTAAAGCTGAGTGGTAGCGTGCGCTACCTATACCCAATTAGCGTACGCTAAAAGGAGTACGTAGCGTGCGCTACTCCTCACGCACAGCTCGCAACGAAAAAGACAATGATGATAAACACGGCACGAAACTCCAATCAGATTAGTGATGAGTGACGATTGATACACGATACAATTACTCTGAATGATGAATACCATGACTGAATATGAGTGACAAATGATTAATAATGAGTGAAATTACTGAGTATCAATAACTGAATGATAAATACTGAATGATAATTACTGAATTACAACTGGGTATTACAACGTACGTAACCGGCCACAGCCGAACTCACTGCCCAATTTTGCCGGCAGTGTTACGTACGTAACCGGCCAAGGCTTACGTATGGAACCGGATTTACGTACGTAACTGCCGGGCCCTTCCGGCCGTAACTCGGCCAGGGCTGGCCTGGCCCCAACATGCCCGGCCATGACTCGGCCGGGGCCAACTCCGACGGCCCGGACGACCCCGAAACCCGAACCTGAATACGAATCGAAGATACGGTTACGAAATACTCGCAAGGACGAATTCGAGCACTAAGAGAACACACGATTCCGACCACCCGAAGGCTCGAAATTCGACAACGAAAAGTAATTACCCCAAACTTTGGGAAATTACGAAAATGGCCCAAAATATCCGAAATACACGATACACGATCCAAACACCAAACCAAGGCTCGCAACATGAATAATAACATTAAATGAACTTACGAGGAACTCGAAAAAATAGTTTCGGACGAGATTCGCAAGAATCGAACCCAAGTACGGAAAAGCCGCTTAAGAACACGAAACTCAACAAAACGATACCGAAACGAACTCGGACGTCAAAAAGTGCAGAATTAAATATTTTCAAAATGACGAAACGGTCATTAGGGAGTAGTCAAAATGGACTCCCATGAAAAAAAAAAAAGAAAATTACCGGAAATCGAAATCGCGGATATTACACAGCTAGCCAACAAACAGAATCTTGATCTGAAAATGAGACAGCAATGTAAGTAACCAAGTAGTAGTGAAATCTCTTTGGTGCAATTCCAATTACATTTAAAGTGGGATCTGCAAAAGCCAAGGTATCAACTATACACATTTTAGGAAATCATGTTAAACTACAAAGTAGATGGAAAATCAAGTTAAGGAAATTTTTTGTTGAAATCTACTATGAAAATAGCTAAAGGTAGATACAATCCTTGCAATCAAATCTCTTCAAGCAGGACTCTCTCTTGAAGCACATAGCAAAAGAGCAACAAAGAACAAAAGAGCAACACAGAACAATGAAACTGACGAACTATGAAGCAAACAAAGCACAAAAATCAGGAAAAAATAATCTGCAAAAGAGAGAAAATCTCAATATGCAGTTCTTTCAACTTCTACATTTAATTCTAGACTGTCTTCTAGTAAAGCTCCAACATGTCTGCAATGTGAATAATTTTACTTCTATGATCAAGAAAGTTACTACATGATCTAATTTGCTCTTCCTGTCCCTCAAGTCAGCTAGCATACAGTCAATAGCAAAAAAAATTTGCTAAGTGCTCTATCATAGCAGATACACTGTCACCAGCTAATTCTGAAAATTCATTGGTTGTTACCTTTTCAAAGTTTGGCACAATATGGTTGTTAACTTGTTTAAGGAACATATCATTCTCTCATGCAGAGATCAAAGTTTCAAGAGCTTTACGATAGCAACAGGAAAGAGAAGAGCATTTTCTCTCATATAATAAGTAATTTGTTGCATTGTCTGTGTTTTTTGCTCTGCAATATTTTCCAACCAAAATATTACAAGTAGCTTTAGCAATTGGCACCCCTGCTTCCAGCATTTTGCAAAAGAACTCCATAACTTTGAATTTTCCTGAAGTCAATCAGAAAAATATTTCAGAACAAATATAAAGTCCAACGACATTCCAGTAAAGTCAGCAAATTATACAACACTATTGTAAAATTAAGCCGAGCTAAAACAAATAAACCAGAACTTGTGTGCCTTGTGTAAATGAAAACTAAGAAAAAGTAGCTTTTTTGTAGAAACCATGGAAAATATAGAAGTATCAGTCTCAGAAAAAATTAACTTCTTGCTAACAATTAACTGTAAGTAAGTACAATGTAGTTTTGTTGTAAAAACCATGGAAAATAAAGAAGTATCAGTTTCAAAAAAAAAAAATCAACTTCTTGCTAAAGGGACAATTAACTATAAGCAAAAGTACAATGTAGTTCTTAGACCTAAATGCAGTATAAAAATTCAGGAACCCATATGTACAATTTAGTAATCTAAGCATGAAATCAGGATATATAGGATAAACAAAAGAAACAACTAAAATGATACAATAAACTTAAGTAACTACAGACATTCATTTTTATCATCTTCATCCAAAGCAATAAACCTGGAGAACAAGATGAGAAAACAAATCGAGCAGCCAGGCTTCATTCAAAGCAAGTAACAAGCAAACAACACAAAAGGCCAGAAATAACAGCAAAAAGATACCTGTAAATCAACTTAGACGAAGCAAACCCAGCCCTGCACAAGATAACAAATATAAAAATAAAATAAAAAGGATGAGCAAACATGACAGAGGCAGCTGTCTTTGGTTTTATTTCAAAGTGGCATCAAGAATACAGGAGAAAAAGCAAAGAAATATATTTTATCAAAACCTCCAAAAAAAGGGAAGGGAATAACAACATACCTGCAAAGAGGAAATGACTAGAAATGCTGAGATGGAAAAAAAGTGCATCAGATAACCAAAGGGAAGAGTAAGCATATCTGCTAAGAGAGAAGGGTAAGCATATCAGATAACCAGACGAATACTTCCAGTAAAAAATATATAAAAAAATATAAAAGGGAAGAGTAAGCATACCTGCAAAGAGGAGATGTAGTTAGTGAGAAGAAAAAAAAGGATAAATTTCAAAAGCAACCTGTGAAGAGAAAAAAAAAAAGAATTCATAAATCCAGAGACATTCAACGCCAAGAGTTGCTTGTAATCATTAACAAAAAATATGAAATATTTCAATATCAATATAAGTTAGTCTTAAGCACATCAAGAAAGCATAAGAGATTATGAAAAACATAGGATGCTAGTACTCTTTTTTATTTATTTTTTATTTTTTTATATATAATGTAACAAGTAATCCTGCATTCAACTGTAAAAAAATTATAGTCACAACCATTAAAAGAAGATCCTTATACACTGGCAAACAATGCCAATATCAACTTTGCATCTCAATAACAGGATTAGTCCTATTATCGCTCAAGTGAATTCAAAATTGTAACTCTTAGGCCCTGTTCTTTTGGACTGAATGAATCTGAACTGAACTGAATGGATATGAACTGAACTGAACTGAATGGACCTGAACTGAACTGAAATATATATTAAGGGTAAATAATAATAATGGTAAATAATAATAATAATAATAATAATAGTAATCAACAACAACAACGATAATAGTAATATTATTAGTAATAATAACAATAATAATAATTAAGATTAATAATAATAATAAGAAGAAGAAGAAGAACCAATGAAGGCCGAATTGAATGGACTGACTCGAATCGAAAGGCCGAATGGACTGACTGGCCAGGCCCAGGCCCGAATGGACTGACTCGAAGGCCGAATCGAAAAACAAAAAAATAAGTCCAAAAGAACAGGGCCTTACTCTCTCAGCATCATCTAAGCTCCCAGTTAGTAATTTATCCTTGTGGTTTCTTTCAGAGATAATTGCAGATGTCCGAATTGGGTTGAACCAAACAACATTAGTCCTACTAATTTCTTTATAAAAGAAACTCAACCTGCATACCAACCAAAACTGACTCATTTCTTAATAGAAAACATTCCCTAATTTCAGCTATTCACAGCAGCTCCTAGAAAAGAATTTACGGGCTACCCAACAATCAAAATTTCCCCCAAGAAATTGGCACCAATAAGAGATATCTTCTGCAAAATCCATAGTAAAGAACCCACCAGGAGTCCACATCAACATCATCAAGGGTTGTAATTTTTCGATGATTTTTCTCAAAAACGTAGATTTTGATCCCGAGGAGCAGAAACGAACTTCCCTCTACAGCAGAAGTCCACACAGTATTCCCACTCTAGAATATTTTTTTTAGTCTCTCTGATTCTTACATTCATTGCAACGGTATTACATTTGCTGGATCATTCCAGGACTAAGCTGTATGATTCTGACCTCCTAGCAGTACCTTGATAAGCAAAACATTTCATTCAAACTTCAAATTTTGATAAGTCATAAAAAATAGCACAATCAACCATATATCAGCAAGAACTGTCAGATCAAACTCAAGAGCCAATTCAAGTGTACTATCAAATACTTGTAACACCCCCAAAACTGTATGGGAATATTACACGTCGTAGACCCTTTCCACAAGGATCTACCAGGCTATACATCCATAAACAACCAAATGCTTGCCCGGCCAGGGTCAAACAATATAATAATACAAACCGTTAAGGTCACTTACACATGAATACACAGACCGATGAGGTCACACAACTCCATCAACATAACTGATTTAAACAACATTACCCACACAGGTCGAAACACAATACAGCAGAAGACTGAAATCAAGTTTAACAATACAACCAGACTCTACCAACTATCGACTCTTGATTAGTATCGCAGCTCGTCATCCTCTTGTGCCAATCCTAAGACTGCTCCCCTGAACCGGCATATACCTGGACGCAAAACAGACATCCACCCCCCGATTATTCGGGGGTTAGTAAAACTCCACTGTTTTACTAGTGCAAGTATAATAAGATACGAAATGCAACAAGTAAATAGTAACTACGAATTTAATACGGAAATCAATTATCGATGTTCCCGAGAAGTTTTAAAATTACGAACTCAAGCAAGAGATATTTGAAAAAGAACTCATCATCTCGGGGATTTTTAAAGTAGAAATTCTTTTGGACCTCGAGTCCCAATTTACAAAACCGTTTCGTAAACATTAGGGCCTTAGCCCGATTCTCGTTTCAAAACACACTAGATAAGATATCATTATGAGTCCGAGACCCATATTTAAAATGTTATCCAAACAATCACTGTTATACAATCGTTGTTCGTACACATCATGTACCGAACTCCGGAGGCCTCGACGGACCTTACCCAGACCACATGCACTGTTTGTACACATCATGTACCGAACTCCGGAGGCCTCGACGGACCCTACCCGGCCACAAACATCGTTCGTACACATCATGTACCGAACTCCAGAGGCCTCGTCAGACCCTACCTGGATCACACACCTTGTTCGTACACATCATGTACCGAACTCCAGAGGCCTCGTCAGACCCTACCTGGACCACACACCTTTGTTCGTACACATCATGTACCGAACTCCAGAGGCCTCGTCAGGCCTTACCTGGAACACGCACACACATCGACGCGACACAACTCATAATCATCAAATGTCGAGCCATTCCACATTACATAGAAATGTATAACCAAGTATAAATCGAAACGACACAAATATCATAACCATCACGACAACTCAACAATGACCAAACACGCCCGGCACAAACTTAGATGATTAACACGACCAACACAATTCCGCGACATTGTCTAAGTGAGGGTATTATCGCTACCATTAATTGTTCATAATAATCAATTCATACGAAGCACATTCACGAAAGTAAACCAATGCATCACAACCATAACACGACGTCCCTATTCACAAGACACAATTCGTATAGTAAAATACTTGCCTTAATAACCGCTACCCAATACTCCGAAGAACACGGTTCGACCGGGAAACTCGGACCCCGAAGAAGGCAACGAACGGAAGGGTTCCGACTCGAGTTCTTCACAAGAATTTCGTCCCTAAGTCATACCAATGATAAATCAACAATCGTACGATGGATAATAATCACACAACGCCCAATTCCCCCTCTAAGACCTTTTGTCGGACACCTTCAAGGCGTCGACTAAGAACTCAACCAAAACGACGAATCTATACGATCCGACCATGGAATAACAAGGAAATAGGTAGAATACACCTTAATAATCAATAATCCACCAATAATCTAAGTTATTACGGATCAAAGGAACGAAATCCAACAAAAACCCCAATTTCCCCAAAACTAGATTATCAAGAAATCTAACCTTGATTCGGTAGATCGGAGGAGGTTATGGGATGATTGATTGATGGTAGAAACTCAAGAACTTCGTGGATTGAAAGAACAACATCATGTCTTCGACCTCTCCAAGCTTCCAGCCGCGGAAGGAAAAGAAACGAAATGAAAAACGGGTGAAGAAATGACCTGCCCGACCATTATTAATACTGCCCAAGGACGCACGAGCAGGCACGCACGAGCGGCCGGTCGTGCGCCGAGTCGTGCGCGCCCACTGTCAGCAACTGCCGGGACGCACGAGCACTGGGCACGAGCACTCGCTTGTGCGTGTGCAGTCAGGGCCGCACGAGTACCGGATCATGCGCGCAGCTCGTGCGCCACGCTCGTGCGCGCCTGGCAGGTCCCTGCCGCATGTGGCCGGTCAGTGCCTAGCCGCCAAGACTCGACGACTCGAATTCCCGAAAACGCACGAAATGAACACGACGAAATGCTCTCGGACAACAACATCGATCCAAAAAGAAATACCATGCAACAATTTATCGCACTCGACCATGAAAAGGGTCAAAACAACAAATACGAATGCGGATACCCACAACTTTGGGTAAATTACAAAATGGCCCAAAACGCCCGAAAATCACGATACATGATCGAATAACCAAACCGAAGTTCACAACACGTCTAACAAAGTTAAACGGACTTATGGGAAACTCGAAACAGCAGTTTCGAACGAGATTCACAAGAATCGAACTCAAGTGCGGAAAAGTCGCCAAAAAGCACGAAACTCAACAAAATGATACCGAAACGAACTCGGATGACAAAAAGTGCAGAATTAATCATTCTCGGAATGACGAAATGGTCATGAGCGAGTCGTCAAAATGGACTTTCGCCGAAAAAAGAAATTACCGGAAATTGAAATTACGGGTATTACATTCTACCCTCCTTAAAAGAAGTTTCGTCCCGAAACTTAAAACAAATAGGGAGAAGCAAAATCCCGCCAGGAAAACTCAACGATATTCACAAGAACCGAAAAACTCACGCCCAACGGCGAAACGTTACAAGCAGCGCAAGGGATTATACGGCGTGAAAACACGCCCCACGGCGGCCAACACAAAGCCACCGACTATGATTCAAAACAATAACGAGCAATTAACGTCACATCACATGCACACATTTAATCAAAGAAACGCACGCGACAACAAGCCGCACCCGACTAAAACGGCTATGCGAAAGAAACAAATAGAATATCACGATAGAAATCACTCCGATACTCATCAATAAGAAAATGTCCGACGTCAAAACACAAACAATTCAAGATAACAGAAAACGAGAATACCGGATATTATATTCTATCATACTAAAAATAAGTTTCATCCCAAAACTTAAACTAAGGTTATCACAGTGATACGAAACAAAATATAACGACACATAATAAAATACCATGTTCATGACTCCGCGGTCCACTGTCATGACTCCGTAGGTTCAAGAACTATACAGGAACTTATTCAAAACAAAATATCATTTAACAAGTTCCAAACGTAAAAACGTTATAAAATACATCCCTACACGAGAAACAATCCGCGCAACGAGTACCAAAAACACTATCACTGGACATCACTGGGCCCTCCGGAAGTAGGAATGGAACTCCAGCCCCTTTATCATCTCGGCAACAATCTCGCAGTATTGAACTCGATGCCCCTCGTGTCCACAATTATAACAAGTCACTGATGGTTTCTTACAATGCGCATATTCATGGCCTAGAACGTTACACTTGAAACACCTAGGCGCATTACCAGAACTCAAAGACACCGGCTTGGGTCTTTTGGATTCTCTAGCTGACCGAGATGGTCCCATACTCGGCTGATACGAGGGTTGAGGTGTGGGGATCCCAATTCCCTTACTTCCCGATGCGTCATCGGAGATCTTATGCTTCTTCGCTACCGATACGGACTCGGTAGACATTATAGCCATCTCAAAAGCCAAGGCTCGATCCTGATAGTCCTTCAAGGTTGTACACATAAAAGGAGCCATACACTGCTGAATCTGAGGTTTCATACGCATATCGAAATAACAAACCTTATTTGCCTCACTTTTCACCTGATCCCGAACATAACACAGCTGTCGATTGTAATCGACTATTGCTTGAGACACCGACACGTCTCGGGGCGTAGCCGAGAAAAACTCGACAATCCTGCGCTCTTTAACAGGCGGCGGACAATACTCGGCCTCCATGGAAATCTTGAATTCAGCCCAAGTAGCTGTACGATCACTAGGTGCTACGGCCTCCCACCAGTGTGCAGCTTCCCTGTCAAGCAGGTATTGGGCGATGGGTACTCTTCTCTCATCGGGGCAAGCTACAGCATCAAATGTTCTGTCCAACTGGAAGAGCCAGTTCTCCCAGCCCAACGAGTCCGAAGAACCTACGAAACGGGGCGGGTGCATTCTCATCACAACTCGTAACCATTTACTAGCTCTGTTATCCTCATCCGGAATCCCGTACCGGTGTACGGTCTGATTCATATGCGCCAACTGGTCAGCCATCTGACGAAGGATGGTGGCGGCGCCAATGTCAACATTACCTATGGATGATTGCTGATGATCACCTGATGGGTCATCATGACCGTCCGTACTGAGCTGATTGGCATTCGACAACGAGCGAGTCACCCTCTCACGCTCCTGATCACGACCACGACTACAACCACGTCCTCGGCCTCGACCTCTCGGCATACTAAATGGACGATCAATCAGAATAACACAACCAAACAAACATCACAACGTCAACATAGGACGATAAATAGCAGCACGATATAACATCAACCCCGAGTCATCACACAAGTGCACGAACTAACACCGTAATGTTAGGACTTAAATCAAAGGTAATTCACACAGTCACATCAACAGAGATGTTTGTATTATACCAAATCAAACACGGTCAAAACCACACACGTATCGTAGGGATCAAGCACTAGCAACAAAATAAAATGTTTCTGGGGTATTGTTCAGATGATAAAATTTTAAAATTCGCGAGTTTGAAAGATTTGATGAAATGAAGTTTTTGAAAACCTTTTAATACATCGGTCGTTTAATCAAAACTATGTATCTCATTATCAAAACTGTTTTGATTGAAGCTATTTGCAAAGCAACATGTTGAGGCTTCAATCTTTTCGCTAGACGATATCGTCAAAATGACCTTCTCAATATATCATTATCTTTACTAGCGTTATACATGGTAACATGTTACCACGCCATCCATCACGAATATATTAACAGGGATTAAATAATCGGTAAAAGAAGCATAGATACAACTGTAACAACAAATTACTACTGAGTCAGTCAAAAGTTTACAGCCGTAACAACTCTGATCTTACGGCCGTAATGGAAAACATCTTACGGCCGTAACAACTAGCTGCAGGACTGCAGAATTGTCACAGCAGCCCCCAACAGGGCTCCGAGAGTTAGAGAACGATACCTATCAACGTATCCCAACATTTAGAAAACACTGAAACATTCTCTGGCGAGCACAACAACATCACAAACTTAACGCAACCACTTAGTCCCAACACGTGAACATATGAAGTTTAAAATTCCGAAAAACTAAAAAATCATTTTGCAAAATAAAATTTTTCCAAAATCCTTTCGTTCATAACCAAAAACGACGGTAGAATTTTACAATGTCCGAAGTACTTCAACACATGTATTCCGGATACCGTCTGATGGTGTCATTTAAAAATACACGACCAATTTGTCAAAAATTTAACCGATTTTAAAATCTATATAAACCGTGGTTTTAACCGCACCATCAAAATATTTTAAACAATAGCAAACGATTCCTACAAAAATGTTCAAACTCGTAAAGTCCTCGAAGAAGAACATTCTAAAACCTACCCGTAACGGCATAAACATAACAATCTAAAAACAATCAAAACTAAAAATCACATGCCCAAACGGCAAATAGGATCACCAATCCAATTGAATACATCTCGCAGCATCAAGTTTAAACATACAACAAAACCATTCCTCAGAGTTTCTCACGAACTCAATCGTCGATACCTTATTCGAAACCCATCAAGGTTCTCAATTTTTCACACCATACCACACCATACGGTGGTTTAAAGGTAAAACAACAATACACCCAGTTTTTATACATATACTATGTGTCACAAGTATTATATACAACTATATTACACAACACCGTGTAAATAAAAGTATGCACCGCAATTAACTCACTAAAATAAAATCATGATACACGGGTACCTCGCATAAAAGAGGATTCTTACGTCCACAGGTCGCACAGAGGTGACGGTTGCCCACGATACTAATCTCACCCGACAACATATCCGACACGTTGTGACTACGCACTACCCAACTGGTCACCTGACGACTCGAATGACAAGACAACACATTACTCGACAAATCACGACTTGACTCGACCCGACAGCCTAGGTTTCCGCAACCTAAGCTCCGATACCATAAATGTAACACCCCAAAAACCGTATGGGAATATTACACGCCGTAGACCCTTTCCACAAGGATCTACCAGGCTAAACATCCATAAACAACCAAATGCTTGCTCGGCCAGGGTCAAACAATATAATAATACAAACCGTTAAGGTCACTTACATATGAATACACAGACCGATGAGGTCACACAACTCCATCAACAGAACTGACTAAAACAACATTACCCACATAGGGGTCGAAAAACAATACAGCGGAAGACTGAAATCAAGTTTAACAATACAACCAGACTCTACCAACTCTCGACTCTTGATTAGTATCGCAGCTCGTCATCCTCTTGTGCCAATCCTGAGACTGCTCCCCTGAACCTGCATATACCTGGACGCAAAACAGACATCCACCCCCCGATTACTCGGGGGTTAGTAAAACTCCACTGTTTTACTAGTGCAAGTATAATACGATACGAAATGCAACAAGTAAATAGCAACTACGAATTTAATACGGAAATTAATTATCGAATGTTCCCGAGAATTTTTAAAATTTCGAACTCAAGCAAGAGATATTTTAAAAGGAACTCATCATCTCGGGGATTTTTGAAGTAGAAATTCTTTTGGACCTCGAGTCCCAATTTACAAAACCGTTTCGTAAACATTAGGGTCTTAGCCCGATTCTCGTTTCAAAACACACTAGATAAAATATCATTATTAGTCCGAGACCCATATTTAAAATGTTATCCAAACAATCACTGTTATACGATCGTTGTTCGTACACATCATGTACCGAACTCCGGAGGCCTCGACGGACCTTACCCGGACCACACGCACTGTTCGTACACATCATGTACCGAACTCTGGAGGCCTCGACGGACCCTACTCGGCCACAAACATCGTTCGTACACATCATGTACCGAACTCCAGAGGCCTCGTCAGACCCTACCTGGATCACAGACCTTGTTCGTACACATTATGTACCGAACTCCAGAGGCCTCATCAGACCCTACCTGAACCACACACCTTTGTTCGTACACATCATGTACCGAACTCCAGAGGACTCGTCAGGCCTTACCTGGAACACACACACATCGACACGACACAACTCATAATCATCAAATGTCGAGCCATTCCACATTACACCGAAATGTATAACCAAGTATGTAAATCGAAACGACACAAATATCATAACCATCACGACAACTCAACAATGACCAAACACGCCCGGCACAAACTTAGATGATTAACACGACCAACACAATTCCGTGACGTTGTCTAAGTGAGGGTATTATCGCTACCATCAATTGTTCATAATAATCAATTCATACGAAGCATATTCACGAAAGTAAACCAATGCATCACAACCATAACACGACATCCCTATTCACAAGACACAATTCGTATAGTAAAATACTTGCCTTAATAACCGCTACCGAATACTCCGAAGAACACGGTTCGACCGGGAAGCTCGGACCCCGAAGAAGGCAACGAACGGAAGGGTTCCGACTCGAGTTCTTCACAAGAATTTCGTCCCTAAGTCATACCAATGATAAATCAACAATCGTACGATGGATAATAATCACACAACGCCCAATTCCCCCTCTAAGACCTTTTGTCGGACACCTTCAAGGCGTCGACTAAGAACTCAACCAAAACGACGAATCTATATGATCCGACCATGGAATAACAAGGAAATAGGTAGAATACACCTTAATAATCAATAATCCATCAATAATCTAAGTTATTACTGTTGTGAGGAAATCCCTCACACTATGCCGCAAGTGCACGGTGTCAACAAGTAATAAAGTGATAAGTAAGATATCGTTCCCTCGAGGACTGATTTCACTAAGTACCAAAATATAGTCGACTCGTAATTTTATTTGAAGAACAATTATATAAAATTTATTTCTAAACTAATTACAGAAAAATAAATAATAATAGTAATAATAATAATAATAAGGGCGTAGAATTATGATTTTCACCTCAAACAATCAGGAATGATTTTTATTTAATTACAATTCACTTTTATTCAATTGATTGTAAGTCAGGGATTCCTAAATTATTCTAAAGCATTTCCCAAGGTCGATAGAAAATACTAAGAATTATTAACTCGATATATCCCTATTCGAATTAGATAATTAATAGCTAAAACAGTTCATGAATCCCTACAATAAATAGGCTTCACAATTCCCATGAGTATATCCCTATCTCACGAAAATCATGATTAGTCTCACAAGAACTATGCCTAAATTTCATCTCCCGAATCCATAAAGACATTCATAACAATTCAACTGTTGGCCAGACAATAAAAAAGCATTAAGAACAATGAGAAAAATCCAACTCAATACGAATAACGAGTAAATTGAAATAAAAATAAATAATTCAAACCGTCACGTAATCGGCTACAATCACAATCCTACTCAAACAGATCTAGAAAATCAGATGCGGAAAAATTAAGAAAAACCGTAAGGGATCCGTGGTCTTGTCGTCGCCCACAAATCTCCTCCTCTTCTGTTCTTCTGTCCCGCGATGTCTATCGATCGATCTCCCAGATTATTCTCTTTTTCCGACCTTCAATCTTATTTATAGCAGTCCTTAGCCTCCAAAACACGTCCGTGGTTTAGGTCGAGAACAGACTCCAAAAAACGGCTCAGAACCGCGGCCAACCCATCAAAACCGCCTCGTGGGCCGCGGCTCACTTAATTTGTGCCGCGGCCCCTACTGCTCAGCGCCGGATGCCTGGGCGCATGTTTTCTTCCTGGGCCGCGGCTCAGCATCCTTGTGCCGCGGCACCGGGTACAGTTCGCTTGGTGCCTTTGTTTGCCGTGTGTGTGCCGCGGCCCCTGGCCAAAAATCGTCGTTTTCGCCCGTTTTTCGTCGTTTAGGCTTCCGGACTCTAATTTCCTGCAAAACATGTAAAGATAGTGCATTAAAAGCTCATTTATGCTGATTTAGGCTCAAGATAGATATAAAATAATGATAAATAAGCGCATAAAAATATGCCTAACAAATACCCCCAAACTTGAGCCTTTGCTTGTCCTCAAGCAAAATTTAATTTTCAAATAAAAAGTATAGTGAATGATCGTGCAAATCCTGTAGTGCTCAACTTAATCAATACTACCCTGAAAATCTTAAAGAATAATACGAGTGTCGTAATAGTGAGTCACATCCACGGACACTGATTCCAAGAAGTAATCATTTTCAGTCCTAACCAACCGTTCATGAAGAAAATCAAGCTCAAAGATTAACAAGCGTGAATTTAACCGACCGTTATTATGAAGGGTTAGATTAAACAAGCCAATTCGCCCAGTCCCACAGTCTAGTGGCAAAAATTTAAGAGTTTCATTGTCAAATTAATCCTCGGATAGTATTCCCTTATGTATGATCAATAATATAGATTCGAGTTAACCACTAGGTTCGGATCTCGGGATGTTTCATCGGGATAATCCTAGAGTGGATTTCCATTCTCATATATTGGGGAACCACTTGACGTAAAAGACACTCATGGGGCTCATGGATGCTTCTAGTTACTAAGTCCCCCTCTACAGCGGAGAAAAAACTCGAATAGCAACTCCCGCACGTCCGATTCAAGGTTGTTGTTTTACGCGAAAGTAAACAACGAGTCGCGCGAATACCCCCGGTTACTAGGCTTCCCATCATCGGTAATGCGATATTTCTAAGCTATTAGTCTATTCAGGGTTGTCGTTTTACGCGAGAGTGAACAACAGGTCACGCGAATACCCCCGGTTACTAGACTTCCCATCATAGAATATTTTCTCGACTTTTTTTCTTGGGAAAAATTGTCCGACTCTAAACTCAAATTAAGTGCCAACACGACTCATGTTACTGGACAACTAGCTACGCGAAAAGTGTAACCAAACGTATAGACGGTGATTTGAAAACACGTATGTCTCCTTTCTTATCTGCTAAGATTTCTACAAAAACGAAAAAATTTCGGACCTAGATGAATACTCTATGGAAACAGATATCGCTGACTGCAACTCGACTAAACTCAACCGTTTCTTCCAAGAGAAATCAGTATCGTAACATCAGTTTTACACACTGGGGCACGAAAAATTCATGTTTTTGGCAAAAACCATCGACAGCATGCAAGAAAAATAAAGCAATGATGAAATCGCAATTTATAACCAAGAAAAATTAAGAAAATACCGCATGCTTCAATTTATTCCACTACACATAAAATCATCAATAATAAAACTCATGTGAAAATAAAAGAGATAAGAAAAAGTGAATCTTATTCTAAATGTCTTCTTGAACACCAGCACATGTCTGAGTGGAATCGTCCGTCAATCCATACTTCAAATAATGCTCAACACCACTAGGGACCCCCAAACTTAGTCTCTAGTCATGAAATAACTATAGACATTAAGTCAAGAAAGACTAGAATATGAAGAATAATAACTCATTGGGGTTATATAACATTATTAGAGAAATAAGGGCCACAAGAGTACATGAATCCAAACGAAATAACAAAACAAAGAAAAAATTATTAACGAAAAAAAACAAAAACAACTAACTAGAAAGCAAGTAAAAATGATGGGTTGCCTCCCATCAAGCGCTCTATTTTACGTCTTGAGCACGACGTGGCAAATAAAAAAATTAACGTGGCTTCTTTCTGGGGTGGCGAGAAGTGGGTTGGCGAGAAGGCAAGAGTGTTAGCTCCTTGGGGTTACAAGCTTTGGTACTCTGGAAAGGATAGAAATAGAAATGGAGTGGGTATCGTCATTGATAAAGAATTCATTGATGATGTGGTGGAAGTGTCAAGAAAGAGCGATAGAATAATGAGTATTAAGCTTGTGATAGGGGATGAGTTTCTAACTATCATAAGTGCTTATGCACCACAAGTAGGATTGGATGCATCGATCAAACAAGAATTTTGGGAAGATTTGGAAGAGGTTGTCGAACGAATTCCTATGGGTGAGAAATTGATCATTGGTGGTGACCTCAATGGGCATGTCGGTGTTAGCAGAGATGGCTTTGAGAGCATTCATGGTGGCTTTGGTTTTGGGAAGAGGAATGAAGCAGGAAATGGTATATTGGATTTCGCATTAGCTCATGACTTGGGTATTATGAACACTTGGTTCGAGAAAAGGGACTCTCATTTGGTGACATATAGAAATGGAGGTAATGCAAGTCAGATTGATTTCTTTTTAGTAAGGAATGTTTGGAGGAAAAGTTTTACTAATTGCAAGGTGATACCCGGTGAGAGTGCTGCAACACAGCATAGGGTTGTGGTGCTTGACTTTCGAGGTAAGAGGCACTTAAGAAAGAGAAGACCACAAGTTGACCCTCGAATTAAGTGGTGGAAGCTCCAAGGGGAGAGTCGACATACTTTTGTGGCTAAGATTGCTGATAGTGGTATTTGGTCTGATTGCACGGAGATGGATATAGATTCGATGTGGAACTTGTTGGAGCATAACATAAAGGAAGTTGCAAAAGAAGTCCTAGGAGAATCTAAAGGAATCAGACCATCAAGTAAGGACACATCTTGGTGGAATGATGATGTTAAGCAAGCGATAAAGACCAAACGTGTATTTTTTTTGGTACTGGGTAATTGCTCGAGAGTTGAGTATTATGAGAAGTACAAGATAGCTCGAACAGATGTAAAATAGGCTGTGCGAAATGCCCGATCTAAGGTCAATCTAGTTTTATATGCAAGATTAGATTCTAAATAAGGTGAAAAAGATATCTATTAACTTGCTCGACTGAGAGAGAAGAAGACGAGATAATCTTGGAAAAGTTAAATGTGTAAAGATCTTGACCAAAAAGTTTTGGTTCAAGATAAAGAGATAAAAGAGAGATGGAGGTCATACTTTGATACCCTATTCAATGGCCATCAAGAACAAGATATTGGGAATTTAAACATCCCCTCAAGTATGGTTAACCGAGAGTTTAAGAGAAGAATTCAAAATGGTGAAGTGACAATTGCATTGAAGAAGATGGGGTCAAAGAAAGCAGAAGGACCAGATGGTATACCTATTGAAGTTTGGAGGTGTTTGGGGGAGAGAGGGATCGAATGGGTAACTATGCTTTTCAATAAGATTTGGAGAAGCAATAAGATGCCATCAGCATGGAGGAAAAGTATTCTCCCTTTGTATAAGAACAAAGGTGATGTTCAAGATTGTTCTAATTATCGCGGAATTAAACTAATGAGTCATACCATGAAGTTGTGGAACGAGTGATTGAACAAATGATCGGGAAATGTGTGAAGATAACGAGAAAATCATTGATTTATGCACGGAAGATCGACCATGGAAGCAATTTATCTTATCCGTGATTGATGGAACATTATCGAGATAAAAAGAAAGATCTGCATATGGTTTTTATTGATTTAGAGAAGGCATATGATAAAGTACCAAGAGAAGTACTTTGGTGGGCCTTAGCAAAGAAGGGTGTATCGCGGAAATATATTGACATTATAAAGGACATGTATGAAGGAGCTAGTACAAGTGTACGTACTAATGTTGGGAGGACGGAAGAATTCCCTATTACGATTGGGGTGCATCAAGGATCTGCTCTTAGTCCTTTTCTATTTGCCATAGTCATGGACGAATTGACAAGAGAAATTCAAAATGACGTTCCGTGGTGTATGATGTTCGCAGATGATATTGTGTTGATTGATGAAACGAAGGTTGGAGTGCAACAGAAATTGGAACTTTGGAGGGATACTTTGGAAGCTCTAGGCTTTAGGCTGAGCAGAAGTAAGACTGAATATATGGAGTGTAGGTTTAGCGAAAACAGTGATAGAGAGGCGGGGATGATCATATTTGATGGGAAAGTTGTTCATGGATCCACTTTCTTTCGGTATCTTGGATCTATTATCCAAAAGGATGGAGAG
The DNA here is from genome assembly GCA_033398695.1 of Orobanche coerulescens. Classification (NCBI taxonomy): domain Eukaryota; kingdom Viridiplantae; phylum Streptophyta; class Magnoliopsida; order Lamiales; family Orobanchaceae; genus Orobanche; species Orobanche coerulescens. The sequence continues at coordinate 67,177,928 of CM065803.1, forward strand.
CTAGATGGCGATGTGGCTCACAGAATAAAGGCATCGTGGTTGAAATTGAAGAGTGCCACAGGGGTTTTATGTGATCCTGGCATGCCTCATAGATTAAAGGGTAAATTTTACCGCACGGCAATTAGGCCTGCGCTGTTATATGGCACCGAGTGTTGGGCTGTAAAACAGTGTCACGTTCAAAAGATGAATGTGGCAGAGATGCGTATGCTACGATGGATGTGTGGTCATACAAAAAAGGATCGGCTCAGAAATGAGGTGATTAGAGAGAAGGTAAGAGTTGCGTCTATAGAAGACAAGATGATGGAGAATCGATTACGATGGTTTGGTCATGTGAGAAGAAGACCTATTGATGCCCCAGTGAGGAGGCTAGAAAGTTGGGGAACAAGTAATGTTGTGAAAGGTAGAGGAAGACCCAAGAAAACTTAGATAAAGATGATTGAAAATGATATGCGGTTTCTTGGAATTGGAGAAAGTATGGCGATGGAGAGGCAAATGTGGCGGGAAAGAATACGGATGGTGGATGGAGTCTGATTTTTTTTTAATTCCTATTTTCTTTTATTTCATGTTATCTTTTAATTTATTTTTCAGGATTTTTCAATTATTTTTATTTTTTTAACATTCATTCTCTTTTTTGTATTTGCTTTTTTCTCTACTTTTTCCCTCTTTTTTTCCTTTTATGTTATTTATATAACGATTATTGACGGTTTCAAAGTTTGATTCATGTTAGCCGATCCCAAATCATTTTGGGACTAAGGCTTAGATGTTGTTGTAACGTGGCTTCTTTCTAGGGAGATTGCCAAATGTCCCCTTCTTGCAATCTATAAGCCTCTTATTCCACAAGGGAGGCTTTGGTTCATGCCTGGTTGCCAAAAATAATGAGTAAGAATAATTATGCGGACAACCAAAAAATAATGGAAGAATATAATAATTGTAAAGCACGAAAAAATAAGCAGAGTTCGAATGGGTAAATAATAAAAACTTATCATGATCAACCTCATTAGAACTCAAAGAATCAGCCTCAACAAAATCAAAAGTAATGGGGTCAATCTCTCCCATTATGGATTTAGGAAAAATTATGCGTGGCACCGTTAATAAAATTTTAGGCACAAAAGTGTTCACCTTATTGTTCGAAGTTTGATGACAAATTAATGAAAGTTCTTTGGAAACATCATGAATGGTAACTTCTTCTACAGGCTCATCACACTTTATGTAATTATCAGGTGCTGTGAGATCGACCCTAAAACTCGGCATCTCTTTCTTCTCAACCTCCCCCTCAACTTCACTACTAAATATATGAGCTGGAAAATAACCATAGTGAATCTCAAGACCACGACTTGCACATTCTCGCTCAAGAGGGGTACTAACAGTGTAATACCCGGTTGTAATTCAGTAATTATCATTCGGTATTTATCATTCAGTAATTTCACTCATTAATGATCATTTGTCACTCGTATTCAATCATGGTATTCACCGTTCAGAGTAATTGTATCGTGTATCAATCGTCGTTCATAACTAATCTAATTGGAGTTCCGTGCCGTGTTTATCATCATTGTCATTTTGATTATGGGCTGTGCGTGAGGAGTAGCGCACGCTACGTACTCTTTCTAGCGCGCGCTAATTGAGTACAGGTAGCGCACGCTACCACTCAGCTTTAGCGCACGCTAATGTTATCCTGGCTGCAGTCCAGAAGGTACTGGACTACAGGTGAGTTATAAGTAGCGCACGCTACGAGTGGTAAGTAGCGCGCGCTAGTGGGTTGTAGTAGCGCACGCTAATAATTGTTGTAGCGCGCGCTAAGGACGGATCAGGTTGAGTCCAGTGGCTACTGGACTGCACTGGATTAATTCATAGCGCACGCTATGAGTTATTTTTAGCGTACGCAATCGATATTATAGCGCACGCTACTTCTTGGTTATAGCGCACGCTACCGAGATCAGATCAGAGGACGGACGGTTTCTGGATTCCAGTACTGGGCACCAAATAATTCGTTAGCGCACGCTAACCATGGGTATTAACGCACGCTAATGGTATGGTTGTAGCGCACGCTACGAAAGGTACGTAGCGCACGCTACCGTGTTCGGACAGTGGGTACTGGACTACCCAAAACACCCGTTAGCGCACGCTAAGAGCTGGGGCTAGCGCGCGCTAAACTGGGATTGCTATAAATAGGACAGTTCAGCCCTTACTCCGTCATTTATCATTTCTCTTCGTTTCTTCGGCAGTTTCGGGCGATTCCGGGCGATTTGGAGAGTGTTCTTCGAGGAGTAATCATCAATCATCATCTTCAAGCTTATCTTTTAGATTAATCATCATTTCAACATCCTCATCACATCAAATCTAAGGTATTAATCTCTTGGATCTAGAATTTCGGATTTTTGGGTTTTTCCTTCCGATTTCTTCGTGTAAGCTTGGATTATCATTGGAATATGTTAGATATGGATTATCTACCTTGGATAAATATATTCCTACGGATTTAATGGCTATTTTCGGAATTATTTCAAGAACCTTTGGGGTTGACTTCGGTTAATTGGGGATTTTCCGATTGATGTTGTTGTAATCTTGAATTGTGGATTCCTATTGGATTATTGATATCATTGAAGTGTTTTGATAGTTCGAAATACTCATTTTGGTGTTGGGTTCGATATATTCGGGATTGGATATTTTCGAAGTTGTGTGGTTGGTTACGTATTCGTTAGAATGCCCCTATGAGTTTGATTATCGTTGTATCGACCTTTGGGTTAGTCGTATTTTGTTGCTTGATACGTGTATTGAATGGTTGTTGGTAATTATTGTTATTCAAGGTTGTTCGAGCGACCGGTATCTCGATTAGGACGTTGTTCGTGGAAGGACATTGTCATCGGTATTGAGTAAGTTGATTCTTACTCGGTTAAAAGGATATTCATTCCTTTTGTTGTTGATCATTCATAATCATAACTCATTCATCATTGTATTAATCATATTGAGACTTGTAATTGTTGAATAATCACTTCATTAGCGAGGAACGACAGTTCCAATCATTTCATTGAAACTATCAATCACTTCATTATTACTTTCATATCGGTGAGTCATTCTTGACCTTGTCAGATTATTATTATTCATTGATATTCATTATGGTCATTCTCGTTCATATGACCTTCTGGGTTCATATTGCGTGGCCGGGTGCGGATGTGTGGAATTTTTAGTCGGGCACATGATGGCCATGTATTGGGAGTGATACATTGGACTGTGCACACGGTAACGATTACCTCCGTGAGACTAATTAGGTACAAGGACGGGTGTGTCTGGTCATCCGTCTTGTACACTTGCACAGAACACTACGGGCGTATTATGATACTCCTCCTCAGCTTAATTCATAACTAAGGATATTTCATAACTTCAGATATATCATGATTGTGTAATTTCAACCCTTGAGGATTGTTGTTCTATGTAACTGACCCCGTTGGGGGATTTTGTTTTCAGGTCACGGCAAGGCAAAGGCACGGGAAGAGCATGTTGACGGCGAGGAGTCGGTGATACTAGTAGGGGGCCCGGTCATTACCGCTTTAATTCATCATTTGATCATTTTTATTTCTCTTCATTTGTATTTTCCGCTGCAAATTCCGTTTGAGATGTTTATTTGTTCAGGGTGGTGTATTTTATCTCCATATAAAATATACTAGTATTCGGTATTGTCCTGGTATGTTGTACTTAAACTCCTCATCGGAGTACTTGGTAATATAATGTGGTTCGGTACTACAATTATATTATTTAGTTCATCATTTTCATTTGCCTGGTGGGTCCCAGTCGGGGATTCACGGCACTGTAATATCCGCCTAGTTTGGGGTGTTACAGAGTTGGTATCGGAGCGTGGTTTTGAATACTACCCTCCAAGTCATGTCTCGTTTGAAATCATCGTCATCGGACTAGTATCATTGGACTTTCGCGTCACGTGTGACCTGTTCAAATGCCGAGCCAATCAGACCAAGAACTGTAAGATTTCTAACGCCATGGTATAATTTCTGGCAAGAATCATTCATTTATAATTCATCAGTTAACAATCCTCAATCATCATTTTCATTTGACCAAGACGGTCATGTTAACTCGTTAATCAGTCAATTCATTTCATTATTCAGTTGTTGATCAGGAAGATCAAATCATTAATCATGTTAACTTGTTCAAGATAATCATTTCAATAATTTCATCAGATAATCATGTCACCTCAGTTAATCATTCATGTAATCACTGTGTTAGAGCGCGAATGCTCATTTTCATCATCTCATGTCATAATCATAACGTGATATTCATGCGGGAAATATAATCATCATGTGACTTTCCTACTTCAGTATGGAGAGGGCAAGAAGAGGACGTGGAGGACGAGGCCGTGGAGCGGGCCGAATCCCGAGAGCTCGTGTGAATACACATGCAAACACAAGAAATAATGCTAATTCATCGAGCAGCGACGCTGCCACTCATTCACCTGGACGCTATCATTCATTATCGGGGAGTCGTACCCGGGACACGGCTCAGTCAGAAGGTGTCCGGGTTGACCCAATCGCTTTTATGCAGGGCATGATGGCCCAAATGACCCAGATGGCACATCTGATGGAGACGATGCATAACTCCGTCAATCAAAATCAACAGGCTCCTCCGCCGCCACCTCAGAGGCAAGAGAGGAATGTGAGCAATATCATCGGCGACATCTCTCGCCAGAGGCCACCTACTTTTGAGGGCCTGCCCGAGCGGCGGATATTATTCATTGGCTCGAGCATTTCGAGAAGTTGTTTGCTATGGTAGAGTGTCCCAAGGACACAAAGTTTCGTTGCGGCTTACTACAGGGTAAGAGCGCACATTCTTGGTGGTTGTCGTTGAAGCCCACCGAAGGATCATGTACTTGGGATCGTTCAAAACTCTCATGATGGAGAGGTATTATCCGGCCCCGCTCAGAGAGGCCAAACGTCGAATTACTCACCCCGACCCTCGGCGAGATGAGGATGTTCTCGCCATTGCCGAGAAATTTCAGAACTTCTTCCGTTTGCCTCATCTATCATTCATTCCGAGGCGAGATAAGATTAAGTATTTCAAAGAAGAGGTGAAACCCCGTATGAGACTACGGTTGCTTAATCATAATTGCACCACGTTTGAATTCATTGAGAAAGCTCTTACCTATGAGCTTCTTGCTAAGGAGATTGCTAAGCGGCAACCTTCATCTCGCTAGCAAGAAGTCCAAGAACCGTAATCGGTCGGCGGCGGTGTGCCACTTTCAAGAAACCTCGTGCGGGCTCTGCTTTTACGAGCGACCTCTGTGACGTCTAAACCCGCGGAATCTCGATCCACGAGCGGCGATTCGCCATCACCGTTATAAGCGTGGGGATCTTGGTCATGTCGGCACCAAGTGTCCGAGACGATGCAACGTGTCATAACTGTGGAATTGTTGGGCATAAGGCCCGTTTTGCCGTAGGGACTCCAAACTGCTCGACGTCATCTCGGGCCCCTAAGCGATGCCGTGAGAATCAGGCCACTCAATCAGCGTCGTTTAAAACGACAGGAGCGACTAAAGGTGGAGCCTATAGCCAGCAGACGGGAGCGTCCGGTGCCGGGACTAGCAAGCCCCGGATTTATGAGATGAAGAAGACCGATGATCCAGAGGCCCGAATGATATCAGGTACACTCGATATTCTATCTCAACCTGTGTGTACCCTTTTTGATACTGGTGCATCGCATTCATTCATTTCCGAGTCATGTTTGAGTAGACTACGTCTGGGTAGTGCTACTAGTTGTGAGCCTTATGTCATTGGCCTACCTGATGGTAGACGAATTATCGGTATCGTGAGATTCAGAATTGTCCGATTCAGCTTCATGGTCGAGTATGGCCAGCGGACCTAATCGTGGTAGATTTGTCGAGAGACGACGTCATCTTGGGTATTGATTGGATGGATCGTCATGATGCCATCATTAGTGTCCGTAAGCGTATGATCACTATCATTTCAGACGATGGGGTTGAATGTGTGTTTCAGGGAGGTAATCATTACTGCTCGTAAGGTCATTAATTTGATGAAAGCAGTGAGATTACTCAATCAGGGGTGTGTTGGTTATTGGTGCTTTATGACCAAAACCGAGAAATCATCAGTAATATTGACGGATATTCCGGTCTTGAAGGAATATGCCGATGTTTTTCCAGACGAGTTACCTGGTTTGCCTCCACAGAGAGATGTGGAATTCACAATTGAGTTGGAGCCCGGTACGTCCCCAATATCGAAGGCACCGTACCGGATGGCCGCGACCGAAATGCGGGAATTGAAGAATCAACTTGAGGAGTTATTCGAGAAAGGTTATATCCGACCGAGTGCGTCCCCGTGGGGAGCACCAGTGTTGTTTGTCAAGAAGAAGGATGGTTCATTTCGCTTATGTATTGATTATCGGGAGTTGAACAGGGTGACGATCAAGAATAAGTATCCTTTACCCCATATCGATGATCTTTAGATCAACTTCAGGGAGCTTCAGTATTTTCCAAGATCGACTTAAGATCTGGATATCATCAGTTGCGGATCCGAGAGTCGGACATCGCGAGGACGGCGTTTCGAATACGCTATATGGTCATTATGAGTTTGTGGTTATGCCGTTTGGATTGACTAATGCACCTGCGGTATTCATGGAGTTAATGAATCGGGTTTTCATCGACTTTTTGGATCAGTTTGTTGTTGTCTTCATCGATGACATTTTGATTTATTCTCGTGACCGAGAGGAACACGAGTTTCACCTTCATCAAGTGCTCGACGTGTTGAGACGAGAACAACTTTATGGGAAGTTTTCCAAATGTGAGTTTTGGATGTCCGAAGTGACGTTTCTCGGACACGTAATTTCATCAGATGGAGTTCGTGTCGATCCTCAGAAGACGGAGGTTATTCGAGATTGGCTACCTCCGAAGAATGTTAAGGAAATCCGAAGTTTCCTCGGATTAGCGGGTTATTATCGGCGATTTGTGGAGGGATTTTCTAGAATCGCTCAACCCTTGACGAACCTTTTGCGAAAGGATAAGAAATACACGTGGTCCGACGCGTGTCAACGGAGTTTTGAGGAACTAAAGAGCCGGTTAATGTCAGCACCTGTACTTTCCTTGCCGCAGGGGACGGAAGGATTTGTGGTTTATAGTGATGCGTGGACGGTCTCGGATGTGTGCTCATGCGAGAATGGAAAGGTTATTGCCTATGCTTCACGGCAACCGAGACCTTACGAGGTTAATTATCCAACACACGACACTGGAGCTAGCGGTAGTGGTGTTCGCTTTGAAGATTTGGCGTCATTATCTTTATGGCGTTACTCGAGATATTCACCGATCATAAGAGTTTAAAGTATATATTTACTCAGAAGGAGTTAAATATGCGACAGAGACGGTGGTTGGAATTAATCAAAGATTATGATATTGAGATCCTTTACCACCCGGGCAAGGCGAACATTGTCGCCGACGCCTTGAGTCGTAAGTCCGTTCAGGAGCAGATGCTTGCTCGTTTAACAGTCCAGAAGGAGCTTCAGCAGGAATTCCTTAGACCCGAGATAGAGGTCTGGCTTCAGCGAGTTCAGGGACAGCTTTGTATGTTGGAGATCTCATCGTCACTTGAAGAGGCAATCAGAGAGAATCAGGGTTCGGACCCATCATTGTTACGCATCCGTGAGGATGTGGTTCAGGGGAAAGCCCCTGGGTTCGTGGTCCACGAGGATGGACTTTTGAGATTTAAGAATCGATTGTGCGTACCGGCGAATGACGAGTTGAAAAACTCGATTTGAAAGAAGCTCATGCTACCCCTTATTCTGTTCATCCGGGGTCCAACAAGATGTACAAGGACTTGAAACAAAATTTCTGGTGGAGTAATATGAAACGAGAAGTCGCAGAATTTGTTTCGAGATGCTTAACCTGTCAACAAGTTAAGATTGAACATCAGCGACCGGCGGGTATGCTGAAACCTCTACCTATTCCAGAGTGGAAGTGGGAAGACATTTCTATGGATTTCATCACGAGTTTGCCGACGAGTCGTCGTGGCACGAATACGATCTGGGTGTTTGTGGACCGCTTAACTAAATCAGCTCATTTTCTTGAGATTAAGGATACGTGGGGTCCCGAGAGACTTGCCCAGCTGTTCATCAAAGAGATAGTGAGACTACACGGTACTCCTAAAAGTATCTTTTCCGATCGTGACGGACGGTTTGTGTCTCATTTTTGGAAATCAGTTCATCGTGCTATGGGAACTCAGCTTAATCTCAGTACCGCCTTTCATCCTCAGTCCGACGGGCAATCAGAGAGGACTATTCAGACATTAGAGGACATGTTGAGGGCATGCGTCCTCGATTGGAAAGACGATTGGGAAGCCCAACTACCATTGATCGAGTTCACGTATAATAATAGTTGGCATGCTTCGATTAAGATGGCACCTTACGAGGCCTTGTACGGTCGTCGTTGTCGATCTCCTTTGTGTTGGGATGACCTATCAGAATCAATCGGCACCGAGCCCGATATGCTTATAGCCGCCCGTGAGAAGGTAACTTTGATCAGGAGTCGTTTGTTGACCGCTCAGAGTCGACAGAAATCATATGCAGATAACCGGCGTCGACCTTTAGAGTTCGAATCAGGTGACAATGTTTTGGTCAAGGTATCCCCGAGTCGTGGTATCTTCCGTTTCGGGAAGAGGGGGAAGTGAGTCCGAGATTCATTGGACCGTTTGAGATTTTAGATCGAGTAGGCGAGTTAGCTTATCGACTGGCTTTACCCCCGGCGTTGAGCCGAATTCATAATGTATTTCATGTCTCTCAGTTGCGGAAGTATGTTGCCGACCCGAGTCACATACTTCAGTTCGATGAAATCGAGATCGCCGACGATCATTCATATGAGGAGCGTCATATGCGAGTTTTAGAGCGGTGAATCAAACAGTTGAGTAATAAGACGATTCCTTTGGTTAAGATTCAGTGGTCTAGGCACGGAGTCGAAGAGGCTACTTGGGAAACCGAGGATAGTATGCGGGAGAGTTATCCCGAGTTGTTTGACCCTTAGTTTCGGGGACGAAACTCTTTTAAGGGGGGGTGTATGTAATACCCGGTTGTAATTCAGTAATTATCATTCAGTATTTATCATTCAGTAATTTCACTCATTAATGATCATTTTTCACTCGTATTCAATCATGGTATTCACCGTTCAGAGTAATTGTATCGTGTATCAATCGTCGTTCATCACTAATCTAATTGGAGTTCCGTGCCGTGTTTATCATCATTGTCATTTTCATTATGGGTTGTGCGTGAGGAGTAGCGCACGCTACGTACTCTTTCTAGCGCGCGCTAATTGAGTACAGGTAGCGCACGCTACCACTCAGCTTTAGCGCACGCTAATGTTACCACAGGCCGCATCCAAGGTACCGGACCGCAGTGAGTTAGGCAGCGCACGCTACGAGTGGTAAGTAGCGCGCGCTAGTGGGTTGTAGTAGCGCACGCTAATAATTGCTGTAGCGCGCGATAAGGACGAATCAGGTTGAGTCCAGTGGCTACTGGACTGCACTGGATTAATTCATAGCGCACGCTATGAGTTGTTTTTAGCGTACGCAATCGATATTATAGCGCACGCTACTTCTTGGTTGTAGCGCACGCTACCGAGATCAGATCAGAGGACAGACGGTTTCTGGATTCCAGTACTGGGCACCAAATAATTCGTTAGCGCACGCTAACCATGGGTATTAACGCACGCTAATGGTATGGTTGTAGCGCACGCTACGAAAGGTACGTAGCGCACGCTACCGTGTTCGGACAGTGGGTACTGGACTACCCAAAACACCCGTTAGTGCACGCTAAGAGCTGGGGCTAGCGCGCGCTAAACTGGGATTGCTATAAATAGGACAGTTCAGCCCTTACTCCGTCATTTATCATTTCTCTTCGTTTCTTCGGCGGTTTCGGGCGATTCCGGGCGATTTGGAGAGTGTTCTTCGAGGAGTAATCATCAATCATCATCTTCAAGCTTATCTTTTGGATTAATCATCATTTCAACATCCTCATCACATCAAATCTAAGGTATTAATCTCTTGGATCTAGAATTTCGGATTTTTGGGTTTTTCCTTCCGATTTCTTCGTAAGCTTGATTATCATTGGAATATGTTAGATATGGATTATCTACCTTGGATAAATATATTCCTACGGATTTAATGGCTATTTTCGGAATTATTTCAAGAACCCTTGGGGTTGACTTCGGTTAATTGGGGATTTTCCGATTGATGTTGTTGTAATCTTGAATTGTGGATTCCTATTGGATTATTGATATCATTGAAGTGTTTTGATAGTTCGAAATACTCATTTTGGTGTTGGGTTCGATATATTCGGGATTGGATATTTTCGAAGTTGTGTGGTTGGTTACGTATTCGTTAGAATGCCCCTATGAGTTTGATTATCGTTGTATCGACCTTTGGGTTAGTCGTGTTTTGTTGCTTGATACGTGTATTGAACGGTTGTTGGTAATTATTGTTATTCAAGGTTGTTCGAGCGACCGGTATCTCGATTAGGACGTTGTTCGTGGAAGGACATTGTCATCCGTATTGAGTAAGTTGATTCTTACTCGGTCAAAAGGATATTCATTCCTTTTGTTGTTGATCATTGATAATCATAACTCATTCATCATTGTATTAATCATATTGAGACTTGTAATTGTCGAATAATCACTTCATTAGCGAGGAACGGCGGTTCCAATCATTTCATTGAAACTATCAATCACTTCATTATTACTTTCATATCGGTGAGTCATTCTTGACCTTGTCAGATTATTATTATTCATTGATATTCATTATGGTCATTCTCGTTCATATGACCTTCTGGGTTCATATTGCGTGGCCGGGTGCGGATGTGTGGAATTTTTAGTCGGGCACATGATGGCCATGTATTGGGAGTGATACATTGGACTGTGCACACGGTAACGATTACCTCCGTGAGACTAATTAGGTACAAGGACGGGTGTGTCCGGTCATCCGTCTTGTACACTTGCACAGAACACTACGGGCGTATTATGATACTCCTCCTCAGCTTAATTCATAACTAAGGATATTTCATAACTTCAGATATATCATGATTGTGTAATTTCAACCCTTGAGGATTGTTGTTCTGTGTAACTGACCCCGTTGGGGGATTTTGTTTTCAGGTCACGGCAAGGCAAAGGCACGAGAAGAGCATGTTGACGGCGAGGAGTCCCAGTGATACTAGTAGGGGGCCCCAGTCATTCCGCTTAATTCAGTCATTTCAGTCATTTTTATTTCTCTTCATTTGTATTTTCCGCTGCAAATTCCGTTTGAGATGTTTATTTGTTCAGGGTGGTGTATTTTATCTCCATATAAAATATACTAGTATTCGGTATTGTCCTGGTGTGTTTTACTTAAACTCCTCATCGGAGTACTTGGTAATATAATGTGGTTCGGTACTACAATTATATTATTTAATTCATCATTTTTATTTGTCTGGTGGGTCCCAGTCGAGAATTCACGGCACTGTAATATCCGCCTAGTTTGGGGTGTTACAAACAGGATTTTCGAGAGCGTCTACACAATGTTCAAACATGATCTTTTGTTCCGGGGGAGGGGGCTGACTGACCCTATTAGGCAAATTATTGAGATCATCGAAATTTATGAAATGCCAAGGGTCACGATAATCAAAGGAAAACATAATGAAAAAAAATAAAAATATAGAGACTAAAGAAAAAAACTTCAAATTAAAATTAGAGTCGCTTGGTATTGATATTAGCGAAAAATCAATCCCCGGCAACGGCGCCAAAAACTTGTTGTGAGGAAATCCCTCACACTATGCCGCAAGTGCACAGTGTCAATAAATAATAAAGTGATAAGTAAGATATCGTTCCCTCGAGTACTGATTTCACTAAGTACCAAAATATAGTCGACTCGTAATTTTATTTGAAGAACAATTATATAGAATTTATTTCTAAACTAATTACAGAAAAATAAATAATAATACTAATAATAAAAATAATAATAATAATAATAAGGGCGTAGGATTATGATTTTCACCTCAAACAATCAGGAATGATTTTTATTTAATTCCAATTCACTTTTATTCAATTGATTGTAAGCCAGGGATTCCTAAATTATTCTAAAGCCTTTCCCAAGGTCGATAGAAAATACTAAGAATTATTAACTCGATATATCCCTATTCGAATTAGATAATTAATAACTAAAACAGTTCATGAATCCCTACAATAAATAGGCTTCACAATTCCCATGAGTATATCCCTATCTCACGAAAATCATGATTATTCTCACAAGAACTATGCCTAAATTTCATCTCCTGAATCCATAAAGACAGTCATAATAATTCAACTGTTGGCCAGACAATTAAAAAATATTAAGAACAATGAGAAAAATCCAACTCAATACGAATAACGAATAAATTGAAATAATAATAAATAATTCAAACCGTCATGTAATCGGCTACAATCACAATCCTACTCAAACAGATCTAGAAAATCAGATGCGGAAAAATTAAGAAAAACCGTAAAGGATCTGTGGTCTTGTCGTCGCCCACAAATCTCCTCCTCTTGTGTTCTTCTGTCCCGCGATGTCTATCGATCGATCTCCCGGATTATTCTCTTTCTCTGACCTTCAATCTTATTTATAGCAGTCCTTAGCCTCCAAAACACGTCCGTGGATTAGGTCGAGAACAGACTCCAAAAAACGGCCCAGAACCGCGGCCAACACATCAAAACCGCCTCGTGGGCCGCAGCTCACTTAATCTGTGCCGCGGCCTCATCGCCAGCCGATGCACAGGCGCATGTTTTCTTCCCGGCGGCCAAGATCCTTGTGCCGCGCATGCAGTACGGTCGGTTGGTGCCTTTGTGTGTCGTGCGTGTGCCGCGGCTCACTTTCCTTGTGCCGCGGCCCCTGGCCAAAAATCTTCGTTTTTGCCCGTTTTTCGTCGTTTAGGCTTCCGGACTCCAATTTCCTGCAAAACATATAAAGATAGTGCATTAAAAGCTCATTTATGCTGATTTAGGCTCAAGATGGATATAAAATAATGATAAATAAGCGCATAAAAATACGCCTAACAATTACGGATCAAACGAACGAAATCCAACAAAAACCCCAATTTCCCCAAACTAGATTATCAAGAAATCTAATCTTGATTCGGTAGATCGGAGGAGGTTATGGGATGATTGATTGATGTTAGAAACTCAAGAACTTCATGGATTGAAAGAACATCATGTCTTCGACCTCTCCAAGCTTCCAGCCGCGGAAGGAAAAGAAACGAAATGAAAAACAGGTGATGAAATGACCTGCCCGACCATTATTAATACTGCCCAGGGACGCACGAGCAGGCACGCACAAGCGGCCGGTCGTGCGCCGGGTCATGCGCGCCCACTGTCAACAACTGCCGGGACGCACGAGCACTGGGCACGAGCACTCGCTCGTGCGTGTGCAGTCAGGGTCGCACGAGTACCGGATCGTGCGCGCAGCTCGTGCGCCACACTCGTGCGCGCCCGGCAGGTCCCTGCCGCACGTGGCCGGCCAGTGCCTAGCCGCCAAGACTCGACGACTCGAATTCCCGAAAACGCACGAAACGAACACGACAAAATACTCTCGGACAACAACATCGATCCGAAAAGAAATGCCATGCAACAATTTATCGCACTCGACCATGAAAAGGGTCAAAACAACAGATAAGAATGCGGATACCCACAACTTTGGGTAAATTACAAAATGGCCCAAAACGCCCGAAAATCACGATACGTGGTCGAATAACCAAACCGAAGTTCACAACACGTCTAACAAAGTTAAACGGACTTATGGGAAACTCAGCCCGATTTGAACGAGATTCGCAAGAATCGAACTCAAGTGCGGAAAAGTCGCCAAAAAGCACGGAACTCAACAAAACGATACCGAAACGAACTCGGATGACAAAAAGTGCAGATTTAATCATTCTCGGAATGACGAAACGGTCATGAACGAGTCATCAGAATATACTTTCGTCGAAAAAAAGAAATTACCGGAAATCGAAATTACGGGTATTACAATACTTACCTACTACATTTTGAACAAAGAACACCAACAACAAAGAGAGCTTTTTGGTCCTTCAAGGACATCTACAAGTCCTTCAAGGACATCTACAATGGATGAACTACATCTTGTCTTCGTACTACTACCACAACTTGTTCCAAACACAATTTTACTCATCCAGTGCTGTTCACCATATTGATCATATCTCTTTTGTTTTTAGGTGCCTCAAGAACCCATAATAAGTATGCAATAATGCTACATGCACAACCAATTTACACAACCAAACTTTACAACACACCATCTCACCACATATTTATCACTAAATTCATTATTTATTCCATCACCTACCCCACCACCCACATAATCAATGGTCCAAAACAATCACAACCGTTACAACGGTTGTGATTGTATCATTTTTCATAAGTATGAGGTAACTCCTTAAACTGAAAAGCGCGGCAATTTATGATGTTAATGAATCTTCGACAACAACTCATGATTAAATAATTCATAAAAAGCTATTAAATGTCACACTAATACCACAGACTGCAATAGAAAATTATTGCCTGAAGCGATCAATTCACAAGCACCTCATAATTCAAAGTTCCAACAGTCTATTCAAGAAAAAAAGAAGGTGATACATCTTTTTAAATATTGACTCATCCTTTATATCCTTTTAGAATATGCTCATGGTTTGCATTAAAAAAAAAAAAAGAAGGAAAAGGAAATCAGAAGTTACCGCAGAAACCCAATGGATGATTATACTAAAGGGACGCCAATGTAATACCAAGATAATTTTCCTTAAACACAATACATGCATCAAATTACTTCACGAAGAAATCAATTCACTTTCTAAGGCGCCGTATCGTATGGCACCTACTGAGATGTATGAATTGTAGAAACAAGTGGACGAATTACTGGACAAAGGTTATATTCAGCCTAGTGTTTCGCCCTGGGGTGCACCAGTTTTTTTTGTTCGAAAGAAAGATGGATCGCTTCGATTGTGCATCGACTACCGAGAGTTGAACAAGATGACGATCAAGAATAAGTACCCGTTGCCACGGATTGATGATTTGTTCGACCAGTTGCAAGGAGCGACAGTATTTTCAAAGATCGATTTGAGATCGGGATACCATCGATTTGACAGGAAACTTTGTTAAGAAACACAAAGAAGTGATCTTGTACATATTAAGAGATTCTTCTTTGAAGGTTATCCTTATTCACCAGTAAGGCACTTTATCAAGCATTAGACGAACTGTGTAAATAGAGAAACGGTACAGGATTGAATTCACAAACAACCCATCTTAAATGGGCCACATGAAAAGGATGCAAAAGTACAAAATATGCATTTCTGAAAGTCCAATTGGATGATATCATTTCTCAGTAAAAGTCTACATGCAAGTAGGATATAAAATCACATAAAATTATTAGATTATAACCGATTCACATTCTTTGAGCTGAAAAATAGAAAGAATAATTCTGATATCATGTCATAAATGGGAAGAAAGCATCGTTTCTGTCATAAGTGAGCTAATAATGCAGTATCTTCTACTGCTTTCCTGCAACATACTGGGAACTGTAGACAAAGAGGAATGTAAAACCTGTGTTACTAACTTACATGCATAGTATGAGTCTTTCCACTGCTGGTAACCCCATATGCAAATACTGTACCTGAAACCACACAAGTTATGTTTTATCAAGGATTTAAGATTCAATACCTAAGCAATGGTGACTCAAATAAGTTAGTCAAATATGCTTTCCAATCTTAAACTAATTTTTAAAGTTACAAGCTTTTGCTCGCAAGGAGTCAAAACCATTTAGCAGTTAGACAGCTCATTATCAAAACGTGAATTATATGTCTGAGCAGAACAACATAATGGAATTGATACTGTTGAGCAAACATGAAATAGTCCAAGACCGAAGTTCCAATGCCACAACAATTAGCCATAAAGTAATTCCATCACAAACATCTTACACTCCCATTGTTCAACATCAACTTCACGGATAATTTTATTTTATTTTCTACATAAGTGGAGCCAAAACACTAAACATACATATCAGTTGTTGCTTTAAAGCGGTAGAATAGCTGGAGAACTGCTCAAGCGTTTTAACCTTTCCTTTCAGGGAAAACAGTCACCTGAGCATCTTTGTCCAATAACCATGACACAGACCAGGACAATAGCTAGCTTTATCAACCAACCAATAACATGATATAAAGCTTGAAGGGAAAGATCTAAAACTCGGAAGTTAAGATTAGTGTGATACTCAAAGCATTATGCGTAGTGGGCTTAAGCATAGTAAGAGCAAAATAAACTGGAACTGCTACCCTAAAGACTTATGTAGCATAAAAGTGCAACATAGAAAGCATTTGCAGTTTAGATTAAATGCTAACCAATAAATCTTAAGAAACTCAAGCACCATACACGTTCAT
Organism: Orobanche coerulescens; assembly: GCA_033398695.1. Taxonomy (NCBI): domain Eukaryota; kingdom Viridiplantae; phylum Streptophyta; class Magnoliopsida; order Lamiales; family Orobanchaceae; genus Orobanche; species Orobanche coerulescens. The sequence continues at coordinate 67,194,353 of CM065803.1, forward strand.
GAGTAGTTACCATGTATCCCTTACATAATATGCTGAGCAGCAACATCAAATACATTCCGAGTAGTAGTCGCCGGACCAAAAACTCTGTCTGCATCATAAGAACGTAAGCAAAAAACAATGAGGTAGGGGTCCTGAAACTATCCAAAATTAGTTAGCTCCAACTACACAAACCTATGCAAAAACAATGGCTGAGATATGCAGAACTTTTCATAAGCCAAATAAAATTTCATCTCCATGATAGACATGTTAATTGGAAGATAAAAAACAGGAAATAGGAAAAGGAGTTGGGATCAGTTGAGCAGGAAATTGTGATTAGGAATAGCACAGATGTATATGCAACACAGCAGTAAAGCAAACATCCAGAAATCTCGTATCCTACAATACAAGTTAAAAAAATATAATCAACAGTAGCATTACCAAACCAGATATTGAAAAATGTATCATCAATAAAAAAACATTTTCACTATGCTGGGTGTGAACAATACAGTCCACAACTATCCAACTTTTCTAATCCCTGGCCGTGTAGTTTAGAGAAAACAAAAGATGTGGTGGATTGCTAAAACAGTCCCTAGCATACTACCCAAGCACAATTCCTATTCACATATATTGGGTTTGCTTGGATAGTGAAGCTTTTTACTATCCAAACAAACCAATTATTAAACAACAAACCTATATTGGGTTTGTTTGGATAGTGAAGCTTTTTACTATCCAAACAAATCAATTATTACGTCATCAATGGTTTAAAAATTTTACTGCATCTATACCAAAACAGGATCCATTAAGAATGAGAGCTTTGAATCAGAAGGACAGTTCATTTTCTCGATTAAACTCTTTTGTGAATGATTTTTGCAATCAATAATGTGTCCAGTCCCAATAACTTGTGTGCATATGCATGCTCTCATACAATTGTATTGAAAGAATGCATTCTACAGGCAAGTACATAATCTGCGCCGCACTTCTTCATTAAACAAAACTGGCAATTTCCTCCATTGCCATACTTCTAACTCATCCTAAAGAATGATTAAGCATATGGACACCTCTTCGGGCTTCAACTCACTCCTTATCTTTGTTTGATTCCGACGGGGAATGGTTGATGTTGGGTGGAACCGTAGCCGTCGTCGTTGACTGAGTCCGCTTAGTTGGAGGAGAAACTGAAGGCGGATGAGGATGAGGAGGTCTGAACGACGGTGTCGAAGAAGTGGAGGAGGCGGAAGGAGGAGTTGGAGGGCGCTTAATAGATGGAGCTAGTGCGGATTTCCGGGACCAGAACGGCGAGATAGATGACCGGAGAGACTTGGAAGTGGACATTTCTGCTCAAGTCACGTGCCGGCGCACTCGTTTGCCGCCTTTTGTCCCTCCAAAATAAAGCAGCCTTCTGATTTTGTAGTTTTAAATCTTTTTTGATTTTTTGGCCCTTATGGAGACTTCTCTCTTTATTTCCTTTTTCTATTTTCCTTTTTCTATTTGGCCACTTTCGTCCATGAACTTTTACACTAAAAACTGATTTCATCCTTTGCAATTTATTTCAGGCTGGGTTTGGATTGGTGGATTTGGATTTGGAGATGAATTTGAAGAGGGTGGATTTCAAATCTATGAATTACAAATCCTCTGGATTTGAATTTTATTGTTTGGATACCAAAAAAATTAACAAAGGATTTCAAATTCTTTCTTTAAATCCATTGTTTGGATTATTATTAACTAAGAACTTGAAATTCCTGCCAACAAGTTTAGATGTTTTCTTTCTTTTTTACTGGTTTCAAATCCATCTCTTTTTACAAAGAACTCTGTTCAGTATTTGCTCAACTTTCGATGGAATTAATCTAACAAAATGCCTCCAGATAGCCTTTCCTCTTGAATTGTTTATTATTTTATCAACTAGCAAAAAATGTTCCGCATGAAAGAAACTTTAATCTATTTCCACAGTAAAACAACAAGGTGAATGTGTGAACGGATTAAAGCAAACCAAACCTGGACAAGACAGATTGGAAAAAAGAAGAGAAAGCCCCGAAAGTACTCGATGATGTATTGATTATGTGTTCTACAAGGTTGTTTGAAGAGTCTTTCTCCTTTTTGTGCAAAGAAAGTTGTAGCTTGACCACCTGAAGCTATGCAGTGACCTAATTGGCCTTGCATGTATCGAGCGAGCAGTTGAAGAGTTGTCATTGCTGCAGTACCTTAAGGGCCCGTTTGGTTCATGGACGGGATGAGATGGGAATAAATTAACCAAGTCATTCAGTATTTGGTTGGTTTTGAGTTGAATTGGATATATTAAGAAATGATGTTATCTTTTGTTTGGTTGGAGTATGGAAAAGAAAGTATTATTGTATTAATGACAAAAATAACCCTTAAACTATATGATTTTATAATAAACTGATCTAATTTATTTTTAAAATAATTATAAGGGCAAATTGGTCAAAATATTAATGTAGTTATATCTATAATATATAAAGATTCAGTCCTTTTATTTAATGTGGAGTATTAAAGTTCAAACTCCTCCATAAAATTAGTCATCCACACGATTAATTGCAGTTAGTGAAATTAACAATCAAGGTGAATATAAAGATTCAGTCCTCTTATTTAATGTGGAGTATTAAAGTTCAAACTCCTCCATGAAATTAGTCATCCACACGATTAATTGCAGTTAGTGAAATTAACAATCAAGGTGAATATGAAGTGTTTCTGCGAATACAAACCATCATGGAGTTACATCAATTCTGCAATTACAGCCAAAAAGAATACTAACTATCCTGGAGTTACAAATAATTATATCAATAAGTCTTTAAATGTGACTTTTCAGTTGGATTTTTGAAGATTATAGATAACAAACTATCACCATCTTCACCACCATCATTTTTCTCTTTAAGCCATCTTTCACAGAAAAATCCGAACACTCTTATGAGAAGATTCCTGGGTTAGTCTTCGCCATTGGATAAACAAAAACAAAATCTTTGGAGGGTCATTGTGTGCTATTCTCTTATCCAAAGAAGATATAAAGTGCTGATTTTTTTTAGTTGTATTCGTCTTTGTGTTTGTGACTTCGTTTGAAGAGAGATAAGGAGATTTGGTGTTAGTGGCTGCAAGTGTTTGAAGGGGGGCGAATGAGAGATAAACTAGGGTTAACAATTGAGTCAAAATAGGGTTGTTATTGTATATACCCGGTTGTGGACTTGGACCAGGACTTTGGGTTATATTTGTTGGGTTAGTGTTAGGATGTGAGCATGTTGAATGTAACATTAAATTCTCTATATGAGCATTAATGCAGTATGGGCAGCAACATGATATCACGTGTGTATGTTTGAGATATTCACATATATAAAAGATAATTGAAATAAATCATGCATTCTATTGACTATATACACACTGTATTTTGTATATATAGTCCTTGAGACGACATTTCTTAAAATTTTAAGACAATAACACCTTTTCAAAAATATCAATGCGGACTATAATGTTTGTATGATCTAATATTCTTTCCTTTTACATATTTCTACATATACAATATGCGTTTTAAGATATACATATCCATATCCAAATATTGGTAGTGACTCAGACCGCAAGAAACCAAAATTGATATACAGGCCTGGTGACATACACAAGACTCTCCATGTTAGTTCGTTCCTCCCAATCGAGTAGATCGACTTGACCATTTTGTTTCCTATTTATCATCGTCGTAGGCCCCTTTGAGTTTATTATGTTTACAAAAAATACATTCATGTAGGTCCATAAGCAACTTTCTATGTTGTATGACAATTTTAGCTATTCATCACGTGACATATCGTATGACTTTGATACGAATGATGTAAATGGTTTTATTGAACGAATGTGATTGTTTCTCTTCCACCTGGGGATGGCGTGTGGCCTCTGGGGACCGATATGTAATATCCTAGAATTTCACTATGATTTTTTCGCATTATTTTATCTGGGATGTACTGTACAGAGTGGGACCGACACGATATGAGTGGATAATTTTGGAAACCGTGACAGCCGTGCCAGTATGCCTATCGAGGTTATTTTGATTCTAGGATATTACATGCTTGGTCTGTTTTTCTATGTCGGATATACTGTATGAGTATTTGTACAATTGCCGTACTTGGTCGACAGTTGTATTCGAGGTATCGTGCATCAGAAGTATCGTATGAAAATACTATCGGAACGAGCATATGTATTCAGTATGTCGTGTGTACATGTTCAGTATATTGAGATGACAGACACGAGCAAAATGGCTAAGTATGAAAGCCATTACGTACGTTATATGTTGGAGATTACGTACGTAGCTAAGTAATCTTAACGTACGTTAAGCTGCGTACATTACGTACGTTAAGAATGGAATCGTGGTCCGAGCCGTGGTCGGCAGTGGGCCCGGTGTCGGCTTCGGCGCGCAGGATGTGGACAAAGCGAGTCAACCCCGGCATTACGACGCTATGCATGGCATATTACGACGTAATATGGGTTGATCTCGTAGCAAGTCAACCGCTACATTACGTACGCTACGGTGATGGTATTACGTACGTAACGCAAGGTGCAAAATAGTACAGATTACCCTGGATGATGATTACGTACGCTATATAGGACATATAGCGTACGTTAAAGGCCTTACGTACGTTAACTTTGGGACTTAACGTACGTAACGGGATGCACAGTTTATAAAATAAGAACGGGACTTTCATTTCCTCACGAAAGGAAACACATTTCCTCCTCCCCAGCTCGTCCCTCTCCACTCTCAAACCTGTAACACCCCAATTCGCAAATGGGACATTACACGCCGTAGAACCCTCGTGAGGTCTACCAGGCTAACACATGACACATAACCCACAATGTAATTCCAAACAATGCACTCAAAAGTAAATAAGGCCGTGGCCTCGGCCAAAACAATTTTAACGGAGTACATGAACATAAAATAAATACCAATCCGTTGCCCACGCAGGGGACTTAAACCAAGTTTAAAAGTAGACAGTTTAATTCCAGTACTCGACAAATGCAATGACAAAACATAAAATTACACACTCGAGCCACATCATCAAGCCAGCCCATCCTTTACGTGCGTGTCCCGTGCCTGCTCCTCGCCTCTCCTGCACTAAAATGCATAAGACGCATTTCCCCATTTAAGGGGTTAGCATTCGAATAGCTTGTGCAAGTACACTATTACACATCTTTATATACAAAATACAGTTTTTAGCACAATCATCTCAATCAAATCATTTGCCATATATATATATATTAGGAATACTACATTGGCAATCAAATCGGTTCCAATCATCACGATATCACAAAATCACAATCTGGTATCCGTTGGCCGTACCCCTTAGTATCGACCCCGGACATCCCGTCGAACACTCCGGTGGGATACCACTTCCGCGGCCGTACTTAGTATCGACCCCCAGACATCCCGTCGGACACTCCGGGTGGAAGTTCAATCACACATGCACCCAAGTTCCCTTCCGCGGCCGTACCCCTTAGTATCGACCCCCAGACATCCCGTCGGACACTCCGGGTGGAAGGAACACAACTCACGCACCCGAAAATCACAATTCATCATTCATTTCGAAAATCACAACATACATAACGAAATGTAATACATGTACTTGCCTTGAAAGAAACGAAACGAAGGAAACGACGAAGGAATAGGTTTCGGTCCGAACAATCTTCCCAAATCCGTCCCTAACACAATAACGGTATACACAAGTCTCAATAATGCGGAAAGGTAAGAATTAATCCTAATTCTACCCCTTGGAACGATTTGTCGGAAAATCCGAAGTCCACGATGGCTATAATCTAACAATGAAGAAATTACTAGGTTAAATCCATTAAACTATACTGGAAACAAGGGATTTACGACTACACAATTGTAATCTAACAATTCGTCGAAGCCAAAACGGATTAAAAGGAAGAATTATGCCAAAAAATCCCGAAATCCCAAAAAAACTAGGGTTCATCGATCTATACCTCGATTCGGACGGATGGAGGATGATTATGATGATGATAAACCTTGCTTGGGACGCAAAAATCGATCTTTAGAAGGTTCCTACGGATTGCACCGGATGAATCGCTTGAAATCGCCCAAAGGAAACTCACGTCGCGAGAAAGAAAGAAAAGGAGTGAAATAAGTCGACCGGAAATAAGTCAGGAATTAAAAGACCTGACGGCGAGTTACGTACGTTAACGCCTATTGTTAACGTACGTTATGAAGGTTACGTACGTAACCCCTCTCAGGTTAACGTACGTAACGAACAATCTGGACACTTTCTGCGAAACCATAACGTACGTTACCAATGGGGTATAACGTACGTTATGATACCTATATAACGTACGTAAAGGAGCATGCATAACGTACGTTATGCATGCAGCAGTCAAAGATCGCTAAACACTTAGCTCAAAGACAATGATACAACGACGAAACGCAACACAAGGATAGAATCAAAAGTATAAACATGGGGTATCCAAAACAACGAAGCTGAGTTTTGAAAGAAAATATAATCCCGATCACTAGAGAGTCTCAAATGAAGCAAATGAAGCGAAATTCCCCAAACTTATGAAAATTACAAAAACGGCCCAAGAGCCCGAAAAATCACGATGCAACGTCGGATTAACAAACCGAAAATTTCAACACGACCAATTCAACCATACAAACTTATACAAATCAAGAAACAACGGAAACGAACAAGTTTTACGAGAATCGAACGTACATACGACAAGATATAAATTAAGATGAAATTATGCAAAAACATCCTCGAAACTCATCGAGACGGAAAAACTCCAAGAACAAAATAGATTCAGAATTCCAAAACAGTGCTAAGCGAGTTGTCCGAAACGAACATACACCAAAAATAGAAATTACCAAAAATAGAAAACACGGATATTACATTATCTCCCTAAAAATAAGTTTCGTCCGAAACTTACAACGCGAACAACTCGGGGTATCTCGACCGCATACTCTCTTCCGTCTCCCATGTGGCTTCCTCGGATCCATGTCTCGACCATTGAACTTTAACCGAGGAATGGTTTTATGACGAAGTTGCTTCACCCGACGCTCTAAAATCAATCGGCCTCTCCTCAATGGTAATGTCGGGTCCCACCGATCTCTCCAAAATCAAGAATATGGCTAGGGTCCGATACGTACTTCCTAAGTGGGAAACATGAAATACGTTATGAACGTGACTCAAGGACGGCGGCAAACCCAACCGATAGGCAAGCTCTCCCACTCTCTAAAATTTCAAACGGCCCAATATATCTCGGACTAAGTTTACCCTTCCTACTAAGCGGTAAACTCCCGTGTCGGCGACACCTTAAGCAAAACATGATCTCCCACCTCAAACTCCAACGGCCGGCGACGCGTGTCGGCATAAGACTTTGCCGACTGGGCCGTCAACAATCTATCACGAATCGAGTAATCTTCTCCCTCATCTCAACTACCATATCGGGCTCGTACCAATCGGCTGGACGCATCGTCCCAACACAACGGCGATCCGCACCTCCTCCCATACAATGCCTCAAATGGTGCCATTTTGATCGAGGCGTGCCAACTATTGTTGTACGTAAACTCGATCAACGGCAAGTGCGACTCCCAATCATCCTTCCAATCTAGGGCACGGGCTCTCAACATATCCTCCAACGTCTGGATCGGCCCGCTCGACCGCCGTCGATCCGAGGGTGGTAAGACGCACCGAGTCTCAACTCGGTCCCCAAAGCTCGATGAACACTGCCAAAAATGTGATACAAACCGCCATCACGATCCGAAACAATACTCTTAGGAGTCCCATGTAATCTCACGATCTCTCGCAATAAACACTCGTGCGTCTCCGGACCCCAAGTGTCCTTAATACCAGGAAATGAGTGATTTGGTCGATCGATCGACAATAACCCAAATCATGTTCATTCCATCCGAGTCCTAGGCATACCGGGTAATGAAATCCATAGAAATATCCTCCCATTTCCACTCCGGGATGGGAAGTGGTCGCAAAACCCCGCTGGTCGCCGATGCTCGATCTTAACTCGCCGTGAGTCAAACATCTCGACACGAACTCGCTAACGTCTGTCTTCAAATTACTCCACCGCAGTTACTCCTCACGTCCTTGTACATTTTACTCGTATCAGGGATGTATGGAGTAAGGCGTGGTATGAGCTTCGCTCAAGATCTTCTGTCTCACCAATAACATTCGGTACACATAATGCGCGAAATCTCGTAACGCCATCATCACGAATCACAAATCCAGGGGCTTTCCCCTTCCTCACATCTTCCCTCAACTGGACCAAACACGGATCATCATCTTTGTTTCGCCTTAATATCATCGATCAAGGACGAAGTGATCTCTAACGCACAAAGTCGGCCTGAACTCTCGAACCCAAACCTCAATATTCGGCGGATGAAATCTCGCTGGATCCTACTCTGTGGTGTAAGTACCTCTAACATCCGTAAAGCCATCGATTTTCGGCTCAACGCATCGGCCACTACGTTGGCCTTACCGGATGGTAAAGTATCTCGAGGTCGTAATCTTTAATTAGCTCTAACCACCTACGTTGCCTCATATTCAACTCTTTCTGGTGAAGATGTACTTGAGACTCTTGTGGTCCGTAAAAATCTTACACGACGACCCATAGAGATAATGCCTCCATATCTTTAAGGCGAAAACGACCGCAGCTAACTCCAAATCGTGCGTGGGATAATTTACCTCATAAGGTTTCAATTGGCGGGACGCATAAGCAATCACTCTGTCTCTCTACATCAAAACACATCCAAGCCCAAGGCCCGAAGCATCACTATACACTACGAAATCCTCGTTCCCCTGAGGCAATGCTAAAATGGGAGCGGAAGTCAAACGTCTCTTAAACTCGGCAAAACTGCCCCGCACGTCTCACCCACTCGAACTTCGAGTTTTACGGAGCAACCGAGTGAGTGGTCTAGCGATCTTAGAAAATCCCTCAACGAATCTACGGTAATAGCCGGCAAGACCAGAAAACTCCTCACCTCCTTCACATTCTTAGGCGGCTCCCAAGCCATCACCGCCTATCTTCTCGTGTGGATCTACCCGAACTCCCTCTGCTGAAATCACATGCCCGAGGAACGTCACTTCCTCGAGCCAAAACTCACACTTAGAGAACTTCGCGTACAACTGCTCGGCCCTCAAAGTGTCTAATACAATCCGGAGATGTAAGGTGTGCTCCTCCCGACTCCGTGAATAGATAAGAATATCGTCGATAAAAACGACTACGAATTTGTCCAGATACTCAATAAAAACTTTGTTCATCAACTGCATGAACACTGGGCATTAGTTAGCCCGAAAGGCATAACCACAAACTCGTAATGGCCATATCTCGTCCGAAAGGCAGCTTTCGGAATATCGACGTCCCGAATCCTCAACTGGTAGTAGCCCGATCACAAATCAATCTTCGAAAAGACTGTCGCCCCCTGAAGCTGATCAAACAAGTCGTCAATCCGGGGCAAAGGGTATTTATTTTTGATGGTCAACTTGTTTAATTCTCGATAATCGATACATAAACGAAGCGATCCATCCTTCTTCTTAACAAAGTACAGCGCACCCCAAGGCGATGCGCTCGGTCGAATATACCCTTTATCTAACAATTCTCCCAATCGATTCTTCAACTCTAGCATCTCCGACGGTGCCATACGGTACGGTGCTCGAGAAATAGGGGCCGCATTCGGCTCAAGATCAATAGGAAACTCCACCTCTCGATGTGGTGGTAATCCGACAAGTCGTCAGGAAATACATCAGGATACTCGCTAACAAGCTGGAATCGACGATATGTCAACCTCACCATCTTCCGCTCAGAGCGAAACACGATGCCGACACAACCACAGTTCGAAGTTTCATCGCCTTCAAGGCGCTAATCACACTCCCGATCTACCCGACTACGGTACGAGAGTATGCTCGGTGCCGTCCTCGGCAACTATCGAGATGGTACGAGTCCGATAGTTCATGATAGCAGTGACGATCCACCAATCGTCTCAGGATTAAATCCTCACCCTTAAGGTCTATAACAAAGAGAGTCGAGGGCCAATCCCGACTCCCGATCCTCACCGGGCAATCCCTAACTTCCCGGTCCCCAACCATACGATCCCCTGGGTGTACCCACTACAAATGGCTCACACTCAAATAAGCGGTCAAAACCAATACGACTCACACAATCCGAAGCAATAAAGGAATGGGTAGCACCGAATCAAAAGCACCGACCTTTGGATGAGTAAGGATCGAGTAGTACTGACGCCAGCTGGAACATCGAGTCTCCTCTGTCGCCTCATCGTCTGATCGGGGTGAATCGAACCCGAACTCGAGGTGCACGGCGATCCGGTGACCCGTCCCCTACCACGACTCGAACTCTGCGGAACATAAGTAGGTGGAGTCTTGTGATCCCTACGATCGGTAGTGGTAGTCGGAACTCTAATGACCACGGTGGCCCTCTCACAATGAGTCGCCCGATGCCTTGCGCCCACAAGTGAAGCAAGTAGCTGGAGGAAAAGGGGAATCGTTCATCAAATTCTCATCTTGGTTGCAGTTAAAACAAACCACGCCACGAAGCAACGGCCGAGGCGAGCAGTTACCACGAGATCCCGGCTGATGAAATGGCCTCTTCCCGGTGTAAAGGCGGTGCTCTCGAAAATCGGCCACTCTTGCGCCGTGAGAAGTTGCCAAGCTGTTTTACATTTCTTGGCCTCGGCACCTAACTCTAATGCAGTGCGGCCATCTCGATCGCTAGAGCGCGATCCCGATACTCCTTCAAAGTGGCACACATGAGCGGTGCCATACTCTTTGATATGCGGTTTCATACGCATATTAAAGTAACAGTTTTATCGGCTTCCGTCCTCACCGATCTCTCACGAAACCCAATGCCGATTGTAAGTAATGATGGCACGAGAAATAGGCACATCCCGAGGTGTAGCGGTGAAGAACTCCACAATTCTGCGCTCTTTAGCGGCGGTGGACAATATTACGCTTCCATAGCGGCCTGAACTCATCCCAGTGACCCGACGGTCTGGGCGCAACGGCCTCCCACCATTCCGCAGCTTCCTTATCCAGGAGGTATTGGGCAATATGTACCCTCCTGTCTTCAGGACAAGCTACGGCATCAATGGTCCTGGACAACTGAAAGAGCCAATTCTCCCAACCGAGGGAGTCAGAAGATCCGGAGAAACGAGGAGGGTGCATCTTAGTCACCGTCTGAAGCCACTTACTAGCTTCCTCTTCGGTGTCGGGGTGGATTCTCGCGTCCACCCTGAGCTATCTGAGTAAGCTGGGCTACTAACTGCTGAAGTACGGCAGTAGCCCCGGCGTCGGCATTATTACCCGACGGCACCGAATGAGAGGCTGAGTCTGCAGAGGACTGAGAAAGTGAGCCCTCTTCATTATCAGCACCCGACCACGGCCTCGGCCGCGCCCTAGCCGGTCTACCACGACCTCTCAACATCTTGAAGAAAATACGAAAAGAACAAGATCGAAAGATTCACAATTCACAAAGTTGGTAACACAAGTCACAATTCCGAACTACGCAAGAAAACGAATTACGAAATATAAGAGTTCGAGGAGACTTACGACCACGGTCGCACGAAAAGACGGTAGCGTGATGATATTAGGCTCAACGACTGACTCTAACGACATAACTGACAGACCCAAAATTCACCGACAGCCTAGGTATTCAAAACCTAAGCTCTGATACCATAAATGTAACACCCCAATTCGCAAATGGGACATTACACGCCGTAGAACCCTCGTGAGGTCTACCAGGCTAACACATGACACATAACCCACAATGTAATTCCAAACAATGCACTCAAAAGTAAATAAGGCCGTGGCCTCGCCAAAACAATTTTAACGGAGTACATGAACATAAAATAAATACCAATCCGTTGCCGCAGGGACTTAAACCAAGTTTAAAAGTAGACAGGTTTAATTCCAAGACTCGACAAATGCAATGACAAAACATAAAATTACTGGACTGAGCCACATCATCAAGCCACCCATCCTTTACGTGCGTGTCCCGTGCCTGCTCCTCGGCTCTCCGGACTGAAATGCATAAGACGCATTTCCCCATTTAAGGGGTTAGCATTCGAATAGCTAGTGCAAGTACACAATTACACAACATTATATACAAAATACGGTTTTTAGCACAATCATCTCAATCGAAATCATTTGCCATATATATATTAGGAATACTACATTGGCAATCAAATCGATTCAATCATCACGATATCACAAAATCACAATCTGGTATCCCGTGGCCGTACCCCTTAGTATCGACCCCGGACATCCGTCGAACACTCGGGTGGGATACCAATTCCGCGGCCGTACCCCTTAGTATCGACCCCGGACATCCGTCGGACACTCCGGTGGAAGTTCAATCACACATGCACCCAAGTTCCCTTCCGCGGCCGTACCCCTTAGTATCGACCCCAGACATCCCGTCGGACACTCCGGGTGGAAGGAACACAACTCACGCACCCGAAAATCACAATTCATCATTCATTTCGAAAATCACAACATACATAACGAAATGTAATACATGTACTTGCCTTGAAAGAAAGCGAAACGAAGGAAACGACGAAGGAATAGGTTTCGGTCCGAACAATCTTCCCAAATCCGTCCCTAACACAATAACGGTATACACAAGTCTCAATAATGCGGAAAGGTAAGAATTAATCCTAATTCTACCCCTTGGAACGATTTGTCGGAAAATCGAAGTCCACGATGGCTATAATCTAACAATGAAGAAATTACTAGGTTAAATCCATTAAACTATCTCGAAACAAGGGATTTACGACTACACAATTGTAATCTAACAATTCGTCAAGCCAAAACGGATTAAAAGGAAGAATTATGCCAAAAATCCGAAATCCCAAAAACTAGGGTTCATCGATCTATACCTCGATTGGACGGATGGAGGATGATTATGATGATGATAAACCTTGCTTGGGACGCAAAAATCGATCTTTAGAAGGTTCCTACGGATTGCCGGATGAATCGCTTGAAATCGCCAAAGGAAACTCACGTCGCGAGAAAGAAAGAAAAGGAGTGAAATAAGTCGACCGAAATAAGTCGAATTAAAAGACTGACGGCGAGTTACGTGCGTTAACGCCTATTGATAACGTACGTTATGAAGGTAACGTACGTAACCCCTCTCAGGTTAACGTACGTAACGAACAATCTGGACACTTTCTGCGAAACCATAACGACGTTACCAATGGGGTATAACGTACGTTATGATACCTATATAACGTACGTAAAGGAGCATGCATAACGTACGTTATGCATGCTTGATTGACCTTTGCTAAACACTTAGCTTCAAGATCGATACAACGACGAAACGCAACACAAGGATAGAATCAAAAGTATAAACATGGGGTATCCAAAACAACGAAGCTGAGTTTTGAAAGAAAATATAATCCCGATCACTAGAGAGTCTCAAATGAAGCAAATGAAGCGAAATTCCCCAAACTTATGAAAATTACAAAAACGGCCCAAGAGCCCGAAAAATCACGATGCAACGTCGGATTAACAAACCGAAAATTTCAACACGACCAATTCAACCATACAAACTTATACAAATCAAGAAACAACGGAAACGAACAAGTTTTACGAGAATCGAACGTACATACGACAAGATATAAATTAAGATGAAATTATGCAAAAACATCCTCGAAACTCATCCAGACGGAAAAACTCCAAGAACAAAATAGATTCAGAATTCCAAAACAGTGCTAAGCGAGTTGTCCGAAACGAACATACACCAAAAATAGAAATTACCAAAAATAAAAAACACGGATATTACAAAACCCATCTCAGACCCTCATACCCTTGTTAAGACTTTGATAAGGATGATCGGAAGCTTGAAACTTGGAGTTCTTGGAGTTTTGGAAGTGTTTGATTGTGTTATTCATCTTCAAAAGGTATGTTGATGAACTCTACTCCTTGAATTCGGATTTTGATGTTCTTCTTCGTATGAAGATGATTATGGTATTGTTGTTACGATTCTTGAGGATATATGAACTATATGTTGAAAGGAAGATGATGATATGTTGGTTTTTGTCTTGAAAATGTTGACTATGATTATAGAATCATGTTGTTCTTGGTGATCTTGGTAGTATTGCTTCGATTCTTGATGTTAGGAGGATCGTATGTTGGAGAATATGATGATACATGCCTTGGAGTATGGATTAGATGATGGTTAGATGTTAGAACACATTGAATTACGTCGTTTTGTTGGCTTCAAACGTGATTATGGATTAATTCATGTTCTTGAAGAATTCTTGAATGATATATGTCCGTAAATTGGAAGGATTACGATTAATTTTGGTATATGATTATTCATGATGATAGCCGTAATTGTATTCCTATGAATTTGCACGAATGAGCCGTGTAAATCCGAATTTAAGATTGAAGTCGGAACCAAGAATGTTGTAGACGTTGATAGAACTATTGATTATCGAAGTTCGGCTTGTATTCGTATTGATAAGAGTTGATATGGTTTGATTTAAATGCGATCGAGATACCGTTGAGTTTGATTGGTTGATTATACCGGTTGTTGATTGTTATCGAACGTATCGTTGATTGATTATTGTATTAGGTTGCATTAGATGATCGTTGATATTAACCGTTGTGCTGCGGTGAGTCGGGGCTGCGGAGCTTGTAGATGAAGGCGACGGGACTAGTAACAACTTCATCGTATTGGTATCGAGGCAAGTTATGCTTGCTCAGTTCATAATGTTAATAAATGATTTCGTTTTCATTCATTTATGATTCATATAGCAATGGTATCGTGGAATATGAGTTGTCGGAATGATTGTACGTATATTATAATTGGACCGAGATAAATCATAAGGTATATGATTTTAAGGATGTCTAGTGGAAATGGGAACGTGAATTATAATTGGTCTATTATATGAGAAGTTAGATATCAAGGCTAGTTATCCTGCCGATGTTGAACTCGGGATGGTGATTTGGTATTAGCAACGGACTGTATTGCATTTTGGATTTTTCGGATAAACCGTGTATTCTTTCAGGGCGGTTGGTCGTGGGAAGGTTAGCGTCTCCAGCTTGAGGTAAATTAATATTTTAGATTATGATAATCATCATGTTGCATTATTACATGTGTGTGTTGATATTTCATGCGGTGAATGTGCACCATTGTGTGTTACGTTTTGTGATGTGCTCTTTCTTTGAGATGTAATCTGCGGGGCCGATGTGTTGGGGATAAAACCTGTATGGTACCCGAATGGAAATGTGTTAGGGGATAAGACCTAAATGGCACCTACGTTCCGGAGTATTCCTGTGAGATGCTTCCGTGACCCTTGGCTGCTGCCTTGGGGTTTATGTGTTAATACTATATGCATTGTTGAGCATGATGTAGACTGTTGTCTGATGGAAATACGACGTTGTGGTCGTGTCGGTCTTTCATGATTGAGTTACTGTTGCTCTTTTGGGAAGTCTTCTGATCCTTGATGGATATGCGTTTCTTCGAGATTTGTTGTCATGTTGTATCGTGGCATATCTGGAGTCAGATACGTTCTGATCGTTCATGTGTAGGATTTTCGGGACGGGCACGTGTAGCATGTGTTGGTTTCGACCTCATATTGAACCGTGCACACGAGACGTACTTCGTGAGGCTGATTAGGTACGAGACCAGACGGGTACCTGATCAATACCCGTGGTTGGCTTGTACACGGACACATGTCTGGATCGAGCGTATCGTGACGTCCATCTTGAGTCTTATTGATTGGTCGTTCGCAGTCCATGTATAATTGGATCTATTCGATATTCGGGTTGTCTTTGAAATCCCGTATATATGATTTTTATATGGTTGACGATTTTATTCTCTCGTGTATCTGTCCCCGTTGATCCTTTTCTGATCTCGTTTGGAGTTACCTTATCGATGGTCAACTTGTTTGTTATCGATCCTTTATTAATCTCGTTTGGAGTTTCCCCTATCATTGTAGCCTCGTTCGTTATTGATCCTTATTGATTCCGTTTGGGAGTTTGCCTTACCGTTGGTATTCTCGATTGTTGATCCCTTATTATCCCTATGGGAGTTTACCGTGTCGTCGGTATTCTCGATTGTCTATTCCTTATTGATCTTGTTGGAGTTTACCGTGTCGTCGGTATTCTCGGTTGTCGATTCCTTATTGCTCTTGTTGAAGTTTACCGTATCGTTGGTATTCCCGGTTGTTGGTCCTTATTGATCTTGTTAGAGTTTACTGTGTCGTCAGTATTCTCGATTGTTGACCCTTATTGATCTTGCTGGAGTTTACTGTGTCGTCGGTATTCTCGGTTGTCAACCTTTTATTGATCTTGTTGGGATTTGCCATGTCGTCGGTATTCTCGGTTATTGATTCTTCGTTGATCTTTTTGGAGTTACCAGATCATGGTATTCTCGTCCGTGGTTGACCCTTTGTTGATCTTGTGTGGAAATATCATGTCATTGATATTTCAGTTGTGATGCATCGATTGTTTATCATTATTGACTGTGTGAGCATTCATGCTTTGTATTGATATCCGGGACTTGCCATTTTTCGGGACAGTTGATTTGCAGATGTATCGTGTGATATCAATTTCTATCAGTATTGGGATCCAATTGTGCGACCCAACCAGCAGAATTGAACTTGGCCAGATTATTGTATACTCGAGATATGTTTATGTTTAGAAATCTTGGTAGTGTTTCGGATACAGTACAGGTGATTACATTTGAATTCGTTCATTACTTAAGGACACGAGGCGCGGGATATGGTAAGAATTGATTGTTATGGTTGTGACAGGTTGGTAAGGTTACTTCGGTAAAATACATTGGGAATGTTCTTACTCTGTAGATTACATTGATATGTAATTGTCTTTGTGATGTGATCGTTATCATTATTGAGTATTATGGCTGACCCCGTCGTGGGCTTTATCTTTTAGGTACTCGGAGTTCGAGCTAGTAGCGGTCGTGAAGGGATGAGCTTTCCGGTGATACTGGCTATGGCGTGATTGTTGGAATTATGTATTCTTTTCTGGTTTTCTAATTCCGCTGCAAATGTAATTAATTGTGTTTTTATCCGCTGCGTGTGTATATTTAAATTGGCTTTCAGTATTCTTTGAACTGTGTTTTTATCCGCTGCGTGTGTGTGTACTTTCAAAGGGCTTTTTGACATTTTTAAACGTTTGCGAAAATGATTTTAGCCTTGTGGGTTCCAATGTGGAGCCCACGGCGCTGTAATATTCCCGGTCGGTTTTGGGGGTGTTACACGATACTAATGGGTACGGCCACGGAAGTGGACTTGGGTGCGTGTGTTGATGTTTTTCCACCTGGGGACGGTTCGACGGGACCTCTGGGGGCCGATACTAATGGGTACGGCCGCGGAAGTGGTTTCTCACCTGGGGACGGTCTGACGGGACCTCTGGGGACCGATACTAATGGGTACGGTCGCGAGTTACCAAGCGTGGATTAATGTGATGTGGGAAACCTGTTATTATACTGTTTTGGTGTTAATGTGATATTCCGGAATATTGGTTTTCAAAATGACTTTCCTAACGATTTAATTGCGTTGAATCGTGTATGTATATAATGTTGTGTAATTATGTACTTGCACTAGCTATTCGAATGCTAACCCCTTAAATGGGGGAAATGCGTCTTATGCATTTAGTCTTGGTCAGTGAGGAGTCTGTACGGGATGCGCATGCAAAGGATGGGTTGGCATGATGATGTGGCTCGAGTCTGCATTTTTCTGTTTTGTCATTGCATGTGTTGAGTACTGGAGATAGATTGTTTATTTTTAAACATGGTTTAAGTCCCCTGCGTGGGCAACGAATTGGTATTTAACCTCTTTTCATGTATTACGTTAAAAATGTTTTGGCCGAGGCCACGGCCTTATTTACTTTTGAGTGCATTATTCGGGACTACATTGTGGTTTATATGTCATGTGTTAGCCTGGTAGACCTCACGAGGGTTCTACGGCGTGTAATGTCCCAGTTGTGAATTGGGGTGTTACATTTAAACTATTGCCATTTCGTAGCCATTAGAGGATATAAATGAGTTGGGCCAGACCAGCTTTAGGCTGTTTGTATAATTGGGCTATAATGGGGCTTAAAAAGAGTTGTTTATAAAGTTAAATGGTGCTAAAAATTAGGGTACTACTACTTGGAGGAGTGTGACTAGGTTTATAAAATTTTATTTGATGTAAAAGTCAAATGAATAGCATTGTACGAAATATTTAGTATGTTAGTTTTTATATAACAATCAAATAAGTGTTGTCGGCTTAACCTGACGCCCCCAATTTTATCTATGGGGAGATATTATCTCTTTTAACAAGTGAACGAAATGACTCACATGTTTAGTAGATTGGTCTTTGCAATGCTCATTAATGGACAAGGTAATCAATTTTTGTCTAAAAATGTTGAGTTTTAGATATAAGAAAAAAAACAAGACATGTGCATCGCACGGGTCTGAATGCCTCGTTATTAATATTGGTAAGTTAGTAAATTCACACAATAATTGTAAAGGTAGACTGGTAAATCTAATGACATTGATATGGTAGGTATTTTAGTAAATTCAACTATATGATTAATAAAGGAAAATTAGAGGATTTAGTTATATTGCGAATAGGAGTAAATGAGTAAATGCAACTATACTAGTCATAAGGGTAAATTAGTAAATTCAACCATACTAATAATAGGGGTAAAATAGTAAATTCAATTACATTAACAATATGGATAAATTAGAAAATTCAATTATATTATTAAATATGGCAAATTAAAATATTTAGTTATATTGTTGATAGGGGTAAATTAGTAAATGCATCCATAGTAATAATATGGGTATATTAGTAACTTTAATTTTTTTAATAATAGGGGTAAATTAGTATATTTAGTTATATTATTAAAATAGTCTATTTATAATATTTCATTGAATGAGAATTTTTTTTTATGTTTATTTGTAAGGACATAATAGACCAACAGCTTCTTATCCCGGGATAACTAATACCAACTCTCCCCCTGAAATTATTTTATCCCATGTATGGGCCTGGGGGATTAAGTTAGGGGCTGTTTACTTGTGACTTAATCAGCTTAATGGGTAAAATGTCTTATTCGCTCAGACGTTTGGAGGTGTTTACTTGTGGCTTAATGGCTTATTCGCCCAGATAAAAATGGCTTATTCATTAAGCATGAAAAGGGGTGTTGTCCCCATTAAGACAAAAAAATGACTCCCCTACCCCTAACTGAAAACTACACATTTATATATACAATATAAAAAATTTAAGATAAAAAAAATGACTCTCCTGTCCCCATTATATTATATATACTCATTTATATATACAATATAAAAAATTTAGGTTTTATAAATGATTGTAATATATATTATTCATATATAAATAATATACATTATTAATTTATATATTATATTTGTTACCATATATTATTGTATAAATAAAGTTTTGTATCTACAAAATATCATTTATATTATGAATATATAAGTAAATATTATATATTACTTATATATTAACATTTATTCATATGTATAATATTTATTATATATGTTCTTATCTATCTAAAATATATTTCTATATATAAATATATATTGTATATTATACGTATTATTTATATACATATTAAATATTTTATATATTACTTAGATACAAAATTGAATCATTTATGTATAATATTTTGTTTAAATTAAAATAATATATATATATATATAGAAGATGAGTCAAATTTGATTTTTTCAATAATGTTTAAATTTATCTATTTTGTATTTGAATTTGGCTACTTTGTGTATGGCTTGACTTCTTTGTGTTTGAAATTGGATTTTTAAGTATTTTATGAATTTATGTTTTGATTTTTGGATTATATCATTTATATTGCTTAAAAAATAAACAACAATTTATAAAATAACTTATAATTCATATTCAGGGGTAAATCAGTCATTTTTGTTATTCAGACAGTTTATTCAGATGAAAAAAGTAAACAATAACATCAATTTATCCTATGCAGATTTACCTGCATGCATAAATTTACCTGCATGCATACAATTTACCTAGACATAAATTTGGTAATTTGCTTAGTTAGGTGGGTGTGTGTGTGTGTGTTTTAAAAAAGTGGGAGGGACAAAAAAGACATTTTGATCTTTTTTGTCAAGAGAGGGGGGGATTAGCAAAAGAGAGAGGGGGATTAGCAAAAGAGGGGGGATTAGCATAGCCCTAATAATAGGGGTATATTAGTAACTTTAATTTTTTTAATAACAGGGGTAAATTAGTAAATTTAGTTATAGTATTAAAATAGTCTATTTATAATATTTCATTGAATGAGAATTTTTTTTTATGTTTATTTGTAAGGACATAATAGACCAACAGCTTCTTATCCCGGGATAACTAATACAAACTCTCCCCTTGAAATTATTTTATCCCATGTATGGGGGATTAAGTTAGTTAGGTGGGATGAGTAATCCCATGGTAAAAAACCAACCAAACATGGGATAAGGCAAGATAATTAGTCCAATCCTGCCTGATCCCACCTTATCCCACAAACCAAACAGAGAACAACAAGGTCATAAAAGTAAAAAGATACGCTAAAGTAGCCACTAAACATAGACAGAAATACATGTTTTCCACAAATGCAGCAACATGTATTCAAGAGGGCGAGCAACACGATCTCACATGATAATAAATAATCAAGAACCAAGATATGCGAGAAACCCAGATGGTAAACCTGTGATATTGATATTGGAGGTTGGCGTTATTTCTGTTGAAATGAATTTGGATCCAGAACAGCTTTGGGCTTAAGTCTGTCTACAATCTACAACACAAAATAAACCAAGTACAAACTAGTTTCAGATTGAACAAGATAAGTTCGTACTCAATGTATCAGCAACAAAATTGACAACATAATGAAGTTCAAGCAAGGTTAATTGCTTATTTCGATCGATTTAGAAAATTTCTTATAAATAGAACCACAAGCAAATTTCTTATAGTGGGAAATTGTTCAAATTTATCTTTATAAGAAATATATTTGAGCAGCCAACTTTAATGAATGCATTTAGTATAATTTCATATAACGAATATACAAGCTGAATATACCCAACTCAAGTAAAAGATTTTTTTCTTTATTAGAGGAATATCCAAGAAAACTTGAATAAAGATGATTGAAAATGATATGCGATTTCTTGGAATTGGAGAAAGCATGGCGATAGAGAGGCAAATGTGGCGGGAAAAAATACGAATGATGGATGAAATCTAATTTTTTTATTTTATCTGTATTTTTATTCCTATTTTCTTTTATTCCATGTTATCTTTTAATTTATTTTTCAGGATTTTTCTTTTTTCTTTTTTCTTTTTAACATTCATTCTCTTTTTTATTTGCTTTTTTCTCTACTTTGTTTCCTCTTTTTCTCCTTTTATGTTATTTATGTAACGATCATTGACGGTTTCAAAGTTTGATTCATGTTAGCCGACCCCAAATCATTTTGAAACTAAGGCTTAGATGTTGTTGTTGTTGTTGTATTTGCCAGAGGTTTCAGCACCATAGTCAACAGAAGTGCATTTGATTCTAAGCTTAATAAACACTTGATAAACCAAATTGAAACTAGAGCTCAACTGAAATGGCAAATATATAGAATTAAACACCATGAAACTAGTCTGCATTATCTCCCACAACAATACATGCCAATTGCCAAATACAGCTGGAATTTTGTTATGCATCCTTATTTCGCAACCACCAATTGTTTCATACGATCAAACAACAATACCACTGGCTTATTAGGGTTCATTGCAATAGCTCTCAACTGCAACAATTCTTGAATATATAGGCAACAATACTGCCAAAATCTTTCCAAAGCAATGTTCACAGTCTTTCATAAAGGATAACCAATCTAATACATAGAGCACCAGTTCACAGACCACATGACCAGGGTACTGAAATGGTGAATACATAAGTTATGGACAATCCCCATGTCTGTACAAAGATACATAATTGTAAGATTTAGTTGTCCTTAACCTAACTAGAGTATTAATAAAGAAACAACAAGTCACCAAATAACAGGTATCAAAGTCTCTGTCAGAATCATTTTGCAGAAAAGTTTTCCTTTTTTGAAAAAAATTCAACCATCCAACATTGGTTCTATTTTTACAAATAAAGAATAAAACAACAGTAGAGGATTTACAATTTTTATTCTACTCACACTCCATGCAAATCATTCAGCAAAATCTGAGCTTTGCAGGACAGTCTCATGGAGCCTATTCATATCATCACGAAGTTGGACAAGCTATTGCATAAGATTCAGGATTTCTGCACATGGCACAAGTAGAATTCAATTTTCAAGAGAATTCCAAGCAAAAATAAGATAGCTAAACTTTCTAATGCGTACTGAAATTTGACCAAAATAAAATGCACAATTCTCCTGTAAGTGAGAATACTTAAACCAAAGAAATGAAAAGCCACCAAGAAATTTTAACAAATTAACCAATTCATTTTGTTCACATTAGTCCCATTCTACCGTCTTTTTCTTGCAAAATCTCCAACTCTCTATTCTTGCTTATTCATCACAGCACATCAACGCTCTCTTCCATGCTAATCAGACCAAGACTACAATTACATCCATTTATCCATATTGTTGGGTTTAATTGGCCCAAATGAATAAAATAATGAGGGCCCAATTTATATCTCCTGCAGTCCACTTAAAATCGGACCCGGCCCGGAACCTTTTGGAAGCAGCCCATTAGTCTGGGATTAATCCTGGCCATTTATCTGGTATCTTTTAATCCTGGCCATTGGTTTTATATTTACCCTAAATATAAAAACCCTTACCCCCAAACCCTACCCCTCATTTCACTCCCCTCTCTCGCCGTCACTCTTCATCCTCCCGATTTTCTTTCCTTCTTCTCCTCGGTTTTGACTTGTTCTTCTGAGATGGAAACTAAATCTTCCCGATTTCCTTTCTTCGTTTTGTTGTTCCGATTCTCCTATAAATTCCGATTTCGGATGAGATGAAAGAACAACAAAAACGAAGAGAGCAAGTGATATCTTTTCTGATTCCCTCGATTTTCTCTGTGAAATAATTGAGGGTTTTTTGTGGGTGAGCCTTGTGAGAGTTCGGATCTGATTTTCTGGGGTTTTGCTTCGGTTGCTTTGTGCTATGATTCTGGTTTGGGGTTTGTATCGGTTGAATCTTGCTTGGTGCTTTGATTCTTCGGTGGTTGCTTCCGGTTCCGGTGGTGGGCTTCGTTTTGAGGTGCTGGCCGCGGGTGTTTGTGAGTCCTGGACGTGGCTACGGGGACGGAGGACTGAGCCGGCCGGTTTTTCCGACAGTGACATCACTTTCGACGGCTTCGGCCGTTTGGTTTGAATTTCTATACTCACTGTTCTGATTTTTCCTTTCCAGTAATTGTTTGATTTATTTAATTAGAAGTTGTGTAATCCCTAATCCCTATCCCGAGTAGATTCGTGTAATAGTTATATTTGTTAAAATTATTGTAATAAGTTTGCCACCCGATTCGGACCAATTCACAACATTGGTACCGGAGCTTTGGTTCGGATCTGTCCGAATCGGGTCAACCCGGATCGCTCAGGTATATCGGCTAAACCCTCTCCTTATCTTCTGTTTTTTACTTGCTCGTTGTTCTTTGTGATATTTCCGTTCGTTGTTCTTGGTGATTTTTTCTTTGTGATATTTTTTGTTCGGGTCTTGCTGCTCTTTGTGTTGCTCTCGGCCCACTGTTCTTCGTGATTTTCGGCTGACTGTCTCGGCCCTGTTGTTATTGCTTCTGCTGCGTATTGTTGGTAATATTCTGTGTGTTTATTACTACAATTTTACTTCGTGTTGAATCTGGAATTTTTCATAATCGGGCATTTAAACCCTCCTGCCTGGACCGCTTAAGTGTCCTCGGATCTTGTAGGGGCCTGGTATTGAATTTTTCAGATTCGTTTAAATTTAATCATCTGTGTGATTTTATTGGTTACTTTGTGTTTCTGAGTTTTGATAAAATTAACCGTTTCCTCCTTGTTTGTGTTTTTCACAAATTTTCAAAAACTTTGTTCATTTTGAAAATTAAAATGGGAAGGATCTCTGCCTTCTCTGTGGCCCCATTTGATGGAAAATGTGATTTTGCCATTTGGCAACAAAAAATGAAAAGCATACTCATTCAACAAAAATGTTTCAAAGCTATTGATAATTCTTTCGCTTCTAATGTGACGGCGGATAAAAAGGATGAACTTGATGAGTTTGCTTATTCTGCGATTATCTTGAACCTTTCTGACTCTGTGATAAGAAAATTAGGTAAACATGGTTCGGCTAAAGAATTATGGGAAAAATTAGAAGAAATGTATACTGAAACTTCGCTGCCAAATAAATTGTTTCTTCTTGAAAAATTTTTCCGCTACAAGCTTGATCTAAATAAAGACATTGATGCTAATTTAGACGTGTTTACAAAACTGGTTCAAGATATAAAGTTAACGGGAGATAAAAACATCGATGATTACACTCCGATTGTTCTTTTGAATGCTATTCCTGATTCTTATAGTGATGTGAAATCTGCCATTAAATATGGTAGAGATCAAGTGACCTTGGATATTGTTGTAAACGGCTTGAAAAGCAAAGAGCTAGATCTGAAAAACAATAAAGGTGCTGCCCTTAGAAATCTTGGCGAGGTTAATTTTGTCAAAGGAAGACCACAAAAACGCTTTCAAAATAAAAAGTCTTCCAACAGTCAAAATAACCAAGCCAACAAGAAAAAGGGCAATGAAAAATTTCGGTTTAAACCTAGACCTAATAATCGTAAGTGTTACAATTGTGGTGAATATGGTCACTACATTCAAGACTGCACTAAACCTAAGAAAAACCAGCAATCTGAACAGGCTAACTTAGCTGTCGGTGAAAATCTGGGTGATGTGTTTATGATTTCTGATGCTACGCATGCTTCTGTGAACTCTGTGTTAGCTGACCTTCGTGAAAATGATTGGCTGGTTGATTCTGGGTGCACATTTCACATGACTCCGCATAAACAACTTTTTTCTAGCTATCGTGATTTGAAAAATCGATATGTGTCTATGCCGGATCATGTAAAATGAAATGTTGCTGGAATATGAACTGTGTGCCTTAAATTCGAATCTGGAAATTCGATAACTTTGGAAAATGTTAGGCATGTTCCTCACTTAGCTCATAATTTAATGTCATGTGCATGTCTTGAAGATGATGGTTTTGAAGGTACATGGGGTAAGGGTGCAATGAAAGTTACGAGAGGTCCCAAAACCTTTTTTGTTGCCATTCGTAAACTGAACTTATATTTTTGTTCCACTGTAAGTAACTTTTCCGTTAATGCTGTACATGGAGATAAAACTGAAATCTGGCATAAACGGTTGGGTCACATTAGTGGTAAAGGTCTTGAAATACTGCACAAAAATGGTTGTTTTGGGAATGATAAAATATCTGACTTGCCATTTTGTGATAACTGTGTGTATGGTAAGCAACATCGTGCGAACTTTCCTCATTCACCTTCCCCAAACCCCCCTAAGAGTTCAAATGTGTTTGAATGTCTACATCCGATGTGTGGGGGCTGCCGGTGTTAGACACATGGCGGAAACCGATATTTTTTGTCTGTGATTGATGATTATTCCAGGAAAGTCTTTGTGTTTCTCCTTAAGAAAAAATCTGATGTGTTTGACACGTTCAAAACGTGGAAAATTTTAATTGAAAATCAGAGCGGTAAGAAAATTAAAATTTTGAGAACTGACAACGGCCTGGAATTTTTGCAATAATTTGTTTGATACTTTGTGTGCGGAAAGTGGTATTCAAAGGCATAGGACAGCACCCTACACCCCTCAACAAAACGGAATTGCTGAGCGCATGAACCGAACCCTCCTTGATAGGGTAAGGTCTATGCTCGTCGGCTCGGATTGTCAAAACGTTTTGGGGTGAGGCTTTATCTACAATGCTTATATTATAAACGAGATCTCCATCTGTCCCTTTGAATGGAAACTATCCGTAACTGTGTGGTAGTAGTAATATTGATTTCTCAAATCTTCGTGTATTTGGGTGTGCTGCATATGTTCATCAAAAACAAGATAAACTAGAACCTAGATCGATAAAATGTGTGTTCTTAGGCTACCCGGAGGGAGTTAAGGGATTTAGGTTATGGCTTAAGGGCGAACCAGGGTTTAAGGTGCTAATTAGTAGGGATGTTATATTTAATGAAGATGAATTTCCTTGTCTTGAACATCTGCACCCGCACCCGTGCACATGCCTAATCCAGAATTTGTTTCTAACTACCCTACCTTGAGTGAGGTGGAGCACGAAAATGATGAAACTTTGCATCTTTGAAAATGAAAATCATTCCGAAAATTCTAGTGATGAAGTAATTGAAAATGTTGATGAAAGTGCTGATCTGACCAACTATCAATTAACTAGAGATAGGCCTAGAAGAGAGAATGTTAGGAGGCCTCATCACTTTGATGATTTTCATATGATGTCTCATGCTTGCAATGTGTTTGAATCTTTAGATAATAACGAACCTAAAAGCTACAAAGATGCTTTAAAATCTGAAAATGCTTCTGATTGGTTAAATGCTATGAATGATGAAATGAATTCCCTGCATGTTAACCAAACCTGGACTCTTGTTCCAAAACCTGATCGGTGTTCTCTTGTGGACTGTAAGTGGTTATTTAAGGTTAAGAATGAAGTAGAGAATATCATATTTAAAGCTAGGTTGGTTGCTAAAGGTTTCACTCAAAAAGAAGGAATTGATTATAGTGAGATATTTGCTCCTGTTGTGAAATTCACCACCGTGCGTATCATGCTTGCTTTAGTTGCTCACTTTAATTGGGAATTAAAACAAATGGATGTTAAAACAGCTTTTCTTCATGGTGAATTAAATGAGAAAATTTATATGAGGCAGCCAGAAGGTTTTGTCGATTCTAAGAAACCTGATCACGTGTGCCTTCTTAAAAAGGCTCTTTATGGCCTGAAACAGTCTCCAAGGCAATGGAACAAGAAATTTGACTCTTACATGCTTTCTTTAAAATTCAAACGTAGTTCGTATGACCCTTGTCTCTATTTTAAAGAAGACTCCACTGTTCCTATCTTCTTGCTTATCTATGTGGATGACATGTTACTTGTGAGTCCGTGCATGAAATTGATTGATCATGTTAGATCGTGTCTTAGTGATCAATTTGACATGAAATACCTTGGAGACGCCTTAAAATTTTAGGCATGAACATTGTTAGAGATAGGAAAAGCTGTTCTTTGTTTCTAAATCGGTCTTCCTACATTGAGAAAATACTTGAAAATTTTCTATGATCGCCGTAAAACACCTTCTGTGCCTCTTGCTGCCCATTTTCTATTATGCAAAGATCAATCTCCGAAAACTAGTGAAGAAGAAAAATCAATGGAAAAAGTTCCCTACGCTAATGCTATAGGATCAGTCATGTATCTCATGGTTAGTACCAGACCTGATATAGCCTATGCTGTTAGTTGCTTGAGTAGATACATGTCTAATCCTGGTATGCCACATTGGGAAGCCTTGAAGTGGCTTCTCCGTTATCTGAAATCCTCTGTGGATGTTGGTATTAAGTTTTCTAAATCTGGTGATGGTGTTAAACTTGTTGGATATGTAGATTCTAACTTTGCTAATGATCGTGACAATCGAAAATTCACGACCTCTTATGTGTTTACCCTTTGTGGCACTTGCATTAGTTGGAAATCTCAGTTACAGAATGTTGTTGCTTTATCTACAACTGAATCTGAATATGTTGCTACAACTGAGGCATTTAAAGAAGCCATATGGCTAAAGGGTCTTCTCGTCAAATCGGTTTTCAAAGAAAAAGTCGTGGTATTTTCGGATAGTCAACTGGAATTCACTATGCAAAAATCCTGTCTTTCATGACCGCACTAAACATATTGATGTTAAATTTCATTTTATTCGTGACATTGTTGAAAAAGGTGAACTTGAGCTTGGAAAAATTCCTTCTAATTCAATCCTGCAGATATGGGCACCAAATGCTTGCCTTTGGAGAAGTTTGTGTCCCGTGACCGACTCCGAACTTGGGAACTCAAGACTAACTCTTAGTCTTTGCCTTCTTGTGATGGCTTTACATTCTTAGTGAATTATTATGCTATCTTTGTGATAGCCTCATTGCCTTAGTGATTGCTTTCTTTGTGATTACACTGTACTTACTTTGTGTTTTGTGTGCAGTGATGTCCAACGGCGATGATGACCTCCGTCTCCCTTATGTACCCCGATGACTCATTTGCCTGTGGAGAATTGTTGGGTTTAATTGGCCCAAATGAATAAAATAATGAGGGCCCAATTTATATCTCCTGTGACCCACTTAAAATCGGACCCGCCCTAACCTTTGGAAGCACCATTAGTCCTGGGATTAATCTCGCCATTTATCTGGTATCTTTTAATCCTGACCATTGGTTTTATATTTACCCTAAATATAAAAACCCTTACCCCCAAACCCTACCCCTCATTTCACTCCCCTCTCTCGCCGTCACTCTTCATCCTCCCGATTTTCTTTCCTTCTTCTCCTCGGTTTTGACCTGTTCTTCTGAGATGGAAACTAAATCTTCCCGATTTCCTTTCTTCGTTTTGTTGTTCCGATTCTCCTATAAATTCCGATTTCGGATGAGATGAAAGAACAACAAAAACGAAGAGAGCAAGTGATATCTTTTCTGATTCCCTCGATTTTCTCTGTGAAATAATTGAGGGTTTTTTGTGGGTGAGCCTTGTGAGAGTTCGGATCTGATTTTCTGGGGTTTTGCTTCGGTTGCTTTGTGCTACGATTCTGGTTTGGGGTTTGTATCGGTTGAATCTTGCTTGGTGCTTTGATTCTTCGGTGGTTGCTTCCGGTTCCAGTGGTGGGCTTCGTTTTGAGGTGCTGGACGCGGGTCTTTGTGAGTCCTGGACGTGGCTACGGGGACGGAGGACTGAGCCGGCCGGTTTTTCCGACAGTGACATCACTTTCGACGGCTTCGGCCGTTTGATTTGAATTTCTATACTCACTGTTCTGATTTTTCCTTTCTAGTAATTGTTTGATTTATTTAATTAGAAGTTGTGTAATCCCTAATCCCTATCCCGAGTAGATTCATATAATAGTTATATTTGTTAAAATTATTGTAATAAGTTTGCCACCCGATTCGGACCAATTCACAACACATATTTTAGAGAATCCAAAATACTTGAATTTCAAATCAAATTAAACACCTAGATTTTCACTGATATTGTCCATATTTTTTTAATTTTCCTTGCTCCTTACCAACTAGCCATGAAGTACTACTCCCAATAAAACTAAATGTAGTACAATCCGTTTTTTTACTTCCTCCCAACAACCCGTATCCTTATGCAATAGTTGTCCTCCTCTGCATTTTTCTACTAAAACCAGCTCAGTTTTGGGTTTACAATTAAACTGAAAGAACCACGAATTATCCTTTATCAGATAGGTGACAAAATTCAAGCATTAATTTTCTCATTCAGGATGTCTTTGATGTAACATCAGACTGAAGAAAGAATCCCACACCAGATTCATTTTGCATCCCAGACAAAATTTACATTTCTCATAATATAACAAAGGAAAAGAATAGAAACCATATATTTTTCTATGCTGCTCAATTAGCCTTTTCCACTTTGTTTCCCAATTAAAAAATTATGATCATTCGTTCCTTTCTATCCAAGAAAGAAAATCCCAACTAAAACCCAAACTCTCTGTAAATTAGAAAAAAAGAACCATAAAACCTCAAAAAAAACAGGAAATCTCAACTAAAAATGATTTAATCAGGGAAATTCCTACTCCTTCAATAATAATCCGATCAGAAGTTTATAATTTTTCAATTTAACATTAATCAAACCTAAAACTCCATAGATACTAAAAAAATGAACCTCTCATATATTAGAAAAAATGATGGAAAGAAGGGGCATGAGAGAGATAGCGATGGGGAGGAGAGAGATACCGAGGGGGAGTTGTCACTACTCAGAGGTTGAGTCCGCAGAGACGGTGAAGAGATAGAGAGGAACATTTTGATTTGGTTGTTTCCCTTTTTTTTTTCTATTTGATAGGCTACTCGTTTTTAGTCCAATGGATGTATTTCAAATGACTGGAATTGAAATCACTTGGAAATGGCCTAATCCAAAAATATAATTTTTGACGGATTTAAAATCCTTTCATTTTAAAAAAGTATCCAAACAAATTCACTCCCCAAATCTCATCCATCCAAACACACCCTTAACGAATTCAGTCCCCAAAACTTTTCCTTTTTAAAATACTAGATGTTCTCCGGTGCGATGCACCGCATAAGATATTCTCTTAATAAAAAATAATTTCTCGATCTCTAAATTTATTTTTGATGATTTTCATACGAAGATCATATTAGCGTAATATTAATAAAAGACTTATTGAGTGTATTATGGGGTGTAATATAATTCAAGAAAGAGTACCACATTAGCGGAGTGTTAAGTCAATTAGTGTCCATTATATGAACAAATTTCCTGGACATACCGAAAAAAAGGTAGGAACAAATTTTGGGGACGAAAGTAATATGTGATTAAGTCTTAATATATGTGTGTGTGCAGTGTATGTTTTATTATTTTTAGTTATTATAATTAACTAAATCATAATTTATTTTTTATGTAAGCAATAAATGAGTTAATATATTTTTATTTTGCATCAATTAATTTTACTGAAAATAAATATTCATATTTTTTCTAATATAATTTTTTTGTGCAATCGGTCATTATTGTAAATTTATCAAATTTATTATATTAATATGGATGTCTAGTTGAAAATTATGAAATAAAAATTAATTTGATATATTTTTTATTAAAAATAAACTTGATTTAAAAAATTATAAACATTTAAAATTTTAAGCTAAAAAAATAAATAAATAATTTTTTTATTGGTAGATGAGTGTAAGTTATGAAATAAAACTCCCACAATACATATCTATAATTTTTTTTTTTGAAAATTTAAGAATACATTTCTATATATAAACTTTATTTTAAAATAAAAAATCAAAAAATTTATAAAGTGACATATGTCACGACTCTCTTTTAATAGAAGTACTAGATGTCCTAAAGTGCGATGTACGGCGTAAAATGTTAAATATTTTATTATATTAATAATATGTGATAGAATTTCAATAATATTATAAAATTATTATAAAATATACATGAGTCAGTATATACATACATATACATAAACTATTATTTGATTTAGTTTTGTTTATAAACTTTTATCATGTGATCTAAAAGCACATGATAGAAAAATCATAAATTAATTAAGCACCGTATTTATTTTTCCATATAGAATGATATGAATCTTATATCTAATTTTATAAATAAGAAATTAAATTATGTTTATTATTATCAACTTTCATTATAGCCGACCCTAAATTATTTTGGGACTAAGGCTCTGATGATGATGTTGTTGGTGTTGTATTATCAACTTTCATTAAAAGTATACAACTGATATTCTTACTAATATAATTTTTTATATGATTTGACATTAATATAATATATTTTACTATTTTATAATAAGAACAAATAACTCTTAAGAATCAAATAATTGTTAAAACTATGAAATAAACTAAAAATATATCTTTCTTCAATAGTCTTATATTTTTATATTAATATATTTTAATCATCTAAATATATTATAATTTTATTTATATTACTTTATATATACTATATGGATGTCAAATTAAAGAGCATGAAGTAAGAATTAATTTGATATATATTTTTCAAAAATAAAATTGATACATAAAAGTTATAATTGTTTAAACTATTAGGTTAAAAATAAAAGGAATAAAATGAGAGAAAATTTTTAATTGGTAGATAGTACATAATGGAATAATCATCCAACCCCCTCTCAAATTAAACGTCCGTTTTTTTAAAATTTTTAAAAAGAGGCTTAACGTGGAGATGACACATGTTTCCTTAGATTTTCTTGACGCTCTTTTAATATTAAGTATAGATGTGTAAATGTTCGATATAAAATATATAAACATGACAGGAATCTATATGATCATTGTATATTTGTAATATTTATATTAATATACTAATAAAATTACATATCAGTATACAGCTGAAAGAACGTCATATATTTTTGATAAATATTTAAAATAAAGTCACACATTTTATACTTAATAATATACCATGAGATCCACAATGATATTAATTCATTATGCATATGGTGATAAAGTATATTATTGTGACGTAGTTAAATAAAAATGTAATCAACTTATTATATTTGTTTATATAATTTTTCTTTTCATAAAAAAGAAGAATCAATCAAATAATTATTTTAACGAAAAATATATCTTTCTATTGGGAATTGTAAGTCTAACATGTCCCTAATTCTTTTCCCAAATATTTTTAAAATAAAATAACTTAGTAATCTAAAATTATTATAAGAAGGTGAAAAATGAAGTAAAAATATTGATCTTGTAAAAAGATAGATTTACTTCAATAAAATTATTTGAAAATTATATGATTTTTGTATTTTATATACAAATAAATTAAAATCAAGATATAATACACTAATCATTCAAAAACAACTTATATTCAAAAAGGAATATTTTAATTATATTTATGCCCAATGAATGTTAAATCAAATATCGTAAAAAGAAGATTAATCTAAAATATTAATAATAAAAAGTAGAAATTTTTTTTTGATTACTATTAACTCTCATTGAAATGGTAGGAATTAGTGTATTTAAAAAAAGATAATTAATTCAAAAAATCTACATAATGACACGTGTCTTGTACAACTCTCTTTTAATAATAAAGTAGATTTGTGGTGTCACCACTACATTTACATTTTTCACGGTAGCAGTTAGCCGTATACTTGTCTTGATAGGTTGTAGACCTGGCAAAATAGGCCCAGTCCCGCGGGTCGGGCCAGTCCGCCCGTTTTTGGGCGGGCATTGGGCTTCATATTTTTTGCCCAAAAAAAATTGGGCCGTTTTGGCCCGGCCAAAATTTGGCCCGGCCAAAATTTGGCCCGCCTGTTGAGGCCCGGCCCGCGGGTGGCCCGTCCGGCCCAGTTTTTTTTTTTTTTTTTTATGTTTTATGTAATTATAATATTTAAAATTTTTCCTTATTTGTTAGATTATATTACATCTATATGTTAATTATTGATGTAATTTTATTTTTTTATGAGACTTTGTGATTACTTTTTGTATCTCATATCAATAATAATATTATTTTATGATTTTTATAAGAAAGTAGTAGTGATAAATGATATAATCATCAAATAAAATATTTATATATTTATCTTTTGATTGTGGTAGTGTAGTAAATAATATAATTATCAAATAAAAATAATTGTATATTTATTTAATTGATTGTGATAGTAGAGTGAATAATATAATAATCAAGGATCGAAAAATATTTCTATATTTATTCAGAAATAATATTTCAAAAAAAAAAAAAAAGTCGAGACCCGCGGGCCGGGCCGGGCCCGCCCGGGGTGGGCCACGGGCCTAATATTTTTGGCCCAAAAAAACTGGGCCTTTTTGGCCCGGCCCAAATTTGGCCTGCCCGTTTTTCGCCCGACCCGTTTGGACCGAGCCCGCCCGTTTGCCGGGTCTAATAGGTTGAGTCCTCTATGTAAGACATTTAAACAAGTGATTTAACTCTTTAAGACATTGGAAGAAAATTGAGTCAGATAAGAAAAATCCATTTGACCAGCTCATATGCTACTATGTAAGTAGATACTCGTTAGACCAGGATGAAGAGTTTGGTTGCTAATAGCTGAGTTGTAGAGAGATAAATAAATATCTTAAATAAAGGTAGCTGGAAGTATTTATATGAGAATCGTTCACATTAGCATCCTAGACATGGAAGTGGACTAGCCATACACATAAGTCTACTTCGTTTGTATAGCCTAGGGTCAGAATGTGCAGTGATATGTGGCGTATCCTTCTCGGGATGAGCTTGACTATTGAGTTGTCCCTGAAATGGATAAGTTATGGAAGGGTAAACCTTGTCGAATTGGCAGGTTGAATCCCAAAGGCCTACAATCATCTTGATCTTTATGTAACGTTTGCGTCCTTCAATTCTTCAAATGATGAACCTCTGCAAAATCATAGTCGTCAATACAAGACTCAATAACTACCTCCTAATCTATTGAATAATGACATGGGCCCTTAACTCCAAGTGAGATCCAATTTTTCCATGTCCCA
This sequence comes from Orobanche coerulescens, assembly GCA_033398695.1. NCBI lineage: Eukaryota > Viridiplantae > Streptophyta > Magnoliopsida > Lamiales > Orobanchaceae > Orobanche > Orobanche coerulescens. The sequence continues at coordinate 67,228,490 of CM065803.1, forward strand.
ATATCATTCATTCTTAAGTAAGATAAGCAAGGTTATACAGGTTTCCATAACATCATCTTGACTGAGATGAAAATTCCAATTGACCATCGACTTAGTCTGTTGGTGTCAAGCTCCAAATCCCAGCTTGACACGTCCTAGTAGTTTACCAAGCATAGAATGCTTAAGTGCTAAATTTAAAATTCATAAATAATAAATTCATTAAAGAATACAAAACCAATATTCTAACAAATCTCTAAATATTTGACAATAATAAGAATCCAACCAAATGATGAATTTACTATGAAGGCACACAGTTCTAAAAAAATCCTAAATAATTCATTCATATGATAATAACCTGCCAATTCCATGGGTTGGATCTTGATTCATCCTGTTGGTCACTAACCTTCTCGGTAAAAATAAATGTTAACGTGGAATGACAGCACACCTTAGTAAGTAGCTAACATTCGCAAGTATGTTAGAATATATGATGCGTTGACGATCCAGATTAAGCTCTCCACAAGTTTATCCGGACGTCTGCCTAGCTCTCGCTAGGTCTCACTAAACAATACTATTGATGATAAGTAAAAGGCGACTAAAAGAAAATCTCGACATGCTACGTCATTTTATATATAATCCAAAAATATATACAAAGGTTTAAGCGTTCTCGATTACAAGAGTTCCACCAAACTAGAGTTTATACACAAATAAGGGCTCTTAACAAAGTTCCTAAGCACTGAATCCACGACTTACAAACTCAAACACCTGCAAGGAAAACAAAATCGAAAATGGAGTGAGCTATTGCCCAGTGAGGTCCCCTTTTGAAAACCAAATAATTCAAACACAGGTAAACTATCCACATCAATGAACAGTACACCGATTTAAGCAATTAAACACGTATAAACGGGGTGGACACAGTAGAACTCTACGTAGAGTCCTCAATTCACGATCTCCATCAATACCTCCATATTGCCAAACCAATAACACGATATCAACCTTTCCCAATCAATTCACATCCCAACTCTATGTGGCCACAACATAAAGGTAATACTCGAGTACACCACACAATAAATCTAACTCACTTGTCGACGAACATCCCGACTGACTGATGAGCAGTTCACGATTCCACGGAAGGCAAGACCCTTTCGACCAAGCCCGATGCTGGTTCGACGTATCCGGCCTACACGTGTTGTGGGCCCAGTTCGACTCCCGTGTTATAAAGCACACAATCGAGCTTACAAGCATAAGCAATGTTCAACACTTGTAAAACAATTAACTTGAACAATAATCATTGCAGGATCAATATCCCCAAAAGGGCAATCCACGATCACACAACACAAGCGCACACACACACACACACACACACACACACATATATATATATATATATATATATGACACGGCTCTTAGTGTAACTATCGCAAGTGCACGATATCGTATCAAGTAGTAAGTGGATTTTTTTAGTCCGGTTTATCGATCCCACAAGGAAGTTTGGTTATAATTTGAATTATACACCATTAGTCTATTTTTATAGATACTAAGATGAGTGTAACACACAATTAAAGAGTTTGGTTTCACAATTGCAAAGAAAATGCAATAATAGTTCTAATATTCAAGAAAATAAAAGATTGTACTAATAATAGATTGATAAAAGATAAAATGAAATAGTTGGGATTACAAACTTAGTTCATCATTAGTTATAGAAGACGTATAGAAGATCATAAGATGAATTTACTTATTATGTTGTGTAGATTCGATTTTCCTTAAAAAGGCGGTTTCTCTTTCGAACTATTAAACGTCCCTTATATATTGAATCAATCCACTATATTTCTATGTTGATTGGCTTCAATACATTGCATTAGGATTTATGAAAATAATTCAAAGAATCATCTAAGGTCTGGAGGTATATTTTTATCCCCTAGAACAACTTAGAGTGAAGATCATTTGATCTAATCAAACATATTTTCTTTCGAAACATATGAAGACCATAAATATCGTCATTTATTGGCCAAATAAATAAAGATTGTTAAAACAATGAAAATCACACACAATAATAAGTAATTCATAATAGATATTTATACAAACTTAAATAACATGATTAACCTTGTTTATAATCCCAACTAAGGTAACTTAGCCCATGAAGAGTTTAATATACATAATACAAGCTTGAGTGGACATTATTAGTTGAACAAGAGAAAGAATTGATCCTAACTCCCTTAGTAGATAAAGGAGAAAGAAACAATAAACTCTCTGAACAACATATGATATACCACTATTACACAAATCACTCAAGAACACAAGTGTGTTCTTCACACAAAAAGAAAATATTACAAAAAGTGGAAAAATTATAAGATGAATGATCAATGATGATGGATCTAAGGGGTCTATTTATACACCTAAAGTCATCTAATAGCTCCAAAACTCCAGCATTATTACAATAGATCGGATCAATGCCAGCCATCCCCTCAATAATAGACCAAAAGTATAAAAAATTATACAATGATCAAAATCTGCCAAGAGTTACTACTGAATAAATAAAGTTACTGTAACATGGATGACTTACGGCCGTAATATACATGAGTTACAACCGTAAGTAGGCTACGCCTTTTTGTTTTGTGAGTTACGCCCGTATGTTATGATGTTACGATCGTATGGAGTTTCAGACTTCATTTTCAGCCCAGAAATTTCTTAGACTTTGCGTTTTTGCCCCAAATCTTCTTCGGATGATAACTTTTGATATAGAACTCTGCTTTTGAATCCGGAAAGACTGCCGAACTCGTCTCGGAAAGCCCTACAACATGAATACATAAAAACTCAATAAAGAGAATATTTTATAAACATGTTATTTCTTGAGTAAATCAGTAATTCAATCCAATTAAGACTAGATTTACATCATCATACGATAAAAATAAAATTATTAAAACTAATCAATTAAAAGCAAAAATGAGTAGACTTGCTCAATTATGGGTGATATTTATCGATACAAACCATGGATAAGTGTATAAAACTGACACTTATCACACCCCCAAACTTGAATTCTTGCTAGTCCCGAGCAAGACTCTTTATTATTCACGCTCCAAAAATAAAAATAAAAATAAGACAAAAATAAGAAAATTAATACACATAAATTAAAATATAAAAAGATAAAAGGAGATTAAAATGCCATTAATACACAACAACCAGCTTTATACAGTAGATATAAATGAATTAAGATTCAAAATAAATCTACTAATGATTTTGAAGTTAAAACACAGTTTTATTTTTGTAATTCCAAAATGTAAGGTTTTCCCCCCAAAAGGTTGATTATTTCTTTCCCACTCGTGATACACACGACTCCCTTTAATGATTGTTCTCAATCACTCGTTTATTTTTCGACTCATTATGAAGAAGAATTTCGTTGGCGTCATCAAATATTGTGATTTTTCACGAAATTGAGTGTATTGAAATTAAGCCGCTAATTAATTCAGATCTGCTCATAAACTACATCCCTTAGTGATAGTTTTCACACCGTTATTTGCTAACGTGTAGCTCTATTCACCAACACAATTTCTATCTTTTTTTTAAAGGTGATAACTTTCACACCGTTATTTGCTAACGTGTAGCTCTTTTCACCAACTTTTTTTTTTGTGAGACGGCAGCTACGCACCAACAATGGTTAGTCCTTTATTTTTCGCAAAATTTTAGGATCCCCAAAATTAGGCAGCTGTTGCTGTTCAATACTTCTCATTTTCGTCATTTTTTTAGGTGATAGCTTTCACACCGTTATTTGCTACGTGTAGCTCTTTTCACCAATGACTCTTTTTTTTAGAGAATAGAATTTTTGCAGAAAATCATTTATTAGTTAAGCATGAAAAATAAAAAACTCCACAAATTAAATAAATTTCAGTTCTATTTTTCATCAACCGACTGATTCTTCTTTTCTCAAGGTAACGAATGACTCGATTTTATATGATAACTACAAGGCTTGGAAAGAGAGATTAAGGCTCAAAAATTTTTGGAATATACAATTTTTTAACCGGTTTAAAACGTTTTTAGAAGCTTGTATATAGCTAACTTATTGGTGTTATGGCCAGATGTAGAAATCTCACAAATCAAAATAATATATATATATATATATATATATATATATACCAAAATAATCAAAACCAACACACCAAAATAATACCACCCCCAAACTTGAATATATAATTGTCCTCAGTTTTAAAAAATAAAATAAAATAAAATAAAAAGCAAGGAGAAAAACAGAATACTCCCTGTTATGAAAGTTGATGCTCGAGCTAACGCCTTTTAGAATCTGCAAGGGAATAAATATACGAGGCAAAAAACAAAAGAAAATAAAATATACTCGGAAGTATAACACATTTTTTAAGATGCGCTTCAAGAAAGTCCGAAGAGTCGCCTTACGCTTTCATCAATGCTTTTATAAAAAACAAACAATAAAAATTACAGGAATAAAATAACAATACATAAATCACGAATAGATGCGCGTCAAGAGATCAAGAAGAAACTCCTTAAGCTGCCATCATTTAGCACGATTTTTACAGACAACAGAAAGTAAAAATACAAGAGGACCGACATGAGTTATCAAAGGGAGAGGAATGAATCCACTTTTCGTTTTCTCACGGTAAAATCTTCCATCCAGACAATTTTAGCTAGAGCTGGATCTGGTTGAGGAACAAATTCATTGAGTTTTTTGATTAGTTCTTCTGGTGTTGTTGCAACGACTATGATTCGTTTAGCACGCTCGGAAATAAAACCCTTTTCAGCAGAGTAGTCGATGAAAGATAGTAAACCATCAAAGAAACTATTGACATTAAGCAGACCTATTGGTTTTTGATGAACATTTAGCTGGGCTCTGGTAACCACATGAAAAAGTTCCTTAAGAGTGCCAAAACCACCGGGAAGGGTGATAAAGGCGCCAGAATTATTTATCATGTGAGTTATGCGATCTTGCATATTTACAGATCTAAACTCATCTCCAATAGTTGCCCCAATGATTTTACTTTCAGCCAGAGGTTTTGGAATTACTCCCAACACTCTTACTCCTTCCATATAGGCAGAAGCAACAGCTCGTCCCATTAATCCTAGACTTCCTCCTCCGTAAACTACATGAATGCATTTTTCTCCTAAGGTACGACCCAATTTGTGGGCTGCTTCAGTAAAGCATGCCTCTTTTCCATAACTAGCTCCACCAAAAATGCAGACTGTGCTAAATTTTTTTGTTGAAGATGATGACTCCATTTTTGAAAAGAAATTATGTAGAGAGAAAAAGAGAAAATTACAAGTTTGAGGGATGAATAAAAGAAACAAGCACAGAGTTTATTTATAGAAGAAAAAGAAGGTAAAAATTGTTTAACAAGTTTGTGATTGCGTTGATTGCGCTTCAACTACTCAATAGAATAATGAAAGCATTTATTGCGTATCACCTTTTTTATTCAGAAAATCTCACCATACGACAAAAATAAAAGATACTCACGCGTATGTACAATAGTTGTGATTGTGGCTCACATCTTCCTCTGATTTTACGTTCAGAAACGGCCTAAACACCTTGTATGAGTCGGGGAGAAGCTTCCCATCCAATTTTCTTACAAATTGGCAAACTGGGTCTTTTAATGTCAGATTCTCAAGACGTTGTTCATATTCTAGTTTGAATTTATTCCACAAACATCGAATTCCGTAATGTACAAGTCCACTAGGATGCGTGTCAAGAGAAATTTCGATATCATCTAAATTCTATTTATTCAGACCATTCTTAATGAATTGAATTTTATCTTCTCTGTTTGTAGATGGAATTCCTAAAGATCGACATTTTAAATTACAGTTCCATCTAGCACATTTATAGCAAACGGCTATCATCTTTGCTCGTCGTTTCTTGGCATATGAACTTTTTTCAAGCCCTGGTAAAAATCTAGTCGGTGTTTCTGTGAATTCACCTGCTATTCTTACTTTGGCTTCAATTATGAATCTAATATCAAAAGGTATGCTTTTATTCATAAGCAACCTCATCCTTTCAAGCCTTGTCTTGTAAATTTTTAAAATGACATTTTTGCTCAGAAAGGGAAATCTTTTTTCAATTTTATTCAAAGTTTCTTCCATGATAAAAAAAATAAAATAAAAATAATTGAAGAAAATATCTACAAATATCAGTTGTTGTGGGAAACTGAAAATTCCGACTTTAATAGTCACGGAGTACCGTTATCCGCCACTTGACCGGACAAACACAATTGAGTACTAAGTTACAACGTCGAGAAATTTGTATGTATAAAAATAGTTTACAATGTAAGATTTCAAAAATAACACTTATACTTCCCCGGCAACGGCGCCAAAAACTTGACACGGCTCTTAGTGTAACTATCGCAAGTGCACGATATCGTATCAAGTAGTAAGTGGACTTTTTGAGTCCGGTTTATCGATCCCACAAGGAAGTTTAGTTATAATTTGAATTATACACTATTAGTCTATTTTTATAGATACTAAGATGAGTGAAACACACAATTAAAGAGTTTGGTTTGACAATTGCAAAGAAAATGCAATAATAGTTCTAATATTCAAGAAAATAAAAGATTGTACTAATAATAGATTGATAAAAGATAAAATGAAATAGTTGGGATTACAAACTTAGTTCATCATTAGTTATAGAAGATGTATAGAAGATCATCAGATGAATTTACTTATTATGTTGTGTAGATTCGATTTTCCTTAAAAAGACGGTTTCTCTTTCGAACTATAAAACGTCCCTTATATATTGAATCAATCCACTATATTTCTATGTTGATTGGCTTCAATACATAGCATTAGGATTTATGAAAATAACTCAAAGAATCATCTAAGGTCTAGAGGTATATTTCTATCCCCTAGAACAACTTAGAGTGAAGATCATTTGATCTAATCAAATATATTTTCTTTCGAAACATATGAAGACCATAAATATCGTCATTTATTGGCCAAATAAATAAAGATTGTTAAAACAATGAAAATCACACACAATAATAAGTAATTCACAATAGATCTTTATACAAACTTAAATAACATGACTAACCTTGTTTATAATCCCAACTAAGGTAACTTAGCACATGAAGGGTTTAATATACATAATACAAGCTTGAGTGGTCATTATTAGTTGAACAAGAGAAAGAATTGATTCTAACTCACTTAGTAGATAAAGGAGAAAGAAGCAATAAACTCTCTGAACAACATATGCTATACCACTATTACACAAATCACTCAAGAACACAAGTGTGTTCTTCACACAAAAAGAAAATATTACAAAAAGTGGAAAAATTATAAGATGAATGATCAATGATGATGGATCTAAGGGGTCTATTTATACACCTAAAGTCATCTAATAGCTCCAAAACTCCAGCATTAATACAATAGATCGGATCAATGCCAGCCATCCCCTCAATAATAGACCAAAAGTATAAAAAATTATACAATGATCAAAATCTGCCAAGAGTTACGGCCGTAACAGTCAGGAGTTACGACCGTAACATGGATGACTTACGACCGTAATATACATGAGTTACGGCCGTAAGTAGGCTACGACTTTTTGTTTTGTGAGTTACGCCCGTATGTTATGATGTTACGCCCGTATGGAGTTTCAGACTTCATTCTCAGCCCAAAAATTTCTTAGACTTTGCGTTTTTGCCCCAAATCTTCTTCGGATGATAACTTTTGATATAGAACTCTGATTTTGAATCCGGAAAGACTGCCGAACTCGTCTCGGAAAGCCCTACAACATGAATACATAAAAACTCAACAAAGAGAATATTTTATAAACATGTTATTTCTTGAGTAAATCAGTAATTCATTCCGATTAAGACTAGATTTACATCATCATCCGATAAAAATAAAATTATTAAAAACTAATTAATTAAAAGCAAAAACGAATAGACTTGCTCAATTATGGCTGATATTTATCGATACAAACCATGGATAAGTGTATAAAACTGACACTTATCAATATATATCATGTATAACAATAAAGGTAATAAATTTATATAAAAGTAGGAACACTCACTGTACACAAAATCCAAGATACTTTTCCTTTTTCCTCTGACACGCTCAATTATCCGAGGTACCTAATTTACGCATACACAATAAATAATGAATAGGTAAGATTCAGACCGAATACTATGTAAATTAAAATGTGTAAAAACAAATATTATATAATCTAACAACCATGACAAAATGAATTATTAAATTAACCATGTATGTTAGTAAACAAATAGCAATTTTTGCATTCCCAGAAAATGAAACGTAAAGTTTCTGTTGCCCCATTGTCAAGTGTAGTAAGGCTCTAGTATCTATAGTTACTCATCCCATCCTTTCTACAGCAATACTTAGCTCGACCGTTGTCTAATGGTTCGTTAACCCAAATAAAACCAACAAGATTATGTATAAATCAGCAAGACACCTAGTTGTCACGGGATGGGAGTTTTGCGCAACTAACCCGTGCGGCACTTAAACAACTAAGTGAAATAAGTAAGCAGTTCTCGAAAGAACGAAAGGCAGAATGGCAAAAGGATTTTATTAAGTATGAACGCTGAGTCTGAGAGAGCCTTTACAATTCTCGATTGCTTGAGGATTTCTGGATGGGGTGAAGAAATGAGGCTCCTCCTCCTTATATACCAACCTAGAGAGTTACGGTGGAACTCTCAGATAGAACTTTCTAGATAGAATACACTAGATACTTTTAGTACATTACATGGGCATTTACATGAGTATTCTACAAGTGTGTAAGAAGTATGTTTCTAGAGTCATCTACAATTTTACAAGTATGTAGAGATCTCTTGGTCTTTCTTGATCAATCTAGAACCTTCCGGAACCTTCCGACACATAGAGACTCATGTTAGGGTCATCCGGTCGCTTCGCCGACCGTCACATCCTCCCCACCTATTTCGGCGACGTCCTCGGCGCGTTCTCTTGTTTGAACCTCTTGATGTGATCTTGAAATTGCCAGAGTTCGTCTTCTCGTTCCCATGTTGCTTCGCTATCAGGGAGGTTTTTCCATTTTACCAAGTATTCCGTGCCGGGAGGCACACCTCTCTTCCGAGTAATTCGTTCGGTCACAATATAGTCCACCTCCTTGTCGAATGAGGTGATTACGGCAGTAGGTGCACGATTTGACTCTCCTCGGTGCGGGTCTTCCGAGTCGGCATGGTAGAGTTTCAATTGGCTCGCGTGGAAGACCGGATGTATTTTAAGTTTCGGAGGGAGTTGTAACATATAAGAGACATTTCCAACACGTTTGATTATTGTAAATGGTCCTTCGTACCTCCTCACCAATCCTTTGTGTACTTTGCGCAATGCCTTGAATTGGTTGGTAGAAAGTTTGATCATGACCTGATCACCTTCTTGGAATTTAATGTCTCTTCTTTTAGGATCAGCCCACTTTTTCATCTTCCGGGCGGCCTTGTCAAGGTAGGCGCGCGTAATGTCTGATTCCTCATGCCATTCTCGGGCAATGCGGTGAGTCATGGGACTTTTTCCTTCATGTGTCGAGGCTACAGATTTGGGGTTAGTGGTGAAAACCCATAATGATTTCGAAAGGGGACTTACTGTTGCCTCGCTTTCGCAGATTGTAAGAGAACCGGGCCACATCAAGCAATCTTGGCCATCCTTCACGGGCGCTTACATAGTGCCTTAGATATAATTCCAAAGCAGAGCATTGATTCGTTCGGTCTGTCCGTCTCTGTTTGGGGATGGAAACTTGTCGAGAACTTGAGGTCGGTTCCCAATAGCTCGAATAGTTCTCTCCAAAATCGTCCAGTGAATCGAGGGTCTCGATCACTCACAATGCTTAAAGGAATCCCCAAAGTTTGATGATATGTTTGAAGAATAGACGGCGGCTTCATTAGCATTGCAATCGGGTGATGTGGCAATGAAAGTAGCATACTTATCAGTATCGGTCCACCACCACCATGATGCTTCCGAATCCTTCCGATTTCGGGAGAGTTGTGATGAAGTCCATAGACACACTCTCCTGTGGTCTTGATGCAATGGCGGGGGCTCCAACAATCCTCGCGGCAGATTCTGCTCATTCTTGTCTTCTGGCACACAAGACAAGTCTTCACGTAGCTTCAATTTCGTCCCTCATTTGCGGCCAATAGTATGAGGCTCGCACGAGTGCATGGTGCGTTCGATTCTGGGTGACCACCCACTTAGTATCATGGCACTCCTTTATGATTTCCTTCCGAAGCTTTCCCCACTTAGGCACAAATATCCGATCGCCGATGGTGCGTATACCATCTTCTTCCCAAAATCGCCTTGTTTTGCCTTGCCTTATTTTGTCCAAAAGATCTTTCTTGGGCGTCTTGTTGACTCCTTCCTTAATCCGTTGGATGAGGTCGGACTTTGGCATACTTGAACTCATAGTGGCGATTCGCCTTCCCGCTTAGGGCATCCGCGACTACATTAGCTTTCCCCGGCTTGTACTCGAGTCGATAGTCGAATTCCGCCAAGAAGTCTTGCCATCGAGCTTGCTTGGGACTTAACTTCTTTTGCGTCTGGAAATAACTCGTAGCAACATTGTCCGTCATGATCACAAAGTGTGAGCCAAGCAAGTAATGTCGCCATGTTCGCAGGCAGTGTATGACCGCAGTCATTTCCTTTTCTTGCAACGTATACCGTCTTTCCGTCTCGTTGAGTTTCCGGCTCTCAAAGGCAATGGGGTGTCCATCTTGCATGAGCACTCCCCCAATAGCGAAATCAGAGGCGTCAGTTTGTACCTCAAAAGCTTTTGTGTGATCCGGCAAGGCCAGTACAGGTTCTTCGGACACCGCTTGTTTGAGTTCTTCAAAGGCCTGCTGACACTTGCTGGACCAATGCCATACTTGGTTTTTCTTAAGTAGATCGGTCAGTGGGGCTGCTTTAGCCGAGTATCCTCTTATAAAGCGGCGGTAGTAGTTCACCAAGCCGAGAAATGACCGAAGTTCTTGGACCTTGGTCGGGGGTTGCCAATCCCGAATAGCTTTCACCTTTGCATTTTCCATCATGATTTTGCCTCCTTTAACCTTGTGACCGAGAAATTCGACTTCTTCTTGGGCAAATGAACATTTTTCCTTCTTAACATAGAGATCGTTCTCACGTAGTACTTGGAAGACTTGTTTAAGGTGTTGAATATGTTCTTCAAGAGTCGAGCTGTACACCACAATATCATCCAAGTAAACAACAACAAATTGGTCAAGGAAAGGGTGAAGTACCTTGTTCATGAGGGTGCAAAAGGTTGCAGGTGCATTCGTGAGACCGAAGGGCATGACAAGGAACTCAAAAGCACCGTAGCGAGTCACACATGTGGTCTTGGCCTCATCTCCTTCACAGAATTCGCACTTGATAGTATCCCGAGCGCAGTCAAGTTTGGTGAAGTACCGCGCCTTGCCAAGTTGATCGAATAGATCGGCTATCAATGGTATTGGGTATTTGTTCTTGATAGTGATCCGATTGAGTGCCCCGTAGTCGATGCACATTCGAAGGGTGCCATCCTTCTTCTTACGGAATAGTACGGGTGCACCGTAGGAGACTTGGAGGGACGTATGTATCCTGTTTCTAGAAGGTCCTTGATTTGTCTTCGCAGATTCCGCGAGTTCGGGCGGTGCCATGCGGTAGGGAGTAGCGGTGGGGTTTGGCACCGGCTCCAACTCGATACAATGATCCACCTCTCGCCCGGGTGGAAGTTTCTTAGGCAACTCTTTAGGCATCACATCCTTGTATTCTTCAAGAATATTCTTCAAGATTTGCGGGTGGTCACCCGCGATGAGTCGAGTTTTTCTTCGTCATTGAGCCGCCGAATTGTTACCAAGTAGTTGGGGTACTTCCGCATCCCCTTCTTAAATTGCATGGCCGAGATTAGTTTCTTCTCAACATGGGCTGCTCAATAGGAACCATGCATGCCTTGTCCCGTCGTAGATGGCGAGTGTGTTTGTGGCCGGCATAGGGAAGGCTTGGAACTGTCGAAGAATTCCATGCCTAGAACCATCTTGAAGTCGTCTATGGGGACGACAGAGAAGTCGAGCTTTAGGACCATGTCCCAAGAGAGAGTGGGACGTCATGAGCAATTCGGCTATAGGCTTGGCGGTGAGTTTATCGCCTTCATCGCACCTCCGCGATAAACTGTCTTGAGCCCTAGGCGTTTGGCTTCTTCCTCGGACATGAAGTTATGAGATGCTCCAGTGTCGAGTAATGCGCTAACGGTTTGACCGTTAATAGTGGTGCGAGCAAACATTAGCCCTTTCTTCGGAGTAACGGGCGTCGGGGCTTGTCCCTTAAGAGCGGACATGTACTGAAGAGAACCCATGCTGTGTCGGGGTTCCTCTAATGGAGTGGCCGAGGTATCGTCGGCATTGATTTTTAAGTGGGCAGCAAGGGCGTTTAGGGTCTTCTTTTCGGGGCAGTCGCGTATCCAATGGTTGCCATTGCATATGAAGCAAGGGCTTTTGGGCTTTGATTGCTCCTTCCTTCCTGGGAATTTTTGTTGCCCGATCTTGCCGCTTGGGGGTCGGTTAGTTCCCCAATTCTTGCGATTACCGCCATATCCTTCCTTGCGACTTTCTCCCCCACCTTTGCCATGAATGGTCCGTTTATCTTTACCTTGCCCAGAGTAGTCAGTGAGTGATTCACCTTGGCGATAGCTTCGTCAAGTGCCGAACACCATGCCTATCCGGCTCGGTTTGGCCCAATTGTTAAGGCCATCGGTGAAATAGAAAAGTGCATCTCTATCGGACATTTCAACTTCAAGCATGAGAGTTGTAAATTCATTGATATAGTCACGAATCGTACACTGCGCTTGAGTCTTCGGAGGCGAGCTCTCGCATCTCGTTCGGCATTGCTTGGGGCAAATTGTTTTCGGAGTTCTCTTTGGAAGTCGCCCAAGTGTCAATGGTGCGATCCCTTTGCCCATATCGCCATACTTCCGACGCCACGAGTTGTGCGGCACCACGCAGTAATTTGGTGCGCCGCGACCTTGTTCCTCATCTTTTACGCCCATAACGTCAAAGTAACGTTCAGGCCGAATAAGAAGTTATCGACCACGGTGGCATTCCGAGTGCCATCATAGGTTTCGGGCCCGGCACATCCAAGCGGCGCGCATCAAAAGCGAGCAGGCGGGAATTAAATGATGCGGCTCGCTTGTGTTTAGCCCATTCGACCGAACTTCTTCCACTTCCGAGCGAATAGAGCGTAGCTCTTCTTGGACAAAGCCACGGAGACCATGAATCTCCTTCGGAATTCATAAGTTGCCCACGCAACATATCCGATCGTCCATCATAAGTTTCTTCAAGACGCCCGGCTATGTCGGCGTATTCCGTCTCCAGAGTGTCGAACCTGTCATGGACTTGATCAAGGTTCTCCTCCAAGCTAGCCATCGAGGCTTCTAGAGTGGCAATCCGAGGTTCGAAGGCGTCGGCAGAGGGTCCCTTGGACTTGCCTCGGACCTTGTTACCTCGTTGCTCCTCACGACCGCGTTGCTGCTCTTGAGTAGCATTAATAGGGACATCCTGAGTGTTGGCCATTGTTCTCGTGTGATATGAGTCGGTTGTGTGCAAACCGTGGCTCCGATACCACTTGTCACGGGATGGGAGTTTTGCGCAACTAACCCGTGCGGCACTTAAACAACTAAGCTGAGTCGAGTTGCTAAGTAAGCCTGAAAGTAACGAGAAAAGGGGCAATGGCACAAAAGGATTTTATTAAGTATGAATGCTTGAGTACAAGAGAGCTTTACAATTCTTGATTGCTTGAGGATTTCTGGATGGAGTGAGCAAATGAGGCTCCTCCTCCTTATATACCAACCTAGGAGAGTTCTGGAGTGGAACTCTCTAGATAGAACTTTCTAGATAGAATACACTAGATACTTTTAGTACATTACATGGGAATTTACATGAGTATTCTACAAGTGTGTAAGAAGTATGTTTCTAGAGTCATCTACAATTTTACAAGTATGTAGAGATCTCTTGGTCTTTCTTGATCAATCTAGAACCTTCCGGAACCTTCCGACACATAGAGACTCATGTTAGGGTCATCCGGGTCGCTTTCGCCCGACCCGTCACATAGTGCCCTTAAACTAACCATCACACATGTAGTGTAGGTATATATATATAGTGTATGTATATGGACTTGGATGGATTTTCTTTTCCCTAGAATCAATTCATCACAAATTGATTTTAAGCACATGTATATATTGGAGAAAAATTTTTGGACAAAATTACCTTTCTTTGCTTTTCTCGGTTTTCTCTCTCTTAATTCCACCCGAGATTCTAACTTCTTCTCCAGATTTATTGCATTTCTTTCTTTTCCTTTTCATCCCAAAGTTGAGTCTTGCTAATACTAGATTTTCTCTCTCTTAATCCCACCCGAGGTTTTAACTTCTTCTCCAGATTTCTTGCATTTCTTTCTTTTCCTTTTCATCCTAAAGTTGAGTCGAGAAATGTAAGATTTCTTGCATTTCTTTGGGAATGTCAATTTTTGCATTTCTAACTATTATTGGGAAATGTAAGATTTCTTGCATTTCTTTGGGAATGTCAATTTTTGCATTTCTAACAATTTATCTATAGAACAACCTACGGAGTAAATTCCACATGCCTACTATATATGGTTCCCAAATATATGAATTCACAATTTTTCCCGAACGAAAATAAGCACATGAACAGAGACGGAACTTGAACATTTTTGTTGAAGGGGCCAATTTGTAAAGTATTTATTTTAGAGGGGGCGATATACACAACACTAAAATTTTTGTATTAAAAATGAGTGAAACTAAAAATAAAAAGGTATAAAATGTATATAGGGTCAAAATTTTGGGGGGGCACATTTCTACTTTATATGTTCCGTCCTTACACATGAATATCAAATAAAATTTCACTCGATTATATGCGTGCCCTCACAATACAGATATCACTACCAAAAATAACACTTTAGCCGACGACTCGCCGGAGAACGGCCGACGGCCGGCGGAAGTCGTCTGCTAAAGTCAGCAAGTTTAGCCGACGGCTAACTTGTTGTCGGCTAAACTACTTTAGCCGACGACTTTACTATTGGTCGTCGGCTAAAGTCCAACTTGTCGTCGGCTAAAGTTTTGTAGTTTAGCCGACGACTTGTATACTTTAGCCGACGACATGCCGTCGGCTAAAGTACAGTTTAGCCGACGGCTAGTATACTTTAGCCGACAGCATGTCGTCGGCTAAAGTATTTCATGTTTTTTTGTGCAAAATATATCACCATCTAACACTTGAAGAGACCATTTACAACACATTCGGAAATTACATAACAAGAAAACGAAGAACAGTAATTTTCTCTGGTTTGATCATTCAAGAAATCATATTGAAGGTATGTACTTTATTGAATTTTAATATCAGTTATAATTATATTACGCATATAATATATCTATTTGGATGATATATATATATATATATATATATGGAGTTGACATCTTGAATTCGAGCTATATATATGATGATTTTAGTCATAATTTTTGTATGTTCTTGATAAATACGATGTATAATATTGTTGTTATTTTTGTTATAGGATGGATAAAAGTTGGATTGGTCTGCAAAAATGGGATCCAAGGGTCATAGATGGAATGCGAGGGTTTATTCGATTTATGAAGGAACATGATAGTGATAGTATGATTCATTACTGTCCTTGCAATAAATGTAAATGCCGCAGCGATATGTACCGTTTTACACTTGATGTCGTATGGGAGCACTTAAAAAAAATGGATTTTGGGATAAATATACATGTTGGATTTACCACGGTGAAAGATCGAATTCAATTATTCCCCATGATCACGGACAGTACAGTGGTAGCACATCCAATGACCCCACAAGACGGTTGATTGACGACGTGTTTGGTTATTACGACAGGGCGTATCGGTGAAGGTCAAGAATACCATATAGTGATCAAGCGATCATCCGAACGCCTACATTGATACCGTTAACACAATTTCTCTTGATAGATACAACAAGCTAATCCGGCTCAACTAGGGGTGTTCATAAGGGTACTGGTTTTGAATGCGAATTCTGAGTACCGGTTTTGAGTAATGAAAAATTCGGCCCGTGACCCGACCCGAAAAGTCGGGTGCCGAAAAAGCGGGTACCCTATTTTTTCGGGTCGGGTCATAGGTACCCGCCCAAAATTTAATACCACTAATTTTAAATTTTTATAAATAATTTGTAATTTTAATATAAATTTATTTTAAAATTTATTATATAAATTAATTCCGAGTACTAAATACATTATAAATATTTTCCGTACAATAAGTAAATTTCAAAACTAACTAAATATTTTTATATATATCATTTTTTATTATATAATTATGCTTAATTCAATATTTAATTATATATATGAAAGAATATATTATTTTTATTTAAAGATTTTATAAATTTCCAAACTAGTGAGAATAAATACCATGAGTGAAAATACATTAACATGTATTCTCATATTAAATATATTTCATATTAGTTGAAAGATAAAATTTCATATAATTGCAAATTAAATAATTAAATTTATAAAAAAACTAATTATTAAAAAATAATCGGGTTTTGGTGCAATTTACGCAACAAGTCGGCCCATGACCGGCCCGATTATATGACTTTTTCGGTCGGGTACGGCAAAAAATTTAAAAATTTTAAAAATACCCGAAATATTTAGTTCGGGTCATCGGGTATTTGGGCCGGGTAGTTCGGGTCGGGTATTTTTGAACACCCCTAGCTCCAACAGACTCTTCTTTATCCTGGGTGTCACATGACGGTTCTTGATAGTGTCATAGAGACTATGAGAGTGAAGGTGGAGAACAAAACCTCGATTAAAGCTGTGGATGATTATTTGGAACTTACAGGGAAAATGCTCCCAGAAGGTCATCATCTTCCTAGTAATCACAGTAAAATGAGACGTATCCTAAAAGGTCTTGGGCTATCGTACATCAAGATCCACGTATGCATATATGATTGTGCTTTATTTTGGGGAAAGACTAATGAAGATCTAAATAGATGTCCAGTATGTGACAGAGAGAGGTATAAGTTCACTCCTTCTGGTAAAGAGAAAGCTATGAAGGTTCTTTGGTATTTCCCTCTGAAGGATATATTGGAGAGGCTTTTCATGTCTCCTCACACAGCCAAGGCGATGAGATGGCACGCTGAGCCTCGGGTGACTGACGAGGATATTATGATACACCCTTCTGATGGAGAGGCTTGGAAGCATATAGATAGGGAGTTTCCAGGATTTGCATCAGATGTCCGAAATGTAAGACTCGGACTTGCATCTGATGGATTCAACCCTTTTGGCAACATGAGCCTTTCGTATAGTATATGGCCGGTGGTAATGGTTCCTTACAACCTTCCTCCATGGATGTGCATGAAGAAGGAGTATAATATGTTGACTCTCTTAGTACTGGCCCCGGGTATCCAGGAAAGTGTATTGATGTTTATTTGAGACCTTTGATAGAGGAGCTGAAGTTGTTGTGGGAGCAAGGTCATCCGACGACGCAGCTTACTCACATGAGATGTTCTACTTACGTCTATGTGTCTGGTACCATCGGTGATTTTCTGCGTACGGGATCTTTGTCCGGATCTGTTATTAGTGGATATAGAGGATGTCCAGTGTGCTTGAATGCCGATTGCGCAAGGTATCATTGTCGGAAGGTTATCAGAATGCGTCACCGTATATGGCTTGAGAGGACGCATGTGCAGGCGCATGAATCTTTGCAGCATTTGATGGGATCGAAGAGGTTGGTGATCCACCACGGGAGTGGACGGTGAGGAAATTTTGGCGTCTTTGAATGAGTATGATTTTGGGCGGTTGAGCAACCATCCCGATATAGTAGCGGCAACTCTGAAAGACTGACGGTATAAGTATTGGTCCCACAAAAGTATTTTCTCGGGATCTACCTTCTGGAGTAAGTTGTCGATTAGGAACTACCTAGATGTGATGCACATAGAAAAAAATGTTTGTGAAAGTGTTGTCGGTACGGTGTTATGTTGGGAAGGGAAAACTAAAGACGGCCCTAAGGCACGCATTGGTTTAAAAGAAATGAACATTAGAAAACATTTGTGGTTGAAGGAAGGAAGGGGAAACACAAAATGCGAAAGTCGCTTACACCGTCACCCCTGAGCAAAAGGCTGAGATTTTTTCGTGGATGAAGGCTGCAAGGTATCCCACAGGATATGCTGGAAATATAGGGAGGTGTGTTAACTTCAAGGAGAACAAGTTAACTGGACTGAAGAGCCATGATTGTCATATCCTCTTACAACGTTTGTTTCCTGTGTTTATTCGACCATACTTGTCCAAACAGGTGGTCGAGCCTTGTGTATCGTTATCCAGGTTCTTTCAAAAGTTATGTACTAGGGAAGTAAGGAAGTCAGATCTACGGCTCATGCAAAAGGAGATCATTTATATCTTATGCAAATTTGAGAGGATCTTCCCACCGAATTTTTTTGATCTCATGCCTCACCTCATGATCCATCTTCCTCGCCAACTTTTACTAACAGGCCCGGTCCACTACACGTGGATGTATCCAATAGAAAGGCAACTTGGTGAGTACAAGGACTCTGTGACTAATAAGTCTGCACCAGAAGGATGTATCGCCGAAGCATATCTTGCATGGGAGTGTGTAACATATACCAAGTTCTATTTAGGCGCGGTGGATCCCACACCCGAGCCTATGTCAATAATTCCAGTGCAATTTAATCTCTCCATCATCACCAGCGAAGTTGAAGTTCAAGGAAGATTACCTGACAGTCATTTACAACCTTACGAGCTACGAATTGCACATTGGTGGATATTACTTAACTGTCCAGAAGTTCAATATTGGAAAGACATTCACCTTTCATGTGATGCTGTGAATGGAGACATTAGATTCCACAATGAAACATTTGCTGATTATTTCGGACAATGGGTAAGTGTTTAATTCATTTACTTATTTTGCTTACATAATTTACTTAATCACGACATTCACCTTAATTAATATCCAGATGACGCACATACAAAGTGATGGCCACCCGATGTGGTCACGTGAGTTGATGCTTCTTTCGATGAAGCCTGTTACATCTAGAGTTTATTCAATAGCGAAGGTAAATGGTGTGACATTTGTATGTATCGATAGAGATCAAAGACGGAGGTGTCAAAATTCTGGGGTTATGATTGACGGTGGATATTACGGTGTTCTTCTCGAAGTAGTGGAACTAATTTATGGAGAAGGCTTGACAGTTTACTTGTTCAAGTGTAGGTGGTTTGATACAAATCCTCAAATCGAGAGGGAGGATAATTATGGACTATTATCTGTTGATACTTCTACAAGTTGGTATGAAAGTGATCCTTTTGTTTTTGCAACATCTGCTAAACCAGTTTACTACCTCGATGACTTGGTAAAAAAAGGAGCATGGAAGATCGTAAATCATGTGGCTACGAGAAATATATATAGTGCGGCTACACTTGGACAAGCAGTCGATAAAGATTACAACGAGGCATATCAAGAGCCAGATACAACTAATATTCCACGATCCTCCACAATACTACTGAATAATGTTGTAGAAGGTCGAGTTGTTCGGCTACATGGCGAAGAACGTGGGTTCATAGATGTAGGTACAAATGAATTACGTGCAGACTACGATGAAGATGATGAGGACGAGTTCGGACATATCCGCCGATTATGAACTCCGACACAGAGACAGATTCAAGTGGTGATTCTGACTACGAACCTTAGAAGGACATATCATATTATTTGTAAAAGTTCCTTAAATATTGATTGTTGTTTGCCGCTCGAACGAATCAAAAGTGATATTATTAGTGATTTTTTTTTATTTTTTATATATATAATTATTTATAATAAAACAAGTATAAATATATAAACTATTAATATTATATAAAAAACAACTATAAATATATATAAAATATAATTATATAAAAACTATATAAATTAATATACAGATATATATATAATGATGTTATATATATATATTTATTTATAATTAAATTCAAATTTATATATATAAAATTTAATTTATAAATACATAAATACTTTAGCCGACGACAGCTGTCGGCTAAAGTATATAAATAATATAAAATTTAGTTTTAATATATATTTATAGTTAAATATATATATATATATATAATTTAAATATATAAAAAATGATAAAGTGAGCTTTAGCCGACGACAGCCGTCGGCTAAAGTTGAGATATTTTTAATTTTTATTATATATATATTTATAGTTATATATATATATATATATATAATTTAGTTATATAAAAAAATGATAAATTGGGCTTTAAAGTGTAGATATTTTTAATTTTTAATATATATATTTATAGTTAAATATATATATATAATTTAAATATATAAAAAATGATAAATTGGGCTTTAGCCGACGACAGCCGTCGGCTAAAGTGTAGATATTTTTAATTTTTATTGTATATATTTATAGGTAAATATATATATATATATATATATATATATATATATAATTTAATTATATAAGGTTTTAGCCGACGGGGTTGTCGGCTAAAGTGACACGACCCGTGTCAATTGACACGGCCCGTGTCCTAGTGGTCTATATTTCCAAAAATGGTCTGGACATGCAACCCGTTCGAGCCGTTCGACACGGCCCGTGTCATGGTGGTTCGCTTTTTTATTTTAGCCGACTGTTGCCGTCGGCTAAAGCGTTAAAGTTTAGCCGACGACATCCACTGTCGTCGGCCAAAATACCCCTATACATAAAAAAAACGTAACAGGCTCTTTTCCCTTCCCTTTCGTCTTTTTTCTTTTCCCTTTTCCTCAGCCTGGAACCGTTTTCCCCTTCGTCTTTTTCCCCTTCGTCCCGTCGTCCCGCCGCTCCGACATCCGCTCCGCCAGGAACCGTTTTCCCCATCGTCTTTTTCCCTTTCGTCCGTCGTCCGCCGCTCGACATCTCGGCCGCTCATTTGGAACCTCGTAATTTTGGGGTTCCGATTTCCGGTACTGGGGTTCCGATTTCCGATCTCAGCCGCTACTGGGGTTCCGATTTCCGGTGCCATCTGCCGTAGGCGTCAAGCGGAAGAAGAAATTATTTCAAGATTCCCCCAGGAGCTACAATACTACCAAAATCCTTGCACTCAGGTAATGAGTTGTTGCAATTTTTGTTAGATTCAGAATTTTTTAATGCTTATAAATGCAAACAAGATGATGATCTTTTGAATTGTTGTTCTCGTTGTTCTCTGTCAGGAAGTTTGATGTTTGAGTTTTAGGAGGTTCTATACTTTGATGCGTATGCAAGGTCTCCGAATGAACAGAAATACCAAAACTAGGGAACGGGTGTGTGGTAAAACCAGAAGCATGTACCTGGATAATTGAACGGTATAATTTACAACTACATTTTGGGTGTTAAAATTTTTTTGTGGCAAGTTAAATGTGAACCTTCATACTTGGGGATGAAGTTAATGTTATGCGATATGTATCCGCAATTTTTGAATATATTCAAATTCTTAGCGTCTTGATATTTAACATTATTTTTTTCATCAAATGCTTGCAATTTGCAAGCTCAAAGATCGCTTGTTATTTTTGCTTGGGTGTAGATTATTAAGTTTGGTTTGGTCTTGGTGAACAAAGGCAGCCAACTATTTTTTTGTTTTATTGTGCTTGGTTGCACTCACTTTTGGAACCATTTTTTCCAATGGAATTACTCATTCTTAGTGCAACTCTTAATCATCAAAATGCATCTGGTTCCTTTGATGCGAAGGATATTTGCGAACTTGTTGCGAAGTTTTATACGGAAGACTTTAAAAGTGATGAAAGATTACAATTGGAGAGGCAGCTAACACATTGTTAGTATATTGCGGTTAAAGGCTTCGGGTATAATACTCTTTCATCCTTTTTCGACCTATGTCAATGGTTGATAAGGATCGGGAAGTCTATCCTTTACAACCTCATTTTTTTTAATGTTATTGAACTTGTGCTTATACTTTTGGTATCTACCGCTAGTTCCAAATGATTTCAGCTAAAAAGTTCAAGGTTTTGATTGATTGGCAAAGAGTGAAAGTAAAATTAACCACCACAAAAAAAACTATATCCACATCTTGTAAACATAGTGAGTATCTCGCTTTACATAACACTGCCTTCCTTCACCTTGCTGCAATCGGATGAAATTGGGATCGAGAAGTTTAACATGTGATTGAATTTGTACAGGTTAAATGGACAAAATTAAGAGACTAGCATGTGGTAAGAAAAAATCGAAGACTCCGGAGTCGGGGGATAGTTCCGCAGCTTCCAATCGTGCTGATCCTGTCGGTAAATATTTGGATGAAAGTAACAGTCGCATACGTGGGCTAATAGAGAATAGTGGACTGAAGTTTAAGGATGGGAACTTGTATCCGACGGATGACGCACATACTATTGCAAGGCACTTATCGTATCAGACTCCGACATCGCGGACGACTCCCACTACTGTCGAGACGACTCAGCCTCGTATGCCTCCTATACACCGCATTCCCTCTCCTCCTACTACATCTGGGAGCGGCCGATATACACCGAGCACGTCATATGAGGTGCCTTCCGGTCCTCCGTCGACTCTGTTTATGCCCTCTATGGTACCGTCAATTCCAGGGGTCGATGAGAAAGGAGTCCGCCGGCCATATAGCTTGGTTAACCCGACGGAGGCGTATGTGTTCCAGGCGTGGCCTGAGAAAATGATTTGGCGAACATGTCGGATATCTAAGACGAAGTTGTACGCGTCGCCATGGAGCTTGATAATGAGGGGGTCGATCAAGACGAACCGAAAAGAAGAAGAAGACTCGTGGCCCATCGAAGGGTCTAGCACTTGACGCATATGTTTCAAAAAATGGCCGTCACAAGATAGCAGTAGATGAAAAGTATCGACGACCCATTTTGGCTTCGGATGCTTGTACGGCATATTGCCGTAATGTTGGGTTTGTCATACGCGATAGAATTCCGGTACTGTGGGTTGAGTGGAAGGATGTGCCACAAAGTGTGAAGGATGCATTGAACAATGCTATGTCGGTAAGTTTTTCTCAATTCCGAAAGCTACTTTGTGTATTTAAATTCGAAAAAAAATTAGTAATATATATTATATGCTAATTGTAGGTTTGGTTTGAGATTCCTTCTTTCCTACTACATACTTGGTGTGATGAGGTGCAAACAACCAAGTAAGTAATTTTCACAATACGTAGTTGAGTAATTACTAGAGTAATTTTTGCATCATTTTAGTTATTGTTAAAAATACTTGATTTGGAGACACCTCAGTATTTCTGAAGTCTAATTTGGTGGTAGTTACACAAAGAATGATCTAATTCGTTTTTACTTGCATCATAAACATGCTAATCTGTTGACCCATTTTTATTGAGTTTGTTCCTTCAACCTTTTTGACTTGCTTTTAATGGTGAAGTTCATTATTTTGAGAGTATTCACTATGATTGGTAAGTTTTACTACAAACTGGATAAGCCTGGTAGAATACTGCTTTGGTCACAATTATGGGTTCTGTTATGTTTATTTATTATTTTTCAGAACAAATTTCAATTGTTTCTTGCATCCAATTGAACCCTGTATTCCATCAAACAGAAAAACCCAAGTACTTCATGTAGTTTATTTTTATTTTTCCAAACTGAAAATAATGCGACTATCTACTCTTTGTCTTTGTTTTTCCTGTCATGATTCTTGGGGATAAACATTGTCGATGTCTGTTTGTCTATATTACCAAGAGTGGTGATCTGGTGCATGAGACACTCTTTTTTCAGTTACAAGATGTCGCATGAAATTCTTTGACAATGTTTGATTATTATTTATAAATATTTGTTATAGGTACAAATCTTGGAAAAATGAGCTACACATGTTTTGGTCACTTGGGGTAATTCCGTGAGGCTACTCCAGAGGAGTTCAAGTATCGGGAGTACGAGTGGAGATGGCTATGCGCACATTTTAGCGACCCGGACTATATTGTATGTAATCGAGCTCTAAATATTTTCGTAATGCTATTGTTGTTTAAAGATATGTAACATATATGTAACTTACTTGTGGTAGTTTTTCGCCTTGTTAAATGAAAATTACATGTTTTTATGTGTAGGCGAGCAGTTCAACCAACACTGTTAACCGTAAGGGTTTGACGGAGCACCACAGTTTAGGTTCGCGGTCGTTAGCAAGAGTTTCGCACGAGGCCACTTCTGATGAAAATGTGGCGAATGCCTTTGTCTACGTGACTCAGAAGGCATATCCTAACTATCCGGATAGACTTGTAAGTTGTAAATATATCCTAACCATTTTAATACTGCTATCAGTCTTTACCTCGAACTTTATTAATATTCGGTTACTTTTTTGTTCCCACTTAATTAGGAGAGAGTGACGAGGAGTCCGAGAGGATGTTGATAGAGATGGCGAGGAGGAGCATCCGGATTTGGGACGAGACCGGGTCTCGAGTTAGCACGCCGAGAGATCAATCGCCGATCCCTACATTAGGGCAAGGGTGTGGGCTACCATTTACCCTCCTAAAGGGAGTCATCACCGGACGCCGATGATGGGAGTCAAGGCACCGGATTATTGAAGAATACTACAGGTTTCTGCAATCAAAGGGGCGACACTCAAAAGGCCTATTTGGAGGAGCAATTGAGGATCGAGAGGGAGCTCCGAGCTGAGGAGCAAAGGAAGTCTCAAGACCAGTTCCAGAAATTCCAAGAGGAACAAAGGAAGGTTCAACAAGAGATGTTAGCTCAGCAGCAGGCCATGATGCAGTATATGATGTCATTGAGTCAGACCGTGTGTCAATCGGGAATTTCGGTACCACCACCTCAATTCTTCAATTCACAAACACCCCCCTCTTCTTCACAGCCTCGGGACGACGACATGCAAGACGGTAGTAATCCTTCTTCTATCTTTAAGAATTTGACGGATCTTTGAGGATTTTAGTTGTCATTGTAGTAGTTATTTTGCTAAATGTTTTTTGTTTAGACTCGTGTTCGTTAATGTTGCTGTTTATTTATTTTGTTGATGTTGCTACATGTATGTTGATATGGTTTGTATTTAAATTATGCTTTTCGTAATTGATTTATGTTGATTGTGATGTATGGTGGTGTATTGTACATTTGGAATAACAGGTTATCTGAACAGGTTTGGTGATTCTGAAATCTGAATTTTTTTTTCACTGGACTTTAGCCGACGGCATTTACACAGACCGTCGGCTAAAGTATTTAATTAAAAAAATAAAATAAAACTTTAGCCGACGACTACGTCGTCGGCTAAAATGTCGAGTTTTAGCCGACGGCAACGTTGCCGTCGGCTAAAGTGTATAGGTTTTAGCCGACGACAGCATTTACCGTCGTCTAAAACTCGACATTTTAGCCGACGCCTATGTATCCGTCGGCTAAAACGGGTATTATTTTAGCCGACGCTTACACGGTCGTCGGCTAAAGTTCGATTTTAGCCGACGACCTTCCCTATTAGCCGTCGGCTAAACTTTAGCCGACCGACCTCGGCCGACCGACTTTTAGCCGACAGCTGACCACTTTAGCCGACGACTTTAGACTTTAGCCGACGACTTTTTGCTGTCGGCTAAAGTATAAACATTGGTAGTGTATACATATACACTTTCATATAAATCAATATTTCAAAAATCATAATTATATAATATCGAGAAGCATTCCATAGCAATTTACAAATAATCAATTTAATATGATTTTAAATCCCAATTTGTAGTCAATATGGCTGATGAAGATACGACAAGGCATTATAAAATACAAGTCTTGGAGGTCTCTAGGGAAGAAGTCGCATGCGAGGTTGGTGATTACAAGCCGAATGGGTGTGAATCCTCTCATGCTATTCTTTATGCACAACAACTCGAAAATGGTCTGCATATATATGCTCAAGGAGTCGAGATCTTACTGTCCAATCTCTTGAAGGCAAGAATGATCAAGTTCAGGCGTAGCATGATCATGCTATTACATCCGCTGAGTCCATCTCGAGTTATATTCAGTTTTAATAAAGGACATGTTGTCCATTAGCATAGAAAGGATTTTATATTATGTTATGTGGTTGAATTCGTCCAAGTCAGATAACATGCAAATCTCTTTCCATGTTAGGATAAGTCTTTTGATAGAGTTGAAACTCTCTACATTAGATTAGTTTCCTTTTATCTTTATCTCTAAATTTTCTGATGTAAAGTCGAAAACTTAAAGACGACTAAGAAGATAGATATTGAGAACAATTATGATTTGATAAATGAAAATGAAAGGAATTTCCTTCCATGGTTCTTGCGAGAATCAGCTATGGGTTTGATAAAACATAAGACTTTATCATCGAGTTTGATCCCTAGACGTGGTGTGTTCTCTTTCATTAGTTAACAAGGTTGTCTAGGAACTTTGTTATCCTTTAAGGTCTTGTCCACGTGATCAACCCCAAATTGAATAACAGAATTTGACTTCACTCTTGTGCATCCGTTGCTACTCTTGACTTTAGGATTCTAGTGGCTTTGATCCTCTAAGGTTCTTCATCAATGGCTCAAAGGTTCACTAAATTTCATTGATAGTTATGAATATCTGCCCCAACTATTATAACCTATTCGGAGGGCACAAATGTTCCTCGTCTAACCTATTCGCCCGCCCTCAAAGGTTCATCATCTAACTTGGTGGACCCGGACAATGCGACGCGTCCCTACCCCCGTCACAACGTATACCGTTGAGGATTGCCATCTAACATGACGATCCGAGGTAGAAAAGTGCTAACAAGCCGCGGACGTGGAGTCGATTAATCTGACGACGCCCCGCGCAAGGACTCCTCCAGACCGAGACCGCACGCCCTTCGTTTAAATACGAGGCGGGCGCAGCCTAACGGAGGACCCTCACAATAAAATAAGTCACGAGACAAACCTACAGTTGGAATGTCGCTCGCTCATAAGACACGGTCATGGAGGTCGGTCCATCGAACTCCGCGACTGTGCACGGTTCCTCAACGACGAAACAATCAGCTTTCCACGAGGGATCGACAAAATTGAATATTGCAGGTACAAGACCGAAGATAGCACGCCAAACGATCGGTTCGCCCGTCATTATCTTAAAACGATCGCCAGTAGAACCACCTCACCCCATGTCTTCAACATCGGAGCAAGCTGGGGGGCAATTGTTATGTCGAGATTTATACGTCTCAACAGGCGATCGGCACAGAGACCGGGCGACCGAGCCAAAGTCCAGTAGACCAAGGCAGACTTGCCGATCAAAGGCCCCAGGTCGAGTCCCAGTGCCGAGCGATCGACATCTAAGGCGATCGTCTCTTGGCACCTGGCGATCGACTCTGGTGCCCGGCCAATGACGACCACCCCTCGCCACGATGACCCAGCATGTCTAGTCGGCGAAGGATGAAGCTCGTACAGAGACCCATGTGCAGCTCCGGAAAAGGCGCCGCAGGACATGGATCATTGACCACAGCCTGTCAGCATCTACTCACCTACCGACAGGTCCGCCGAAAGGTGCAAAGTGAGACCGCCCGAGACAACAACTCTGGACGCGTGCGGACTTCTCATTGGACCGCACAGCTGGCTGCCAGCAGCAGCCGCGGACTTCAAGGCAGGCAGCCCATGTGCTAAAAGACGATCGCCCCTTATAATATTACAAGGAAGGCGATCGCCCGCCAGAAAAAAAGCATCACAGCTCCTATAAATAGAAGGCTTCCTACACTTGGAAAACTCTCTGGATTTGGGTCTGGCTTTCCTTGCAGCTATCTCTCAGTTTTTCTCTCTCAGCACCTCTTAATCCTAAGACGGTCGACAGAAACGAGAACAAGAACTCAGAACAACTCTAGTTCTTCCGGCAAGCACTCAACAGCTAGATAACAAAGTTGGTGTACGGTCGTCCTCCGGCCCGGGAACTACGACCCTAACCTCACCGACGATCGGCTCCTATTCCGAATAGGTTATAATAGTTGGAGCAGATATTCATGACAAATGTTCCGAATATCTGCCCCAACTATTATAACCCTTCAAATTCCAACCAGTTCCTGTACGGTCATTCTCCAGCCCGGGAACTACGACCCTACCCTCACCGACGATCAGCTCCTATTCCGACCTCCAAGTCGGACGCCATCCACAACCAGTTCGCCTGCCAGTGCAGACACCAGGTCGCACCAATCCGTCCGCCTCATGCTAGATCGGCCCGCATTTCTGAAACCAGCCCGCGTCCAGGAAGTCTATCCCGGCCTGAAAACGATCCAATTGCAGTGCGGCCCGATTTACAGTACCCGCTTCATCAAATCATATTTTTTCCTCCGAATGCGAAGTAAGAAAAAGAATCAGATCTTTCCTGTAAGAACTACAAGTTCAATAGTGGAGACATGAAAAACGAGAGACGAGAATTTCTGCGTGTAAATTTTCTGCACAGCGCAGTCGTACTAAAAATATATTTTCCAATTCGTTAACTGTCGGATCGGTGTGAAATTTTGATAGCAACTTTCCAACACAAATATCTGTATATTCAATGGTGGAGATCAGATTCTGTGTAATATTGATTACGGAATCAGCCGCCGAACAGAAGCAGATTTTTTACGAGGAAATTTGGAGATCCGACCTCATCCAATACTGAGCAGCTGCATCGCTGCGCTCGAGTCCTTTTTCGGACAAATTATCAAGCCCAGTAGCCCTATCCGGGCGTTTCTCAACTCTCCATCTTTTCCTAATTAATGATTCATTTGTTCATTAATTTGTACACTTATGAATCTTACCATGTTTATGTTTTACGTGTACATATGAAAATACGTCGCTCATGATGATGTGCACGCTATGGAGAAAAGCCATATTTATTATCCCGTTCAAGGATCATAGTAAATATAGAATGGAGTACCTACGGAAATATGTTGCTCATATGGAGAGAAGCTCCCATTCAAGGATCAAAGCAAATATGGAACCAAGTACCCGTAAGACTTTATTAAAGTTCCCGTTTTTCAATTCCTCTCTTTTGGGAAATTTTTTATTTTGGGAATTGGGGATTTGAGTTTTTTTTATCTCCCACGCTACTTTGCGGTGGATGAGACAATGAGAGGTGGTATCACTCTCGGATGTCGAAGTAAACCGTGTGACGGTCCTGGGGGAGTCATGGATAATTGTTGAAAGTCGATAGTTGTGGTTGTTGCATACACTACGGTTTGGGTGCGATTTGACATCGCCGTTTTGTCGATTTTAAACCAACAATTAAATAAAACGAACATTATCGGTAACGGTAAAGTTATGACTTGTTCATGATTAGTCACGAATTTGTGACGTACAAATGGGACAAACATCGATTGCGATGGATATGTCGTGGTTAAAATCGATTTGTGACGGATTTGTCACGATGAATTGAGTGACCACCACGTTGGTCTTGACCCAATCCCATACTTGGAAAACTCCATCTTTCATCTTATTTAAATAAAATATTGCATGTGGATGTAGTCATGCACCGTCTCCTTGCAATATAATATATGAAAGAGTGTAAGAGTAATTCTCATGAATTTCAACATGTAAAGCAATGGCATATTGCGGTAAATACATGAATTCGTTGACCTCGATTATAGTTCGTATGACTATAGGTCTGAATACTTTTCCGAGCATTTGTAAAGGCATGTGCCTTATACATTTGACTATGTTTAGTCGATCTTATTGGATGGTCAAGACAAGTTGGTTATGGTATATTCATTATGTCTCATGGTTCAAAATGCTTAATTATTGATGCACCGCGTTGCATCCATATAACATGGCTATTATGACGTATAATTGCAAATTGAGAATTAAAATTCTTGGTTGATTTGATACACTTTGGTGGATTTTGTCTACACTTTTGATCATGACTAGGCGCATCTTCCTTGGTATTTGTTTATGATTTGAAAGTTCAAACGGAATAAGTGGTTTTTAAACAGCCTTAGCTGTACCGACATTCCTACTTTCTCTGCAAGTCTACCAAGTTGGAGTTACCAAAAGGATCATTAGTCGAGATAAGAAATCGAACACCCTGCTGCATTTAGACGCACCTATGGCTGTTATTTCCATGTTTTTGCATCAACACTTATGCCATTAGATATGGTCTCAACCTTGTTTTCTCACTAAACTTGGGAAATACTAAAGCAGCCAATTAAAACATGCACTGTGATCTGAGTTTAATGATCCGTGTGGTGCACAATATATGGATAGAAATATACGGAAATCAAGTTTCCAGAACATCTGACCGTTCGTCCATAGCCTTCCTAACAAGGGAGTTATCGCTATTTTAGTGAACAAAGGTCAAGCTGCATGGAATTTTATTTCCAGCGATTGTGCTAACTTTTGTCCCAACCAACTTATGTGATTGGTCTACCCGATGGTAGAAGAATTGTTGGAAATTGTGAAGTTTAGAACTGTCTGATTCGTATGAACGACCGTGAGTGGTTGTCACATTTGATTGTGGTCGATTTACCTAAAGATGATATAATCTTGGGTATCGACTGGATGGACCGCCATGATGCCATACTTAGCATACGCAAACGGATGGTGACCGTCACTTCTAACAATGGTTTCGAGTGAATTTTTCAGGGTGATAATCCCAGTTGTTCTGGGAGAATCATTAATGCTATGAAAGCAGTGACACTTCTTAATCAGGGATGTATTGGTTATTGGTGCTACATGACCAAGACAGTGGATCGACCAGCTGAATTGGCCGATATTCTGGTGGTCTGAGTGTAATACCCGAGATTTTTATTCTGATTAATTTGAATTTATCTTTTTAGACCGAAAATTACTCGATTGTCGAGCGTAGGTATTATTTTCTCGATGATTGATTTTGGTGTAGTGTTTTGGAATTTATCTTGTTGTATTGTGGCTATTTGTATTTGAGGGACATGATGAGTGTTATTGGAATATTGATGGTTGGTAATCATTGAGTTTTGTGATTTTCGGATTTGTGTTCGTTTTGACCGGACTTCGCGAATTTAATGCTGGGAAGTAGCAGTAACGCGCACTAGACTGCATTTCTAGCGCATGCTAATAATGTGTGAGTAGCGCACGCTACTCTTGTGCGTAGCGCACTCTAGGCCTGCTGGGCAGTGAGCTTTCTGGATTCTGGAATGGGGCGTTAGCGCACGCTAATGACGGGCTAGCATACGCTATTTCGTTGTATTAGTGCACGTTATTAGTGAGTTAGCACACGCTATGTCGGCAGGACAGTGAGGGCAGAATGGTTCTGGACTGCAGGTGATAGCACGTAGCGCACGCTATTGTTTGGAGCTAGCGCGCGCTAGTGTCGATCGATAGCGCACGCTAACATGTGGGTACCGCACGCTACCAGAGGCAGACAGTAGATTCTGGGCTGCCTTTTTCTTTTTCAATACATCGACTTTCAGTCCGTTAGTGCACGCTAAACTTTAAGCGTAGCGTGCGCTAATCCTTCCCAGTATATATATGGGAGGCAGGGTCTAAAAATGTCATTTTTCTTCTCTCCTTCTTCTTATCCGGCGGCTGGGCGACTTGGAGCGTAGGAAGGCATAGTTTTTGACCAGATTTCACCATCCAACAACATTTCCGAGTTCCTAGTCTCGATCTAACAATATTTCATCAAGTTCATCATCCAAATCAAGGTAAGATTGTTCAATCCCTAGTTTTTGGAAATTTTGGGGATTTGTTAAGATTTTGCTTCTCTAGTCCGTTTTGGCCTTGATTTGGGTTAGATTATGATTATCAAGTCATAATCCCTTGTTTTCCTTGAAGTCTACGGATTTTGTTTCGAGTTTTAATCCATTAAATGGGGTATGAACGACTCCGTCCCCATAGTGTTCGATTAAATGTTCTTGAGGGTGGAACTTAGGGTGAATCCTTCCGTTTTCGTGGTGTTGTGTTCTAATTCGGTATTTCGATGTGTTAGGACTGGATTGTTGAAGGAAGTGCGGATCGTACGTTCATCCATTTTCTGTTTCCCATGTCATTCGAATTGAGGCAAGTACCTTGATATACGAATTATAAATACGTGAAATAATTGTTTCCGAAGTGTGTGAATCATTTTATGAATTTATATATATATATATATATATTATATTTATATGTTAAATATATGTATGTATGTAGATGTACGTATATACATATGTATGTGTATATGTGTGTATATATATATATATGTCGGTGAATGTCGGGTGATTAATACCAATACTAGTTGACGTACTCAACTTGGATTAAAGTGCGAATCATATTTATTGAGGTAATATGGTAAGGTTTATGTATTCAGTTGAGTTTCGATATAAGGATATATGTGTAGTGTTGGTTGGTTTTACCGAAGGCTTATTATGTTGAGTATTGATTGATAACGTGTGTGTTATTGTTTATTTGTGTGGTTGTGGACTGATGGATAAATTGTGTGAATTAGTATACTGATTTGATAATTGTTGCAACGATTGACTGTGTGCTTGATATGTGTAACAATGTGAATACTTGTTGTGAGAGACGTCATATCCGGGAGCCTATGAGGGCGGGGCGTGTACTCCGGCCTGGTGTACGCTGCAATGAGCGGCTCTATATGGTTGGTGAACAC
The DNA here is from genome assembly GCA_033398695.1 of Orobanche coerulescens. Taxonomy (NCBI): domain Eukaryota; kingdom Viridiplantae; phylum Streptophyta; class Magnoliopsida; order Lamiales; family Orobanchaceae; genus Orobanche; species Orobanche coerulescens. The sequence goes on from CM065803.1 coordinate 67,260,939, forward strand.
CGGTGTTACCTAATGCGTGTGCAAGGGGCGGCTCTTGCGGAAGTGAACGCCGGCAGGGTGACATGTCAAGGGGCGGCCAACATAGTGGAGTGAACGGCGGTGCACAAGTGTGCAAGGGAGGCGCCTGACAGGCTTATTCGTAACGGATATTCGAGTGACAGCTAAGACCCCGTTACCGAACGATTTTTTGTAATTCTAAGTTCTTTCAAATCGTTTTAAAATGTTGGTCTTGATATAGACCGTGATGCATGTATCTGAAAGTTTGTTCGACTTGTTTTAAACGTTAGTATCAGGGTTAATTAACCAATGATATTTGACGAGATCTCTGAGGGTTAATTAATCAAGGGTCTTGAGCAGGCTTTGTCGAATAAGAGGCTGTGTCTTTGATTGTGTTGTGATGATGTTCTGTGTATTGGGTCGAGGGTCCCGTGAGAGGTTGAGATATTTGATCTTGTGGTGTTATTATTTGGATTGGGTCGAGAAACCCGTGAGATGTTGTAATGATTCGCTTGTGATAGTGTTCTATAAATTGGGTCGAGGACCCCGAATGACATTGAAATGGTTTTCTTGTAAATTATTTCCCATATGCTGGGTCATGTACCCGAGAGTTTTTGAAGTTATTTTCAAAAATATTCCCATTCTATTTTCAAAACCCCAAGAGAGCCCGAGTCAATAATATCATTTTCAAACTATCTTATCAAAATATTTTCCTTTTAAAAAAAGGGTTTTCAAACTAGATCTTTTGACTCATTGGGCTCGTTTAAAGTTTCATTGGTTCTATGTTCCGTAAATAAATTGGACTATATGAATATCTTTCCCTTGTGTAAGTGAATACCTTTCTGTGCTGGCTGTGTGAATGTGTGGAGTATGTTAAGGCTTCGCGGGTGTTGAGTTTTGTGTTGATATGTTTCGTATATCCTGTATATTATGTAATTGCACTAGCAAAATTCCAGTTTGCTAACCCCCGAGTTTTCGGGAGGTGGGTGCCTATTATGCGCTCAGGTTTTGGCAGCTCGGAAGCAGTCACAGGATTGGTTTGAAAGGAGATAGAAGACGATGATGCTAATCACACAAGAGTCAGAGTCTTTTTCTTTATTTCATCTTGGTCGGTATTCTCTCATTTGGTTGAATATTCACCCTTGCACGGGTGTAGTTTTCATTTATTAAATTGAGTCGTCATTCCTTTCCGTGTTCAAGTTTATGATTGTCGATGAGCTGTGAATTATGTTGGTTTTTGAATTGATTATGACCTAGTCGGTCTGTTTTGTAAATATATTGACCCCGGTCGGTCAATCATTGAGTAGTCTATTGGAGTTTAGCCTGGTAGATCCTTGTGAGAAGGATCTACGGCATGTGACATTCCCGCTCGAATTCTGGGGGTGTTACACCGAGACTACCCAGATATATTTCCAGATGAGTTGCCAGGCTTGCCTCCACACCATGAGGTGGAGTTTACCATCGAGTTAGAGCCGAGTACGTCTCCGCTTTCTAAAACACCGTATCGCATGGCTCCAACCGAAATGCAAGATTTGAAGAATCAGCTAGAGGATTTGACCGAGAAGGGTTATGTTCGACCCAGTGCGTCCCCTTAGGGGGCAGCGGTATTATTTGTACGGGAGAAAGACGGATCCTTACGTTTATGTATTGATTACTGTGAGCTGAACATGGTAACAATCAAGAATAAATATATGTTGCCTCGTATTGATGATTTGTTGGATCAACTCCAAGGCGCTGTTGTGTTTTCCAAGATCGACTTGAGATCTGGATATCACCAGTTGAGAGTTCGGGAGTCTGATATCTCGAAGACAGGTTTTTGTACTCGCTATGGGCATTATGAGTTCGTAGTAATGCCGTTTGGACTGACTAACGCACCAGCGGTATTCATGGAATTGATGAATCGAGTTTTCATTAATTTTTTGGACCATTTCGTGGTCGTGTTCATTGACAACATCTTGATTTGCTCCCATAGCCGTGAAGAACACGAGTACCACCTCCGCCAGGTTCTCGATGTGCTGAGACGAGAACAACTCTATGGGAAATTTTTCAAATGCGAGTTCTGGATGGCTGAGGTTACTTTTCTTGGGCATGTTATATCGATTGAAGGGGTTAGTGTGGATCCATAAAAGACGGAGGCTATCCGGGATTGGTTACCTCCGAAGAATATGAAAGAAGTTCGTAGTTTTCTTGGTGTTGCATGCTATTATAGATGATTTGTGGAAGGCTTTTCCAAGATCGCTCAACCGCTGACTAATCTGTCGAGGAAGGACAAGAAGTATACTTAGTCAGAAGCTTGTCAAAAAAGCTTGTCAACGAAGCTTTGATGAACTCAAAAGTCGATTGATTTCGGCACCTGTTTTGGTCTTACCTCAAGGGATCGAAGGATTCGTGGTATATAGTGATGCGTCAAGACAGGGCCTTGGTGTGTATTGATGCAGAATAGAGATAGTTGCGACCCTATGAAGTTAACTATCTGACCCATGACTTGGAACTAGCAACCGTGGTGTTTACTTTGAATATTTGGCGCCACTACTTGTATGGAGTCACCTGTCAGATTTTACTGATCATAAGAGTCTGAAGTATATTTTTACTCAGAAGGAGTTAAACATGAGATAGAGAAGGTGGCTAGAGATGATTAAGGACTATGACATTGAGATCCTATACCACCCAGGAAAGGCGAATGTGGTTGCCGATGCCCTGAGTCGTAAGACAGTACAGGAGCAAATGCTTAGCCGCTTGACAGCCCAAAGAGAATTGCATTTAGATCTTATGAGGCCGGAGATTGAAGTTTGGTTACAGCGTGTTCAGGGACAACTTTACACACTTGAGATTTCGTCGTCCCTTGATGATGAAATCAGATCGAAGCAGATTACGGACCAATTATTATCTCAGGTTTGGAATAAAGTAACTCAGGGGAAGGCCCCTGGATTTGTGATCCATGAGGATGGAATGATATGTTTCAAGAATCGAGTATGTGTACCGGCAGATGAGGAGTTGAGAAACTCTATTATGAGAGAGGCTCACGCTACCCCATACTTTATTCACCCGGGGTCTAGCAAGATGTACAAGGATTTGAAACAATGTTATTGGTGGGGCAATATGAAATAAGAAGTTCCACAATTCGTTTCAAGATGTTTGACTTGTCAGTAGGTTAAGATTGAGCATCAGCGACCAGCAGGTATGCTGAAACTACTCCCGATTCCTGAATAGAAATGGGATGACATATTGATGGATTTTATCACCAACTTACCGACGAGTTGCCGAGGAATGAATATGATTTGGGTGATTGTGGATCGTCTGACCAAATCAACCCACTTATTGGAGATTAAAGACACATGGGGTCCCGAGAGGTTGGCCCAGCTGTTCATTAAAGAAATTGTAAAGGTTGCATGGTACTCCCAAGAGTATTATATCGGATCGTGATGGGTGGTTCATGTCACACTTATGGAAAGCTGTTTATCGTGCGATGGGTACACAATTGAACTTCAGTACAGCATTTCATCCTCAGACCGATGGCCAGTCTGAGAGGACTATCCAAACTCTAGAGGATATGTTGAGGGCGTGTGCTCTCGATTGGAAGGACGATTGGGAAACCCAACTACCTTCGGTGGAATTCACCTATAATAACAGTTGGCATGCTTCGATTCAGATGGCCTCTTATGAGGCATTGTATGGCCGTCGTTGTAGGTCCCCTTTATGTTGGGACGACCTGTCTGAATCTCTGGGTACGGAGCCTAGTTTGTTATTAACGGCACGTGAGAAGATCGCTCTGATTAGGAGTCGTTTATTAACGGCTCAAAGCCGACAGAAGTCTTACGCAGACAACTGTCGACGACAACTTGAGTTCGAAGTTGGCGACCATGTGCTCATGAAGGTGTCTCCTACCCGAGGTGTTTTTCGTTTTATGAAGAGAGGCAAGCTGAGACCAAGGTACATTGGGCCATTTGAGATTTTGGAACGTGTAGGTGATCTGGCCTATCGTCTGGCATTGCCATCGGCTTTAAGTCGGATTTAAAACATGTTTCATGTTTCCCAGTTGAGGAAGTATTTTGCTGATCCGAGCCATATACTTCAGTTCGAAGAGATCGATATAGTGGAGGATCATTCGTACGAGGAGCGCCACATACAGATACTCGAGAGGAGGATCAAACAGTTGATGAACAAGACGATTCCCTTACTGAAAGTTCAGTGGTCATGACACGGAGTCAATGAGGCTACGTGGGAGACCGAGAATAGCATGCGAGAGAGATACCTTTTATTTTTGCATGATCTAACCTTGATATTTTCTTCAAGTTATCATCCCTCTGCCCCCTAGATCGAGTCTACCCTCTTCCAACTTGTCTTTGAGCCTTGCATCTTGGATTGGAGCTTGTTGATTGGAAGATGGAGTGTGTTCTTGAAGTCTTAGTGTTGTTCTTCATTATATTGAGGTTGGTTATCTTAAACTCGTGTTGATTTCATACCAATAATGATGTTAATAATAAACACTTCGTATAATGTTAGATTAATCTAGTAAAACATGAATGTGGTTAAGCTTTTTAACACTTATTGAAGAATATAGAGATTAATTAAAATAAAGATTTTCTTGATTTTAATGATAATAATCATGTTTATAAGATCATACTCAGTTTTGCTGGATAGATTAACATTATTGGGGCAAAGATGATCATAAGTTTCGATGTAGTTGAGTTAGAATCAATGGATTTATGACATAGGATGTGTTAAAACACCATGTTAGGTATTAACCAATACCTTAGGGAGAACTTGATGAATGTTGAAGGATTAGGCTGATATGCGTATGATTCAGAAAACCTAAATGATATAATTTCGTTTTTTAATTGGTTTATCAAGTTATTTGGGGAGATAATAAAAGATTATGAAGAACACAACTATAACTTTCATGCATTCAAGTTAATCGGATGTGTTGATAACTTAGGAATGTGTTAATCATCATATTCATAAGTTGATAATGTTCTTAGGAAGATTATAATGATTATTAGTGTTAATGTCATTATAGATTGAGTGGTCGAATTAATGCACAAACGATCCTTGTGTAATTGATGATGAAAATATGGATAAACCTAAAGAACTTAGTAAATCCGATTGGTAAATATGAATTTGGTGTATTGTAATTCCTAAATAAAACGATAGAATGTTCATTAGGATAGGATGAGCTATTCGGGTAAGATTACGGGTGTCGTTTCCTATGAATTGATATCATTATCGTATGAATGTATTGTTGAATGAATTATGTTTCATTCAAGGTTGCTTGTTCGAGTGAGTGTTATTAGTCTAGGATACCGTTCGTTCGTTCGAAGGAGGACTATTCGTCTATGGAATTGAGGCAAGTTATCTTACTTGGTTATAATGATAACTGAATTCTTGTGAACGTTATACGTTCGTATATATGTGATGTTTCATGAATCGATAATTCATATTGTGATGTTGTTCTGGTTCGTGTTACCATTTCGTTGTGGGTTTGTATTCCCATTTTCATCACCTTTGTATCGTTGTTCTCATTGATCCTTATTGACACCTCGGTGAGTTTCTTCATCCTTAATTGGATATGTGAATTATTGAGATTCGTTGTCATGTTGTATCATGACATATCTGGAATCATATCTACGTGCCGATTTGTTGTGTGTAGGATTTTTAGCCAGGCACATATGGTCATACGTTGATGTTTCCGTATTGGACTGTGCACACGAGACGTAGTTCGTGAGGCTAATTAGGTACATTGTCACACGTATATTCTGGATTCCGTATACGGGGTGGACATGTGAACGGACATATTTCCGGATCAGGCATACTGTGATGTCCGTCTTGTGCCATATTGATTGGTCGTTCATATTCTATATGTTCGACGGTTTGGCGACTGGTTGTTCATACGCCCGAGGGGTATGTTCGACGGCGAGTTGTTTTCTTGAGATCCAATATATGTGAACTGTATAATGTATTGAGAATTATTATCATGTATATCTGACTCTGTGGTTTGGGCGAAATACTTGTATTGTATTTTAGGTCGAGACAAAGGCAAGGCACGGGAAGAGCACGGTGACGGCGAAGGGTTTGAAGGATACTAGTTCGGGGGGGCCCAAAGTCTTTTGTTGTCCAGTTGTGCTTAAACCGTGTAATATTACTTTTCCATTTTATTTACACTGTTGTCGATTGTACTACTATTTAAACATATTCCATCTTCATATGGTCTATACTAGTATTTGGATCCTGTGTATTTTGAGGCTAATAGCCGTACTATTTGTAAACTCCTAATCGGAGTAAGGATTATTGTTTTGTGGTTCGGTATCACAAAGTATGTCATGATTAATCTATATTTTGATATCGCCTAGTGGGTCCCAGTGTGGGGTCCACGACACTGTGATAGCTGCCTTATTGGGGTGTTACATAGATCTAGTTAATGGCTTGGTCAACGGATCTGCCACATTCAGATTAGTGTGAAACTTTCTCTATCTTTACATCCCCTATCTAGGATCTCCCTAATCAAGTGAGATTTTCTAAGTATGTGTTTGGACTTCTGGTGACACATGTGCTCTTTGCTTGTGTAATTGAGGTATAGAGGTATTGTGACAGTTATGGATTCAACCACTCCAAGTTCAGTGATACACTTCTTGATCCAGACAGCTTCCTCCAAGTCCAGTGATGAACTTCTTGATCCAGACAGCTTCTTTTGCCACATCACATGCCACGATGTATCCAGCTTCCATTGTAGAGTCAGCTATTGTGTTCTGCTTAGAACTCTTCCAAGAGATAGCTTCGCCTCCAAGAATAAACAAAAAATGGATTGATACTTAAAGTTATCATGATCGGTTTAAACATTTGCATCCGTGAAGCCCTTGACTTCAAGCTTGTTGTCTCCAAATACCAAGAACATGTTCTTTGTTCTTCTAAGGTATGAGGATGTCCTTAATAACCTTCTAGTGTCTTCTTCGGGATCAGCCTGCTATCAACTCGTGACTCTCAGAGCATAGAAAATATCCTGTCTAGTACACAACATGAAATACATGATAGACACTATGCTTTTATGCTTTCCCTTTGACTTTCATCAATGAGACGCATCTTCTTAGAAAGATTTATACCTATTGGAATATGTTTGAATTTTGCAGACTTACAGGAGTCAACAAATTAGGAGCTAATTACAACTTAAATAGGGGCAAAACAAGTGTTTCAATTTAGTCAACAAGGTATTTTATTAATTAAAATTTAGTCACTAATTAATCAATTAGCCTTAAACTGAATGTTTTCAACTGTCCTTCCTTCAACATCTCCTTCCTCCAAACCCAACCATGGCTGATCGTTGAGGCTTTTGTAAATTGTGCCTATCCACTCTTCCATCTGGAAGATCAATTTTTTCTCCTCTCCATGGATCACCTATCTTCTCTATCTAGATTCTTCAATTTTTGTACAATGATTTTCAATTTCAAATTTAAGTTCTTCTCGAATTAGAGTGGAATCTAGATTTTTCGATCGTTTAATCGGTCTGCAACTCTGTCGTGGCTTACTCTTCCATCGTTGATCCTTGTAACTTTTTTTCCAATTTTCATTTTCAATTTTGTATTCTTCTCAGATCAAAGGGAAAGGTAGTGTTTTTCCGACCAGCTGCACCACCGCCGTCACAATTTTCTCTTCACTTGTCATCTCAACTATAGATTGTTGATGCATTTCTGTATTCTTTTCCTTTTTTTTCTATATTATTTCAATTGTAACACCGTAAGAATAAACGCCAAAGACTTCGGATAATATCTGAAGTAAAAATGTTATAATTACCGAAGTCTATTTCGTGTAGTAAAAGGTATACTTTAGACTTCGCTTTTTATGCGAAGTCTAATATCCTAATAATCGTAGTCTATCTCGATTTTTTTTTCTAATTATGATCTAAATGTTGGGGTAAGTGAAGTAAAAGAATGCCTTTAACTTCGGTTATTTTATAATTGGCATAGTAAATAAAGAACTTTTTACTTCAGTTATTGTATAATATATATTAGTATTTTCTGCAGTAATATATATTAATATTTCACATTTCAATTTAAAATCCATTGCCAAAATCTACATTCAACTATAACTAACCATCAACCACAAGAGCTCAATAATATAAGAACCAACAATTTCATATCATCCCATCTTTAAAAAATAACATGCATTCCAACTAATTAAAACCAAATACATATCATAACAAAGACAAAGAACGTGTAATAAGATTCTATCTATTTCATCATGAACACCACAAATAGGACAAAAAGGATTACAAAGATTATATACTTCGAAACGACAAAATCTCTCTTCAGCACGTCATTGCTTTTCATCAGACGATCATACTTCTTGTTCATGAAATCATCTTCTCATCAACTTTCTTCTTCAAATCTTCAACATCGGCACTTGAAGCAAACAAATCCACATAATCACTTTATTTCTTGTTCAACAAATCTTCTTCCCCACTAAAGAAATTACAAGGTTTTGCCTGAAAGCCAAAATTATATTACCAACAAAATCATATTAGCATAATGTGTCGTAACACACATACTACAACATTATCAAACAGTCAAAAATAACTTCTACAAAGTGTGATGAACCATAGAAATATTATGATCGACACAATCCAAAATTTCGGCAGCACGTTGATCGATTAAAGTGCGAATCTTCCGATTTCTCTAATATGTAAACATATCGCCACATAATAACAATTCCAGTGATACATAAAAAAAACATAATGCTAGAACATAAAAACTCACTGTGTATACCTGAGACTTGTCAGCAATCATGCATTCCAGTTGATACACTAAAAAGAAAATACAAAGAACATAAAACAATACAGAGTAAGTCATCAGAATATAATAACTTCTAGTTAATAACCACTACTTTTTTTCCCTTTAGATTTATGGAACTTTGTCCAGCTATCTTATTCCATATCTCCAGTAAGTTCATTTAATTTGATGCACAGTAATAAAGTAAATCTCAAATGTAAAATATCAAAGGTCTCCAACACAGGTCAGAGAATATATTACTCAAAATATTCTCATCAGCGGTTTCTTTTTAATTTGGATAAGAGATGCAATATATTACCAATAAAGTGATAAAATATGCAACAAACAGTACTCAAAAGTCCAAACCATGAAGCCACTAGGAAGTTTACAAACAAGTATAACTAGATGGATAATGCGACTTTGGGAAGTGATCAGTATTTCATTGTTCAATGAGATTCGGTGCCAATTGAAAAATAATTCAATATGCTTAGTGCAATGATGATGTGCCAAAAAAAAAAGTTCTGATGAACCGTCTTTTACTTTTGCACCAATCATCCAAGAAAAGATAACCAAATTACCCGAGAAAGATGACATAGTGTCCAGTCAGATTGTCCACATTTCCACTTCTTTGCAATAGGACCAACTGTGGTAGAATTGCAACCGCCTCAAGGTATATTGAAAATGCCCAAAATATCTGAAAAACTAATAAACCAACTTAAGAAGTATATATAAAGCACAATGCAAGACCATATTGAAAAGCGAAGTTGTTGTTTGTTTTTACTTTGCTAATATACATTACTGAAGTGAGACGTATCGAAGTCTTTGATGTTTATTCTACTAGTGTAAATCTAGATGAATTTTGTGTTTCTAATTTGTTGAATAATGATGTTTAATTAAGAAGATTAGTTAATGGCACGATGATGATGATGATGAAGAAGACAATTTATGTTTTAACATACTTTTGGAGAATTTTATCTGTCTTTCCAGAAGTTCAACCTATGTTTCTGAAACCTGCAACCTATACTATCAAAGTTTATTATTTGTTTTGAAATTGAGTTTGGTTGGCCTTTATGTTGAGTACTTAATATGTATTTGCATTTTTTGTGCTCTTTTCAGTTTGTAGAAGTGATAATGGTCGAGAGTAGTGATTCAAGTATTTTGTGTATTTTGTTGTTAAACAGTAAAGAGGAAACTACAATTATTGATGTCCAATCGTATTTTTCTTTTAAGGATTTGGTTTCTAGTGTGCTTTCTAGATGGATAAACATTGACGTGTATTGTTTGCGTTTTAAGTATTCTATTTCGGGACATTCGTCTTGTTTTTGGTCATGCGAAAAGGACTTGAGGACATTGATTTTGTTGTCTAAGGCTTTAGGATAATTTGTTATCAACGTGGTAGTACTGTTTGTTCTTGACATATGAAAATTATTGATCAGAGAATGAGTGTTCGTCATGTATCAACTTAGTCATCTTCCTTTCCCTTACTGTTTTGTCATTGGATGTTGATAGTGAGATGGTTTCTGATAACTGAATTCTTCATTCAGAAGTGTAAGCTATATCATGATAAGTGCAACCTATCTTCTAATGAATGCAACCTATCTTCCATAAATGTGACTTATCTTCTGAAAAATGTAACCTATGTTCTTATTTGTGTAACCTATGTTTTCTTGAAGGTTTTTTCTGTACATTCTTTTGCAGGTATGTATACCCTTGTAATTGGTGGAAAATAATTTTCCATGTATTCATGCAACTGTAGCTAGATTTCGAAAACTTTAGTGACATTGTTGAGGTATACTTGTATGTTATCAGCTTTAGAGGATAGAATAGCGACACGATGAGCTCAGTGCCCACCAATTTGAGTGGAGAGTTGGTTGAAAGAATTGAACACGATGTTATTTTCCCTCAAAAAACAAATAGGGTAGAAGAAATTTGTGTCCAAGACAAAAGAATTTGTGTCCAAATGTGAAAAGAGAAGAGTTGTTACATGTAGTTAGTGTGGGTTTAGAGGACATCACAACAGTTCAACATGCAAAAAAAAATATTTCACGATAGATTTTTTTTTTTTGAATTTGAACGACTTTTTTTGTTATTGAGATTTCATTTTAATGTTATTTTTCTTGAACAACATTTGTTCCTGAATTTTTTATTGTCCTCTTAACGGATTCGGCAGCACATGAATCTTTTTATTTTTTTATTAATATTGCATTACTGTATATAAAGTTTAATATATCTTTCAAAAGTGTAGCTTTTTTCTGGTAAGTACAACCTATCTTCCAGAAGTGCAACCTATGCAACCTATATTGCAGAAGTACAACCTATCTATCTTCCTGTTAGTTTTTAGGAAATGGAACCCGAAGGATTTTGCGTCGGATCGAGTCACGAACCCCCTTATGATTTAGAAAAAAAAATCAAAATCAAACCAAACATACCCAGTATATCCCGCTCAGAGCAGGGTCTGAGCAGGGTAATATGTACGCAGATCATGCCCCTACTTATTACGGTAGGGAGGATACTGCTTCCAAGACTTCAAATTAAGAAAGAAAATATTGAGTAAAAATACAAAAGGAAGATATGATTCGAAAAGGCTCAATACCATACCCGAAATCACGCTTAATCCACATGACTTACCTAAGAGGAATTTGGCTATTTTACTCCCGATGAATGCCGCTCAAACAAGAAATGGCTGACTCGCGCATGCCTGTCAAAAATACACCACACAAAAGCGCAATAGGATAAAATATATAATAAAAGTAAAAATGCAATGCCTAGGCCAAAGTTTAACCGGCATAACCCAACCCCGGCGCCTCAACTACAAAGACCACTCCCACTAAAGAATCCACAACTCGATCCGACGCCCAAGACACCTATCAACAAATTGCCTTTAAAAAATTTCCACTTATAATTTAGGAAGTGGAATTCAAAGGGTTCCGCGATAGGGTCGAGTTCACCTTAGGGTTCACTAGGTTGACTTTGAATTTTAATTTTTATCATTGCCATTAGGATTTGTTAGAAAGTAGAACCTGAAGGGTTCCACCATTGGATTGAGTTCCCCTTAGAGTCCCTAGTTTGACCCTAAAATTTTAGTTTTTGTCATTACATTTAGGGTTTGTTAGGAAATGAAACCAGGGTTTATTAGGAAATGGAACCCGAAGGGTTCCGGCGTCGGATCGAGTTCCCCTTGGAATTCACTCACTACACTATGTATGTCTTTCAACAACATTTTTTTGATTTTACAAGCAAAAGTGTAGCTTTAGATGCCTTAAAATTGGTCAAATTTGATTTAATGCTACACATTTTTCTAACGTTATTATTGATATAAATTAGTGTTACCATAGACTAAATTGAATATCTACGATAACACAAAATTTGGTGTAGCCGTTGCTATTTTAAAAAAGTGTAACTAAACCCTAAAAGAAATAGTGGGCTCGCTAAAATATTTTATGTCGTCCAAATATAACAGAAGCCCAGGCCTCTCATCTTTATCTTGTCTCACAAATTTTAAGTTTGTCTCTCACCCCCTTCGTTTCTTCTCTCTCTATAATTATTTCTCTCGCCACTCTCTGCTTCATCCCTCACACTGAATACACACATACACATAAAGCTTTCACCTACACTCACAACATATTACACACGCCACACGGACATATAAATCAGAAAAGTGGGTTCGATGAAAGGGGGTTAATTGAATAATCTGAAAAATTAGGGGTATATAACCCTATTTCATGTTGCATCCGCCGACATCTCTCATTCTCTTCCCCCGTTCCTCACTCTCTCTCCAGAACTCTCTCTCTACACCTCGCTCCTGTTCTACCTCTTCCATTGTTTTAAATAGCGTTTCGTAGCGTAGGCTATAGCGCGCTATAGCGCAAAAATTGACTGTAGCGCTACGTAGCGCATCCAAAATAGCGTTTTGGACAAATAACGTAGGATTTTTGATGACGTGGCACGCTTTTATCCAAATAGCGCAAATAGCGTAGGCTATTTGAGAAAAATTGATTTTTATCATATTTTTTATTTTACTTATATATTTTTATTTTAATTACAAATATTTTTTAATTATTATTTTATTACTTTTATATCTATATAAACTATAAAGTTCTATTAAATTTATTACAAAATATAGTTTTTTTAATAATTCTTAGATATATGTAGTGTCAAAGATAATGATAAATAACCAATGATAAATAACCGATAGGAAAACTTGTTGATGAGTTCATTAAAAAAATGATGGATTGTAAATATGATATTATACATTTATTTTCATATATTCTTATTTTAAGTGTCACTAGTTATAATTTTAACTTGATTTATATTAACTTATGATAAAGAATTATATATTATATAGATATATTTTATTTTTTTATATAAAATAGTAGGAACGCTAAACCTACGCTATACGCTACGCTATTTGCGCTACGCGCTATCAAGATAAAAACGCTACACATCAACGCTGCGCTATTTAAAACACGGACCTCTTCCCACCAGAAATTCACACACACACCAGTCACAAGTCTTTCACAGACAAGAATCGCGTACTATTGCACAGACGCGACAGATGAGTCGGAAAAGTAGCGGGTCGGACCGGGCCTCGTGGCGGCGATGGGTCTGAGTTTGGGGGTGCCATCTCGTTTTCAGGCGACACGTGGTAGGGCGAAGACGGCTAAATATGGGTTCAGGTAAGGGGTTTTTTATTGGGTTTATACGGCTGAGAGTTATTCGGCTGAAAGTGATGGTTTGGGTAAGCGCTGAAGAATTCAGGGCCGAAACTTTTGATTTGGGAATACTACAAGAATGGGTTCCGATTGAAATTGAAGGTTAATTCCGCAACTGGAATGGTTCAGCTCAAATTGAGAGGTGTCATGTTTCGATTGAGGGCTGAATATCCTATTGAGTCGATGTGAAAGTGGGTTTGATGAATTTATGATTGTTTGGTTGTTTTTTTATTTGCAGAAGTCGGTCCGATTTCGGTTCACTAGGTGTGAAGTGAAACTGGAATCAGGAAGGACTGAAGACAAGACAAGTTTCTTAAAAGATTTACAAATTGGAGGAGAGAAGGAGCCAGGTCTGGGAAGACGATGTAGAAATGTTTGGTACGCTGTTGCTTTTTTTTCAATGAGCTTCATTACCTTATTTGATAACTATGTATACGCTAAGATTGTAACTCGATGGCCAACCGAAAACCAAATGGGTAGTGTACTTCTTGTGATGTTGCGATATTTGTTATCCTTTGTGTCTGCTCATGGTTCCTTTATATTCTACATATCTTTCCTTCGTGTGATAACCAATCCCTCAAAGCTTTTTAACTGTACCGGCGGCAAACTGGCATTTGATGCCATGTTTGTCTTTATTTGTTCGTGTTTAGCTTATTTTCTAAGGGAAAAAGACCCACTTGATGCTTTTGGGTTTTGCTATTTGTTTCCATATGCTTCTGATTTTAAATCTTTGGTCGGGTTTGAAAACTTTAGCCTTTTGGATTGCTCAGTGGCTTTTTTGATTGAGGCAGCAGCTTATTTTTTGTCAATCATTTCTCCTCCGTCGGTGGTGTTTTCTTGTGTCGCTAGTGTTGTTCTACAGCTGATGAAGAATGCCTATCAGCATTATTATTATTATTAATATCTTCAAAGAAAATCAATGATTATTACTAGTATGATTAGACGCTGCTTTTTCTTATTTTTAGTAGTAGTAATATTTTTACTTGTACTCAATTATGTATTATTATTATTATTATTATTATCAAGGAGTATGTATGATAATGTTATTATAAACCAGCAAGTGATTTAAAAAATCAAATTGTTGATGCAAATTTGTTTCCCACACATTCACATTGTTGTGCCTAGGGACATTTTTTTAGCATCCTTACAAATTTTTTCACTACGAAGATGTAAAATTCACATCAATGCCAAGGTTTAAGTTTCAATACTAAGATGTTTGCACTACTAGAAAACCATTTATTGTGTGGCACAACCTATGTATTTCCCCTCGTCCCTTCTCTCTTATTCAGGTCACTTTTGTTGTTGTGTATGATGTTTAGGTGCTAACACATTTATGATTTGTGCTTGGCACATTTGAAAATGGACATTCTTGTTGTGATACAAGATATCGGGCATCCACTAAGAGTGAAGATGAAAGGAATCTAGAATGACTGTACACTTCTTTACATGAGTTTTTCAGAATACCTTTAAGCTGGAGTACTAACTGAAGATATATCAAAGAGTAGATAATGATAACTTGTAAGTTGTTTTATTCCGCACATATGAACGATATATAGAATTGGGCGTCAATTAAGCTCAGTATGTGGGGGTTAGATTGTGCACATAAAAAAAAAGTTTTAGAAAAATATATATAATTATAAAGTTTTTGATGTTGAACATGTATACTGTATGATCAGTTATCTGATTTCTCTACTTTGATGTGCCTCCTTACACAATTCACTTTCAGATGGTGGATAGATTGGATGAAGGAATTATGTCACCAAATCTTGGACCACTTGATTATAAATCAGTTTACAAGGTAATGAATGACGATGGCCTGTTCCTTTCCTTCCCTTCTGTTGTTTTCTTCTCGAACTACAATTATATGCAATAGTTTTGCTAACATGTAAAATTTCAGGCTGTTAGTAAGGCTGTTCTCAAGGCCTGTTCCTTTCCTTCCCTTCTGTTTTTTCTTCTGGGATTACAATTATATGCAATAGTTTTTCTAACATGTAAAATTTCAGGCTGTTGGTAAGGCTGTTCTCAAGGCCCATGTAGAGATCTATTTGACATGGTTAGTACTGAGATCATGTTGTATGTTGTAGTTTTGTTTTCCTACAGTATTTCGTTGTAACTAAAGCTTTGTTATGTAGTAATCTGGCTACAAGGATAGTAGACAGATTGTTAATATTCTATCCTTATACAATTAAGCCTCTTCTCAATAGAAATGTAAGTTGATACTCTTATTGTTTATTTTACTTAATATGAGGCATTATATTCTTGTGCAGGTTATTGTATCAGAAAGAAAGTCAGAGTTCTTCCAAATCTGACACCTTTTGTATGGAGTGGTGATAGATGAGGGTCCAATGCGATCGTGTTTTAAGGTTCGCCAAGGCTGTGCTACTTTCTTTCCGTATTATCATGATATGTTTTTTTATGAAAACAGCTAAGAGCAATTTTTTTTTGTTTAATCTCATTTAGTATTGCTTTGATTTGACTTTCATGTGTTCTCAAAAAAAAAATCCTCTATTTGAAAATTTTGTAACCGTCTCTTAAAGAAGCATAAATGAATTTAAAGTGTAGTTTCTATTATATGACTGACTGATTTGGTTAAACAATTTTCGTAGTCTCCTCAAAACAATTTCCTTCATATCTAGACATCTGGTATACGGTTTTAGAGGTGGATCTCTTTAACTTTTTTTGTCCTAATTCCTAATTTAGTATATAATATATACCGTGTGAAGTGTGAACTATTAATCTTAGTTTGTGTCGGTACATATGATATGATCACTAAAGCTAATCAGGGTGCTAATAAATTAATTCATGATGGCAAAGAACACCGACTATCTTATCTAATTGAGAGACTTATTCAGAAAAAGGAACCAAAGTCGAAGTCTTCAGCATCACCATCTGTTCAAGTTACTGATCAGTACGTGGCGGACCTAACTGTTAAGATCAGGGCTCAACTTCAACAAGAGATGGATGAAAAACTTGACCAAAAAGTTCGAGAAATGATGAAAATATTGGCCGAGAAGAATCCGGATTTGAACTTAAAGATTGATGACTCTCAGAAATCAGTCGAGGAGTCCTATGGGGATGAAAATGTCACTCCTTGACTGATCTCATCATTGTATATTTATGCTAGCTAAGTGACTCAAGTAGTTTTGTTATATTTATGGATTGCGATGGTAACTTGTTCTTAGCTATTATATAGTACTTAAGCTAATTGTTGAATGGCATTTTGAGTTGGGATTTTGGATGTTGGGTTGTGTAAGTGCATTTGTCTGTTTGATTATGGATTGAATATTTGGCAGTCATGTATTTTGGATGTTGTTATGGTTGACAGTGTTTTAATGCTATTGACTGTTTTATGGTAATATCTATTTTCCAATATAAACGTTGCTTTTTACCATGAAAAATGTTGGTAAAAACCTGCAAAAATGTAGCCATAGACTCTAATTTATAATTCTTCCTGTTGGCAAAATATAAAAATTGTGTTGACAAAGATTAAAAGTGTGTTGGTAAAAGTTAGAACTATTCATATATAAGTGTAGTCATAGTGTTAAAGTTGTCGGTAAAGATGTCAAGGTGTTTCACAATTTAATGTTACATTAGACCTCATGAGTGTTAGCATAGGTCTACAGCTACACAAATACTTCTGTCACTAAATATATAAAAGTGTGGCCTTAAGTCTACAGCAACACAAAATCTAGTGTAGGCACAAGCAAGAAAGTGTTGGCATAGGGGTCTATTGTTACACTTTTTTCACATGTTACCGAAAAAATAAAAGTGTTACCTTAGACCCCTATGGTTGCGGCAGTTTTCGTAACACCTTCAAATGTGGTCAAAGTGTAGCCGTAGCCTTTTTTTTTGCCTTCAGCAACACTTTTTGGACTTTTGAACACTGTCTTTCAGGTGTTGTTGAAACTCATATATGGTGTAGTGACTGCTTTGACATTGGGTTTTAGTTTTGTCATTGTCGTTAGGATTTGTTAGAAAGTAGAACCCGAACGGTTCCGTTGTCGGATTGAGTTCCCAATTGGTTTAACCTATCTCCTGATAAGTGCTCCCTATCTTCTAATAAGTGCGACCTATCTTCTGATAAATGCGACCTATTTTCGGATAAGTGCGACCTATCTTCCAGAAATGCAACCTATATTCTGATAAGTGTAACTTATAATACAAAAAATGTAATTTATACTTTGAAAATTTGAATCTATGCATATAAAAGTTGAACGTATCTCTTCAAAGGTATCCATTCTAGAATATGGAATATTTTATTAACAAATCAGACAAGAAAAATATTACATAAGTCAATTTTATTCAGTTCCTTACAAAATCATATCAAAAAATACTAAATCATCATACATTTCTCTGTTCTTTTCTAATCTAAGGAAAGTCTTCACCATGTGAGCTTGATATTCACTGATAGCTATCCTGCTTTCTTTGTTTCCACTCATTATATGCTCTTGAATCATCAGTACACAAATTCCATAATAATTAATGTAATAAGTATATCGAAATATCAGTCACTAAAATGTGTGTTATTTACTTCTCCAATAATGAATATACTTGAAATGTATTAAGTTTTAAACACAAAAAGTACAACCTATTATATAAAACGAACAACCTATCTTCTGATAAGTGCAACTTATATGCAACCTATGTTCACTGATATGTTATTGAAATGACGTGGCAACAAGACGTTTTAGCCAGCAACTATTTTCAGGCAGAGTACAGCAGCTAGTGTGAAATGTGAATTGTATAAATGTGATTGAATTTCTCTGTTCTCAAATCTCATTAGTGCCAATTATTTTCCATTTTTTAGCATCAGATGGAAAAATAAATTTTTACCTTTTATTTTCTCCGAGTCGTCGTCGGAATCATCAGATCTAGACGTTGTGCCGCCACGAATCGTTGTCACATTGCAAATCTAGAATCACTGCTGCTTTGAGTAGTCTTGTTATGATCGGCGGACTAGATTTGGTTTTTTGTTCCACTGCTTGAATTTTCGTTGAGGAATGATGGAGGAAAAGAGAGAAGATGAAGCGTTGAATGATGGAGGAATATAGAGAAGAGTGGGCAGTGAATAGTGGTGGAACAGAGAGAAGAGGAGGTGGTGAACGGTGGTTACATTGGAGAAGGTGTTTTGATGGAGGAAGATGAAGAAACTAGGATTTTCTGTTTTTTTTTATTAGATTGTAATTATTTTCTTATTTTAGCTACTCATGTGTAATAGGTAACATTTAGGCTATTAAGTTGTAATTATGATTCTATTGAGTGACCGGCCTGAAATTTCTCCCTTCTTTCTTTCTTAGAATCATGCTTCTTGAATCTATTCCAGATTTTATTTATGCAAGTGAACTGGGACTATCCCTGAAGCCTATTAGGGGGTTTACCTCTCTAAATCTGCATACATAAGATGTAAGCTACCTCTTCAAGGTCTTTCATGGAGAAGTCATGGACAACCACACCTTAACTTTTGGGAGTAGAGGTACATCATTTTCTATGATTAATATGTCATCAGACATACAACACAAGGAAACAAATAGATTTACCATAAACCTTCTTGTACACGTATTACTCATTAGGGTTTTTAATGAAGTCAAAGTTATCAACCACTTCATCAATGGACTTCTTAAGCCTACAAACTTTCAAACCTTCCTAAGCATCAATCCCTCAAGTTGAGTCATAAAAACTTATTACTAGAGGTATCCATTAAGGAAAGTAGTTTTGACATCCATTTATCAAATCTCATAGTCGAAACGAGCAGATATTGCAAGTTTGATCCTAACGGACTTTAGCATGACCATTGGAGAAAATGTATCATCAAAGTCAATATCTTGCCTTTGATTATATCCTTTAGCAACTAGTCTTGCCTTATGGTAATCATGTTACCATGCATGTTGGTTTTCTTCTTGAAAACCCATTTGAACCCCACAGGAGATACATCCTTAGGTGGATCAACTAAATCTCAGGCTTGGTTATCATACATGAAGTCCATTTCTTCATGTCTTTCACCCATTTCTTGGAGTCCTTATTCCTTAGAACATCTCCATACAACATTGGGGTATCATCTTCTCCTGTAAAGAATACATCATCATACCTCTCAGGAGGTTGGCTTATCCTAAATGACCCACGAAGCATATGATGCATGTTTGGGGCTTCTAGCTGTGTCTCTATCACATAGTCCGTTGCCCATTGTTCCGCCTTATATTTGGTCTCTATTGTTTCATCTTGAATTTCTTCAAGAACAGTTTCACTCCCATTGTTCCCTTGAAGGATGAATTCCTTTTTCAAGGAATGTGACATTTCGTGAGGTTATCACTTTATTGTTTATGGGATTAGAGTTCATGGCTGTCCATCTATTTCTATTCCCAAAAATAGACACCTGTCTAATCTCACATCTAGCTTACCAGGCATGTCATGTTTCACGTAAATGGGACAACATCAAACCCTAAAATGCTACATTTCCACATTTCACATGGTCTGGTACGAAGAGTTTTGGAAGGGACACAGTTGATAATGGACTTGAACATCATGGTTCGAACTATGTCAAGCAAGATTTGATTTCTCTTTTCAGACACTCCATTATTTTGCGGAGTTCTAGGAGGTGTCCTTTGTTCCTAAATACCCTTGTCGACTAGATAGTCCAGAAAATCATCATCAAGGTATTATCCACCTCGATCAGACTCTTTATACTTTTGCCTAATTGATTTTCTGCTTCTGTTTTAAACTCAATGGACTTACTAAGGGCCTATTTGATAAAATTTAGTCTGAATCTGAAGTCTAAAGTCTGAACACTTATGTCAATTAATTAAGTGATATGATGTTAAGTATAAAAGATAATATATTTGGATGTGATTTAGATTCACTGATAAGTGAATTGAGTTATCACTTAATTTTTGGAGTGAATTTTGCCTAGAAATTAAGTGACACTTAATGATCAAATGATTAAGTTTTCCGTTATCAAACGGACTTAAGATCTGAACTCATTAAGTTTAAGTGATAAGTGGTGTTATCAAACAGGGTCTAAATGTCTCAGATTTCTGTCTCATAAAATAAACATACCCATATCTAGTAAAGTTATCAGTGAAATTACGAAATAAGAGAAACCACCTCTAGCAGTGATCGTCGTTGGACCACATACATCAGTATGTACAAGTTCCAAAGGTTCGACCGTCCTCTCAGGCTTGCCTATGAAGGGTAGTTTGGTCATTTTACGTAAAGGTAATATTTGCATGTATCGTAAGGCTTGAACTCTTCCTTATAAAGCTTACTGCATGTTTAATGTTTACATGACCCAAATAACAATGCCATAGATAAACATGTTTTGATGATTAACAATTAATAATCATAAACATTTTTACCATAAACTTGTTTTGATGATTAACAATTAATAATCAAGGATAAAAGACTCTAGAATATTTAAACCTCAAGTATGCGAGAACATTAAAACAAGTTCATCAAAAATATTGAATATTTTCTCCTTGAAATTTTTGCTCAAGATTTGAAGAAACATTATCCAGGTATGTTTTGGCAATAATATTAATTATCAAATTATTAATGTAACATGTTTAAATATCGTAAAATCAATTCGGCCAAAAATCCATTATGCTAGAAGAATAATTCTTTGCCAAAAACTTCTTTAATATTATTTCAAAAATAATATTCTATTTTATTACAATATTTTTCTGAATTAAAATAACTAAGATCGCATATTTTAATATAATTTTAATATATTAATTCTTTATGTAAAAATAATTATTTTAGAAAATATTTCTTATGGCTTAAACAATATATTTTTTTGATTTATATTTGTATTAAATCTCTAAAGACCAAATCTTTATTTTATTTAATATTTTTTCCAATAAAACTAGGTTTGCAAAAAAGCTCGTATTTTTCATCGAAAAACTACAATCCATAAAATCATTAATTTCAAAATTTAAATATTCAGTTGTTCACTTAATTATTTGCAATATTATTCTTCTTGAATTTTCTAGATTACATCTCGAAAAACCCAAGATTAAATAAATCAAAGTTTTTGCCTTTTAATAATTTTAATTAATCTAGGCCGAAAAACTTAACTCAAAAATAATTCTCAAACCCTAGAATATTTTGATGATTAAACTCAGAATTACATTATGTATTTATAGTCAAATCATATTCATCAAAATCTCCCCCTTGTAATTCGAATAAAGCAAGAGCCGAAATCTTTATTTCGCTACAAGCCAAAACACGAACTCTGAGGCGTATTCATCAATTGGATTTTTTTTTTTTATTTCATGATTGTACCAATCAGATCCATTAAGCATTAATCCCTTCGTCCCGCCCAAAAGTTTACATTTCTATCAAAAAGTAGTCCCTTTAGTAAGTTTACATATATCACTTTTTACAATCAAATCAAACAATCACTTTTTACTTTTTAATCTTCACCACTCATTCATCATCAATATTTTTTACTTTTTAATCTCCACCACACATTATACCAATCATTACCTAAAATACACCAAATATACACCCTCTGTCAACCTTTGGCTGGGACAGAGGGAGTATTAATCATGCCAAACATTGGACAAGGCATGATAATTAATCCAATCCTGCCTTATCCCATGAACAAAACGGGAGGTATAATGGGGGAGGGAGTGGTCACCTAGTACCCTAGGTGCCACATCACCTCTATCCAATAAAAACTCTCCAACTCAAAACTACCCAATTTTACCCTAACACTACCCTAAGTGGAGGGAGTGGTCACCTAGTACCCGATTTTTTTTTTCATACATAAAATCACATACAATATTTAAAATAAAAACATACCATTTCATTAAAAAAAAAACATTACATAATACTTAAAAAAAACTACAACTTAAAAATTGAAACTACAACTTCAAAAAAAAAAACATTACATAAGTTGAAATTAAAACAAGTTGAAACTACAACTTAAAAATTGCAAGCCCATCCGTGTTTGGCCGCAATTTCACGTTTTTGGTTAACAACGAATTCCAACATAGCGGGATCGCGAATGTGATCATGCGGCTCCAAAAAAAACTTCATCTCCCGTTGTGCATTCTTGAACTTCGCTCCCTCGATTTGTGTAGCCAACAATTGTTTTGGCAAAGCATCCTTCTCGCGTTTTTCTTCCAAATATTGTGTCTTCTTTTGTGTGTAGGAGTTGATTTCATCCGCAACACTTGAGATCGACGAGGATGCGCCTTGCTTCTTTTTCATCTTTCTTGATGAAAGTGGAGGGTTGGGGTCTTCATTCATGTCGGGAACGGTGTTGCTTGCCGATTCATACTCCCCCGACTTTCTTTTTGAAGAGTTGCTTGTCGCACCGGCAATATCTTGAAAACATTCTTGCTCCGTCCATTTGTCATGACCTCTGACAACCTCCCACGCCAAGGTATGAGTAAATTGTCTTTTTTTTTTTGCTGTATAGTAATCGGACTCAGCTTGCCTCACCACGTCCAAGTCGTTGCACCCACTAGCCTTAGCACGTTTCTACACTATATACCAAATAAAAAATATAGATTATGTAAAATAAAAAATATAGATTACGTAAAATAAAAAGTATAGTTTGTACCGCTTGGAGGTAGTAGCCGTTGAAAATACTCATGGCCGTGTTCATTGTTTTCCACTTGGTATTCAACGAATGAAAAATTCGTGAACTCGAACTCATAGTTCCCTCGTAATGCTTGAGAATCCGTTTCCAAAAACCGTCGGACTTTGGTTCATTACCGACAACACCACATTCGGAGATTTGAATCCATGCTTTCGCCAAAGCCTCCTCTTGTGCCGGCGACCAAAGTTCACGGGGCCTCCTCCCCCCGAATGCTTTTTTCTTCCCTCTCGGATCGACTTCTTGAACTTCCTCATCTTCGTCTTCTTCGTTTGGTAGTGGTTGTGTTTCGGGTACGTACTCTACGTCTTCATCAATGTTTTCGAACGGGGAGAACTCGCTTGTAGTAGTGATGTTGTAGTGTTGAGGATTCATTTGAGGAGGACCCATATTATATTGGTAAAATGGATGTGGAGATGGGGGTTGTGGAACGTAAAATTGATTCGGGGATGCTTGAGAATAAAATTGGCTAAATCCTAACGGAGTTTGTTGTGGTTGCGAGGTGGAAGTTTTTTTACCTCTTCTTGGATCCATGGTTTTATGTTTTTGAAAGATTAGTGTGTGTTTTTATTTTGAAAAAATGAATTGAAATTAAAGGGAATTTTTTTTTTAATTGAACTAGCCGTTCAACGGCCATTTTTTTGAAAAAACACACCCCTTCACCGTTCGGCTTCAGAATCCGAAAATGAACACCGCTCGCCTTACCCGAGGCGCCGGCGGCGGTGTTACCGCTCGGGTAAGGGTACCCGATTCCCTTACCCGAGCCCCACTCCCTCCCCCCTAAGGGCGAAGAAATAAAACATAACCTTAAATAATACAAACGACTCACTTTTAGGGACAATTTTTTTGCAAGTTATGAACTTTTATTTGGGGACGGAGAGAATATATGAGAAGTAAACAGTATGTTGCTACATTTTAATGGCTGATCTACAGTATCAAGAGAAAGGTTAGGATTTTAAATTCCCCCACAAAAACCCTTCCTTTTCCGCTCTTGTGATACAACAAAATGAACCGAAATTGAAGCATTTTAGTTCAATCAAACCCGGAAATGGAATGATTAAGCTCAAACTTGAGGCTAATAATGGAGTATTGGAAACAAGTTTTCTTGTATGACAAGTAGTTTACTTGTATTGGGAGTTTGTGTAGTTTCCTAATTAGTTGTTGTTGTATTACTTGTATATATATAGGGGATTCCCCTCTAGTAATAAATACGAAATATTTTCCTAACTTGTTACATGGTATCAGTCGGGAAAGGTCCAAAGTAACTCAAACCTTTCTCGCTTCCGCAACTCAAAACCCTTGTTTATTTTTTTTGTTCTTCTAGTTTATTTTTTCGTACATCCTGTTAATTTTTTCGTTCAAGTCATCTCCACCAACCATGACCACGGGCAGCAGCAGCCAATCGACTCCTCCAACTTCTGATGTTAATTCACCATACTTTCTGACCACATATGATAACCCTTCAACCTCCATCACCCCTATCCTCTTCGATGGAACAAATTTTGGAGCCTGGATATCCATCAACAACCTTGGGTTTATCGATGGAACATTAACGCGACCCCAAGATCCTAACGAACAAGCAATTTGGGACAGGTGTTCCTCGTATATGATGGGTTGGATAATGTAACTCAAGCCTGACTCCAAAAATTATGCTAGAAGTTCTTACAACAAGGTTGGCTCAAGAAAACAGACCTCGTATCTATCAACTCCATCGCGACATATAAAACCTACAGCAATCCACCATGACTATGACTGAATATTTTCGACGTTTGGAAGCTTTATGGGATGAACTTTCAAGGTATGTTCCTCTCCCTAACTGTACCTGCGGTGAGGCACTTAAAACCATCAACCGGTAGCATGAAGAAGAATTTTTTTTTCCAGTTTTTACTTGGATTGAAAACCACGTATGGAACTATGCGATCGCAGACCCTTAACACTGAACCACTACCAAGCCTAAACAAAGTCTTTTCCAATTCATTACGGGAGGAAAACCACCTTGCTACAGCTAGCAAACTTGACTTGAAACCCGAACTGACGGCAGGGCTTTTGTGACTGTCGATTACCAGTCACAAAAGGGTCACAAAAGCCTTTCGTAACTTGCATTTGCAGTCACCTATTTTTAAGTCACAAAAGGTTTGTGACTTGTATTTGTCAGATCTTTTATGAGCTGGAAAAAAAACCTTTATGACTTGAATTTTAGAAGTCACAAAAAGCAAAAAAGTATTACATTTTTTTGTGATTTGTAAAATGATAGTCTCAAAATATCTTTTTGTTGGTCACAAGCGAAGGGACCCACTAACTGAGAACCCATAATAAGCCTTGTGACTCGCAAAGTTTGCAAGTCACAAAAACATTTTCCTTTTATTTTATATTTCCTTTCCAAACCTAAAAAAAATAATTTCATATATAGAGATTTCTTTTTCCACAAAAACCCATCTCATATTATAAAATAAAACTAAAATAATTATACAAAGGTTCCTATGCTACAAACATTCAATACAACCTTCACAGAATACATCAAACAACATTTGATCTACTATTAAAAAAACACTTGATCTACTACTGATGACATAAACCATCCAACTCCTAGCATGTGAAGCTTTAGGTCAGCCGTACACAATGACTTAGTATACAGTACTTGCGACATCTTCTTCTAGTTCTAGTTGAACATTCGATCTTCTCTAGTTCTTGAAAACTCTATCGCGTTCCTTTCCTGGCAAATAAAACAAATTGTAGCTTCAGATATACCAAACACCTTATTTCTTAAACATAGAACACAAATAATGGCTAGAACCAAAAGTAAATGGGAAACATGTGAAGCTCACATACAAAGAATAATTAAATATACCGGTTATCATAATGTCCATGCTTTATGATCTTAAATTAATGACCATGCAAATAAAGAAAGCAAATATTGGAGACCACTGAGGAAAACACAACTCATTAAAAAATCAACCTATAGCACTTTGTTGGTCAAATCTAATAAGAACAGTAACAATAACAAGAAACATCTCACTATGTCAATCAAAAAGTAGTAGTGAACGCATCTGCAGTATAACTGGTAGAGTAGACTTGTGACTGATCGAAATAACTCTCAACTTACGAGACTGTAGAACTCCAATCTTTTTATCAGAAAAAAGTTGGGGACGGGAAGCACCAGAATTCATGGGTTGGGACCTACACACAGAATAGTATGTCAAATTGTCCACATACTACATGCCTTGCCACCAAACTACTAAACCAATCCAAAAAACATACACAATTTAAAATGTGTATGTATATATACAGGGATATCCACATATATGTTAACAAAGAATTCAAGGTATTGATATTGTTCTTGCTTTCAGGCTTAGAGGATCAATCTATTGATCTTTTTCCGACATGTTATACGAATCTAAATCTATTTTGAAAAAAGAGATACACACACTGTAGAAGGAACCTACTTGTTTCCACGTCTTCTATGAATAATTGCTCCATAACATTTTCTAGACTGACATCTTATCTTCAGATTCCTACAAAGTAGGAAATGAGCGATTTAGAGCCTAGATGAGATCTTTATAGCCTAATTCTTTTCCTGTTAAATTTGCCAAGTCTACATGTGCAGTTAATTGCTTATATCAGAAGCCAAATATAATCATATACATTCATCTCCTACTCTCAAATCCAAAGAAGTTGAAGCACAAAACTAAAAAAATGGCTCGAGCATCTGGAAAGCAAGTCATTCTAGAATAAGGAAACAACTGGTAGGGAAATAAGCAGTAACATCTTCTGGAGCATGGCAACCGTCCGCAATTTCTTCAAGTGTTAAATGTTCAACAAAGTCTTTACAACCGAAAATTAGTAGCATGATTAGTGACTGACTTAATGTAGAGAATGTAAGTGAAAGAAAAACAAAATAGATCTACATTAGACTTTACAGAACACTGGAAATTTATAAGTCAGTGTACAAATCAGATGCCATAAGCTGCACCTCTAAAAGCATGGTGGTAGTAGGATCCTACCTTTCCTGGTATGATCACCTTATTTCCACCATGATAATTCACTCAAATAAAAAAAACCTTGTAACATTAGGCTTCTGAAAAAATATTTTCTAATGTTATTATATCGAATAATCTTGTACCAAAATGCCAGACTATAAGTTCATAAACAAGATATAAAGCACAATTGCGTAAACTAATCCTGCATTCTCTAGCAAAATGTGTCCACAACTACATCTTTATTCTCTAATAATATGCTTACATGATTGATCTTTTAAGAATATACCTTGCTTCGTTAAATATAGCAAGGACACACTCTTGAATGGCTAGAACTTCTCCTGCCACTTTTTTGCCTGCTTCCATACTTGATTTTCATAGAGAACTGTAAGTGAACATAAGAGGAACACATGATACATTAAAAGATTGGACCCGTATCCTATATTCCTCAACTATTATACTCACTTGTTCGATATTGCTTTAGGTATAGCAAGAGCTGGAGTAGTTGTAAATAGATCTGGTGCTTCTCCACGAATACAGTCAGGATACAAGTTTTTAGTCCAAATCCGCAAGATAAATGTCCTTTTACAATACCTGTGCTGCATCAGGATATTCTTTTATCCTAGCAATAACTTTTAATCCCAGGTGAGAGCATTCTCTCCACTCAATAGAACTAATGCAGTAGCCACATCACTGTTCAGAATTATAATACCACCAATGGTCAACAAGTATAAAAAGCAAACCCGGAAAGCATAACACCACAAAAAATAAAGAACAAAATTATGAAGATAGTGTTGCACCCAAGTCATGCAGATTTCAACTGTTAAAAAAAAGGACAAAAGGTATTTAAAGAGTATATAGAAGCATTGGAGATTGATAAATGACAAACATACAGACCTAAATAAAAGAGAAAGTGACTGAACCTTATGCTAGAAGCATTCCCAGCAATAACAGAACCTCCATTTTGTTTAAAGCTTAGTGGAACCTTTCTCAGTTTATAAGCATCAAACTAGCAAGACAAAATTGTAAAATGAGTTCTCAAGTATTGTATAGGAAATTTAGAACCTTCTCATACTTGATATAGGTCAAGTGGCCTATATATCAACTAGAATTCAGTTGAGATCACAGAAATCGATATAAAAATGAAACTGTCACAGAGTAGTCTCTATATCACCAAATCAATTTTCCAGGTCTCATAATAAAGAACAAAAGGATTCTAAGAGGTGGAGTGCATGGAAAAACAAACATATTGAAGAGGAATCACAGAGATAATTTACACATCAAGATCGCCAATGGATTTTCAAATTCTCACCTTCATATCAGTTATAGTAATTTCTTCCTAATATTTACCCAGAATCAGTAACCTTAAAATAGGAAACTTAATATATATATATTTATGAAGTCATTCTTAGCATGTAGGAAACTACCAAATTTCAAGAGCATACTTTCCCTAAACCTTCATCTTTATCAATTATGAGGCCTTGTTTCCCCCTACCTCCCGAAATTTTGATTTGCATGCATAATACAGCAAAGAAGCCAGAAGAAACTTAATTGTTATGAAAGCAATGTAACTATGATGATAAAAGCCCAAGAGTAAGGGTATCACTGGTGCTATTTCTCATGTAAAAGCACCGAATTTTTGTGCAGCAATTCCACGCTCAAAACTTTGAATAGCATAAGAGTCCTAGGGAAAGAAGAGTACAGATACACATGAAGATATCAACTTTGATTAAAATTTAAAGGTCCATAAGATAACTAACAACAATTATCTTTCCATGGCCACATATACATAAATAAAAAGATTCTAGCACCCGGAAAATCTAACATCATTTTTTTTGGTTGGTTTGCTACTCTTCCATCACTTAAACAAGCCAGATGTAAGCCATATGTACAGCTTATATCATATTGGAAGAAAGGCTATTCACACAAAAGTCCTATTCAATCTTTTGAAATCTAATTCTAAAAACGCACAGACTAAACGAAATGAAAGCGCAACTCCAAATGTAAGCATTATGTTGTTCAGCCCACAATTCTTCACATACTCCCATCCCAAAGTCATTGTAAACATCCCACATGCCATCTTTGGGCATGCCATCAACAACGGTGTCATGCTCTACCCGAGAACCCAATCTGTTGATAATAAGAGAATAAGCAACTTTTCAAATCACAATTTCTACAACCCAGGAAGGAAGATTAATTCTCTAGTTATACATAATAGACATGATAACATTGTGCGACCACAACATCATTAGTACCAGACCTTATACTCTCCGCTGCAAGCATTGGTGCTGTAACAAACGTTGCATGATCCTTTCAGATATAAAATCAACAAAAAGGTGTATACATAGACTTTTTTAATTTGAATTTTCTTTCTCTGTGATTGGGAACACTTACAGAACGGACATTTCATTCCTGGAGTACACACTTTGTTAATGATTGTGCAAATAATTGAGTAGGGTCATTCAGTCCAAAAGATTTTATAACCAGCTGCTACAGATACCTACTAAACAATTATAGGCCTTCCTTGTGTAATACCCCGTGTTTAACAGAGACATTACAGTAGATTCCTTTTTGGAGAACCTACCAGACTTAGACCAACACATAACTCATTAAAGACTAACAAAACCATGACATTCACTTTCTTAAAACAGAACCGACTTCAATACGGCATATATTACAAAACAAACCATTACGTGATCCTGTTGGATCACAACAAACACAACAACTCACACTTGATCCACAACGTCAACAACAACCAACCACAACACGATATACATCACATGACAGTACCCGCACGAGTACAAAACCGATACACAACACTGACCATGATAAACGACCACGGACTGAACACAATTCATGATATCAATGCTGTCCATCAAGCCCGTGTCTGCTCTGGGCTGGCTCGCCCACTGGAGGCGATTCTAGTCTAGTGCCACACGGGTCCGAAGAGCTTTCGAGTGCTCAAACCCCACCCCTTGACATAAAGCTCTTGTGTTAACTTGCGGGTTTAAAGATAGTGCAGATTACATTACTCAAGTGGTGTGGTCAAAAGTTATGGATTGTAGCATCATTGAGGACTTCGATGATGCCATTGTTAGGATGAATGCATCTTATGCTTGGATTACAGGCCTGAAGGAGTATATTCACTATCAGTGGATGCCATTTAAGGAGAAGTTCATTTGTGCATAGACGAACAACATCCTCCATTTTGTGAACACAACGACGAATAGAGTTGAGAACGCACATCGTTTATTGATGTTATGGTTGGAATCCTGTACATGTGCTCTTGACACATTCTGGAATCGTGCTAATAACATGTTGAAGTGACAGTTGGCAGAGATTAGGAAGATGCTCGAAGATTCTAGGACCAAGTATTTTGTAACAAATTTAATAGAACTTTATAGTTTATATAGATATAAAAGTAATGAAATAATAATTAAAAAATATTTGTAATTAAAATAAAAATATATAATTAAAATAAAAAATATGATAAAAATTAAAATTTCTCAAATAGCCTACGCTATTTACGCTATAGCTCAAATAGCCTAAGCTATTTGCGCTATTTGGATAAAAAACGTGCCACATCATCAAAAAGCCTACGCTATTTTGGATGCGCTACGTAGCGCTACAGTCAATTTTTGCGCTATAGCTCGCTATAGCCTACGCTACGAAACGCTATTTAAAACAGTGATTAATATATACTACATTACTAACCATTACTTGGTTTTACTCAATACGGAATAACATTGCGATATACTTTATTACTAATTATATTAACTAATTCATTATAACATTTACTAATTACTTCTTATTTAGTATCGAGTAAAACTAATCATTACTTAATTTTACTCAATACTAAATAATATCACGATAAGCTTTATTACTAATTATATTAACTAACTCATTATAACATTTACTAATTACATCTTATTATATAAAAACAAATTTAAAAACGTTTTTGATCTCACGAAGTATGACTTCATGGGAGAGGGTATCTAACGTAGTCAAACTGCGTGAGAACTCATACCCTGACGAAGTCTGGTTTCGTGAGAGATTGGACTCCCACGAAGTCAGACTTCGTGTCCATCTCTCACGTCCCACGAAACTTGACGTCGTTGGATGAATAACTCTCACGAATTCATACTTCTTGAGTGTCTCATCCCTCTCAAAAGTTAAGATTCGTCAGGGGTGAATTGCAGCGGTCATCTTCTCTGGCAGCAAGAAGACGACCAACAACACCAAAATTCCATAATTCTAACCCTAGACCCACAATTTCACACCAATCACAATTTCTTGCTCAATTAATTTTACAAATTAAAATTTCAAAAATCATAAAAAAAATTCAAAAATTACACACCTCTGCTGCAGCCATCGATGGAGCTCAGCCTCAGTGGCTTTTGCCGCGCCTCCCACGGGCAGTACCCTACTCCTCCCATTCTCCAATATTGCCGAATTTTACTAATTGATGTGAAGAAGTTTTTCTAGAAAATCGATGTGAAGTTGTTTTGTTGACATCGGCTTTAAAATCGATGTAAAATAGGACCATATTTCACATCGGTGGATATGATATTGATTTTAAAATCGATGTGAATTGTAAAAAAAAAAAACGATTCCTATTTTCGTAGTAGTGGAGTAATTGATATTTTTTAAAGACGGTAACTAAAATAAGTATATTTTTGGTTGATTAATTATTTATTATAACTTGTCTTTTTATTGACATGCCAGAATGAATGTTTATAATTGATGTCAATTAACGTAAAGAACCATGCATGCAGATATATGCATGAATGAGTTTTTTCTTACAAAACAGAACTGATTCAACTTTTAACACAAGCTTACACGACTTCTAACACACGTTCATTTAACCAGACTGTCCAGGTAAAAAGTGGGGCACGTCTCTTCAATGAGAATCCTTTCGTACCCGTTCACACCCCAACTTGTCCCCCAAGTATTATGCACTACGAAGAACAATTCTCCAGTCTTTGTCCGTAAGCAACAACATGTCTATCATCTTGGTGTCCTTCTTTCTTCGTTGGTCGCGTCCTTGGCTTTCGCACTGTGTAGATTCCCTGAAATCATTTAGCATAATCAATAAATAGGTAGTTTTATTATATTAATTCTAATTTCTTTACTATATACAAGCTATATATCTTGCCCTGATCACTTACGTTGCTAATATCACGAAACAAAACATCCACATCAAGAATGATGCCGTCAGACCATTGTTTTCCAGTTTCTCTACTATAAACTTTGGGGTGTCGTCTTCTTTCGTAAAAAAGCTAGCCTTAGCAGTAAACATTTGGGGGGCCTACCAAGTAGATTTTCAACACGTCATGTAAATCATTTATGATAATCAGTCCAAGAAAAAAAAAAGAAATCTACAAGTCTCATTCCCGACCAAATCCCCAATGGCATTCGGGCCCCCAAATGTTTATTGCTAAGGCTATCTTTCTTACGAAAGAAGACACCACCCGAGTTCATAGTAGAGAAACTGGAAAACAATGGTCCTGTCGGCATCATTCTTGATGTGGATGTTTCGTTTCGTGATATTAGCAATGTAAGTGATCAGGATATATAGCTTGTATATAGTAAAGAAATTAGAGTTAACATAATAAAACTACCTATTTATTGATTATGCTAAATGATTTCAGGGAATCTACACAGTGCGAAAGTCAAAGACGCGACCAACGAAGAAAGGACACAAAGATGATAGACGTTATTGTTGTTGCTTACGGACGGACAAAAGCTGGAGAATTGTTCTTCGTAGTGCAGAATACTTGGGGGACAAGTTGGGGTGTGAACAGGTACGGAAGGATCATCATTGAAGAGACGTGCCCCACGTTTTACCTGGACAGGCTGGTTAAATGAACATGTATTAGAAGTCGTGTTAACTTGTGTAAGCTTGTGTTAAAAGTTGAATCAATTCTGTTTTGTAAGAAAAAACTCAATCATGCATATATCTGCATGCATGGTTCTTTAGTAACTAACACCAATTATAAACATTCATTCTGGCATGTCAATAAAAAGACCAGTTATAATTAATAATTAATCAACCAAAAATATACTTATTGTAGTTACCCTGTTTAAAAAATATCAATTACCCCACTACTACGAAAATAGGAATCGTTTTTTTTTACAATTCACATCGATTTTAAAATCAATGTCGTATCCACCGATGTGAAATATGATCCTATTTTACATCGATTTTAAAACCGATGTCAACAGAATTTCTTCACATCGATTTTCTTGAAAAACTAATTGTTACTAAAGCTTGTATTTTAGATTTCAAGTTTGAACATGCATTATTTTCGAAGAGTCATCAACCTAGGAACATGCAAAAATTTTCCAAGCCTTAAAAGTAGGTTTCTAACCAATTTATTAAGCATGAGAAGGTGAGGAATGATGCTTGATTTTAATGTGAAAACCTAAGAACAAATCCTAAACTACACCTCAGGTTGTTGACAACTTATTAACACATTGGAAAGTAATAAACGTGGATGCAAAGAAAAGAAGAATTACAAGAAAATAAATTCTTTATATTAATTACAATTGCCATTGAATAAATCCTATCTAAGAATAATAGTGAATAAGTAATAAAAAACTAAAGCTAATGCTCCTAATCTACATAACATGGTAGAATGCAACAAAAAAACAAGAATCAAATTAAGAGAGGTGGTACGAGCTACACCATTCTATGAACGTCTTCCGTAGTCTTGATTGATGTGCGAAGGATCTAGAACACAAGTCTTATGATTGGCCTAACTCAAGGATACCTCAACCCTCCTAACTCAAGTGTTTACGACAGCTTTTGGTTTAGGATAGATGAACTCCACGCCCAAGGATGAAATCCTGGATGATAAGTTCTTGATCTCCTTCAATTCGAAAATACAAGCTAAAAGCTTCAAAGACAGTCTCAATTTCGGTTTTAATAATCTGTTATTGCTTGAACAAAATAAAGGCCTAGTTATAGGCTTTCAATATCCTAATACGACTTAGAGAAGAATTATATAAGTTCCCAAACCCTTACTTGACTCAACTTGACTTAGGGGCTGTTTACTTTTTTTCCATTAATACCTGAATGGATTAAGCTGTCTGATGTCTGATTTGAAAAAATATCCTGTTGTTTCTTTCTTTTCTGAATGAACTATCTGAATGACAGAAATGACCATTTTACCCTCAATATGAATTAAGTCCTTTTTGATAAAGGACGGATTGAGCATTTTAGTTTATATAATCAATTTAAATTATATGACATAATATTTATTTTAATTTATATTATAATATATATTCATAAATCATATTATAATTTTCAGGTATATTTAAATAATCATACAATATTTTATAAATATATTAAGTTATATTTTAATATATATATATATATAGTTATATTAATTTTTTAATAGTCAATATAAAAAAATCAATTTAAATAATATAACATAATATATATTTTAATTTATATTATAATATATATTCATAAACTGGATTACTAAACACCGCCCAAAATTACTAGCCACCGCCCTAGAAAATTACCTTTTTGCCCTTACTTCAGTTTAATTAGATTTTGGATCCTAGTTTAGTAATACTTTTCTCTCTAAACAACTCATCCGACGCAGCCGAACCGCCACAACACTGCCGCCGTCCGCCGCCATCTTACCGCCGCGTAGCCGCCGTCTGCCGCCGCACCGCCGCCATGTCCGGAAAAGGAAAAGCGCCGGTAATCTTATTTTTCATCCGTCTCATGTTTCATTGGCCGCGCCGCCGCGGAGTGCACGGCAGGCGCGCGATTATGTTATTACAGGCGTCCCGACGATGACGCCGGCCATGGCACAGCGGCGTCCGTCGATTCCGCCGCCCATAGCTCAGCGCCCACGGCGGACGCCACTTATGGTACAAACGCCCACGGCGGACGCCCAGACCATGGCACAGCGTCAGACGGACGCCTAGCCGGCTGGATAAGCGTCGCCTCGGACGCTTCGACCACGGAAATGGCGTCCGGACTGCACGCTGTACGTGGTTCTAGCGTCCGTCCGACGCCTTGACCATATTTTTGGAAAAAAATAAAATTTTCAATTAATAATTAATAATGTGTATTCTTTTTATGATTATTACTTATTAGTTGTATTGTTTGCTAAATGCAGATGAGAGGAGGAGCGGGCAAATCTATGCCGCTAGTCACAGAGTTGATGGGTTCTGGAGCGCGTCACACCAGAGCTCGTGGTGTTGATGAACTTCCTCTTGGTCGACCCTTAACTGCCGTATTCACTTGTGGTTCAACGTAACGCGTTTGATCAGGGTGAAGATGATCGTGGATCATAAGTGATACGTTACGGACAACTGCAGGATCGCTCTGTCTGACCTCATCGACAAGGGCCTGAAAGTACCGCTGGTCCTCCGATTCAGCACCGGTAGAAGGATCGACAAATTCGGTCGTGTCCCCACCATCACTAATAATAAGTGTTTGCCAAAATATGTGAAGACGACTAACACTGCATGGGGTCCGCGATTCCATATGTCTCTTGAGCTCACACGCACAAGGAATCTGATGGGTGATTTGGAGTGAACAACCGCAACGATCGTACACTTGATCACTTAATTCTCTCATACGTGTCAATTCATTCGACGAATCGCATAATAATGAGAAACACGACAATAGCAAGTAGTTGAACGGAAAACCAGAATACACCACGCCTGTACGACACCTAGACTGTTCAAGTGTGTATCTGATCTGCGTAAGTTGTGATTCAATCTCCTGGTTCACTTTAGTCCAGACGGTATCGAGGGCTCCGGTGGAAGAATTAAGCCATTGCTTTAACTCGGCATGTGCACTCTCAACTCTACAAGTGATTGTGTTTCCAAAATGAAGAACTTTATTCGTCCACGCAACAACGAACATCTCCTTGTATTTTAGCCATGTACCCTCAACGTATGATATCACCTTAGGATTCCATCTCCATGTATCCTTCATGAGTTGCACCGCTTGATCATATTCCTCTTCGGTCGCCGCTTCCATGATTTTCTTCCATTTCCCATTTTTAAACCTTCGCCCATTTCTTTATCTTTTCCACAAATTCGTAGACCTTGTCTTCAACATCCTTATTAATATGCCATGTGCAAAGTAAGTGGGCACTCTCTGGAAATATCTCTTCAATAGACGCATCAATCCCAACTCACGATCCGTAACAATAGCCGTCGGATGAACATCAAACCCAAGCAAAATTTTCAACTTCGTAACACCCACGCGTAGCTCGATTCGGTCTCATCTTTCATAATCAGACAGGCGATTAGGAAGTTCTTGTTACATGGAGTCATCCCGACTATCTCGAGAAATGGCATCTTGTACTTATTCGCTTTGTAGGTGGAATCCATGCCAATGAACCATCGTAGGTCCGGATTAAGTTGATTGATGTTGGATGTGCCATGAACACGTTGTATCCGGCTACCAAGGCCCAATGTACGTAGTTATTCGTCACGCCCAAATGGTTAAACCGACTGACGACATATCTTTCTTCAAAATCATGCTTCCTCAAGTGGTCTCTATAATTATAGATATGTCGTCTAGTCGGTTTGTCCTCGAAATTTATTCGAATGGCCGCCAAGATGGCACACGGCAGCTTGAGCAAAGACTCATCTCACGAACAACTTGTTCGCCGATTTACTCACCCACTCATTTGACGATGCCCCTCCGGATAAACAATAAATGAGTGATTGTGCATACCCTTACTCCCAGAGATCGGCCGATTATCCAACCACTCAAGTCATGCAATTGTTCGGCCTTTATCCGAAATGTACACTTGCATGCTTTCGTCTTTGTGTCCTTTCGAATGACATCCAAATCTCTTAATACCCTCCGCACTGCTCACCACGGTTACATCTCAATAGCTTTGTCTTTCCTTTATTCTTGTACGATGAAATGATCAACTCGAAACCAATTTGAAGAGCAATTTTTTTCGCCCAAGCAATCGCATCACAATCACTAGCGAATATTTCGTCATTAATGAAATAACCACTATAATCAACACCGTCGCCTTCAAATTCTTCCAATATAACCTGAAATTTTTAATTGACACAATGTTAATAATAATACCAATAATATTATTATTAATATTTAAAATCAGACAAAAAAAGGGTCCAAAAGTGCGCTGGACCATGGCGTCACGGCTTGGGCGCCAGCCTGTCTGGCGTCTGAATCGGGCCTTTGGCCACAGCGTCTGAATCGGACGCCCGACCATGGTTCAGCGTCCGGTTTAGACGCTAGACCATGGACAGAGCGTCACGCACGCTGTACCATGGTCCAGGCGGAATCTGGGGACGCCTGTACCATAGAACAGGCGGAATATTCAGACGCCTGCGTCATTTTCTACGAAAAATTACCTCCAAATGCGAATTCCCGTCCATTTTCGTACTTGTCGATAATATTGACGATATATATTTGATTGTGTGTTATATTCGAAAAACTTGAGCTTGAAAGATTTTGATGTGGTGTGGTGTTTAGAAATAATGAAAGACTTGAAATGGATAAAAAGGTAATCTTATAAGGCGGTGGCTAGTAATTTTGGGCGGTGTTTAGTAATACCCATTCATAAATCATATTATAATTTTCAGATATATTTAAATAATCAGACAATATTTTTATAAATACATTAAGTTATATTTTAATATATATATTTATATTAATTTTTTAATAGTCAATATAAAAAATCAATTTAAATAATATAACATAATATATATTTTAATTTATATTCATAAATTATATTATAATTTTCATATATATTTAAATAATTAGACAATAGTTTTATAAATATATTAAGTTATATTTTAATATATAGTTATATTATTTTTTTAATAGTCAATATAAAAAAATCAATTTATATAATATAACATAATATATATTTTAATTTATATTATAATATATATTCATAAATCATATTATAATTTTTAGATATATGTAAATAATCAGACAATATTTTTATAAATATATTAAGTTATATTTTATTATATATAGTTATATTAATGTTTTCAATAGTCAACATAAAAAAAATCAATTTGTAATATAAAATAATATATATTTTAATTTATATTATAATATATTTACATTCATAAATCATATTATAATTTTCAGGCAATATTTTTATAAATATATTAAGTTATATTTTAATATATATAGTTATATTAATTTTTTTATCAATAAATAGCTTATATTTTATGAATTTTAAATGTATAATATTAATATATATTTTAAATTTATATTATATATACTCAATTATAATTAAGATTATATGATAATTTATACTATATATACTCATTTCTTTTATTATTAAAGAGGGTAATTTTGGTATATTGGGGAAGTATTTCTGTCTTAATGGTAAGGACACCCCAAAAGTTGCTTAATGAAAAAGACATTATTAAACAACAAAATATAGCTGATCGATTAAGCTGATTAAGCATTAAGCTGATTAAGTAAAAAGTAAACAGGCCCTTAACTTGCTTAATAAGTAAGAAACTAATAAAGAAACTACTTGAACTATTCTCAGCCTTCTAGAACATGTCTTGGCCAAGATTATTTTCTGGAAATAAAATTCTAAAAGACCAAAATGCCCCTAAGGTCGTACAAGACCAAATAGGGCTTGATAACAACTAAAATACTTGATGACGCAAATCTGTCATAACACATCAATCAACTTCAATCCTATTTTGGAGGTGTAACACATGAGTTTGGAAGGAACACATGAAATTATCACACTTGCCAAGTTCATAACAAGATGGAAACTTTTGTAGGCCATGTATCATGCAAATCCCTTCTACGTAGCATGTAAGATCAATTGAAACATTAGGAAACATGGAATATGGAACAAGATGGTCGATCTCAATCAGACATTGTGTAAGCATTAAACTTGTAGAATTAGCACGTATCTTAGAATGATGAGCATCATGATCATGAAAATATGTCACTTTAAAGATTATTCCTATCAATTCAATACTCTTAGGAATTAACAACAAACCAACAAATTGATTAGAACAAGTATTAAAACGAACTCTAGCATTGATATTTGAACCTCAAGAAGCTTAGCATGTGGAGTTAAATCACGGAATGAAATTCTTGGTGAGCTTAAGTAGCGATCATTCAAAGCACTAAGAAATAGTTGGAAACAATACAGGATAATACCTTGAAGATTTACCAACTTCCAAAAATCATATTTTTAAAGTTCACCATAGGATTCAAAATCCTTTGATGCAAAACTTATATTTTCAATCTTGGAGTGATCAATATTGAACTTACCAAAGCTACTTAACTGAATGGGTTCTTGCCCTAAAGTAGTACGATCAGATTGAATTTCCTTAGGAAACAATTCTCTTTCAAGGCTTTCAACTTGCAATTTCCTACAATCTACAAAAGAAGATATGTTAGAAGGATCACGAGTAATTAGTGGATCAGAAATTTCACCTTTAGAAGGCTCAATACGTGATTATCTCCTTGTTCATCATATTCATCTTCTTGAGCAACCTATAAGGAAACTTCATCATCACTAGAACAAGTTAGATCATGAGTAAGAAAGCAATCAATTTCAAAATTTGAGTTCTCATCATCATACTCAACGATTTTCTCTTCTAAACAATCTAATTCTTCATAAGGAACGTGGTCAGATTCATGTGCAATTTCAATTGCTTCCTTTGTATGACTACTCTCTTTGAGTTCCTTCTCGAATTCTATAACCATTTGTGTGAAGCTTTCCTTGATGTTTGCTAGAAACTTTTCTTGACTAGCTTCGAGTATGTCGTTTAAATCTTTCCGAAAAGATTTTTGAAAGGATCCAAACTCTTGTACTCCCATATAACCCATTGTACTCGTGTTCTTGCAAAGTTAGTGAAAACAAGCAAACTAAAACACAAGTATAAAGAGATTCCCTTCCACTCAAGTTAAGTGTATTGGTCCATGAACTATACCTATGTAGACAGCCTACTCAAAGATGGTATTCACTTGTGTATATCACCCAATAATCTTTAAAGAGACTTGTTAAGTGCAAGGAGATCAATTTAATCACAAATAGGCAGCACTTGGACGTCAAATAATGACAAACGCTTATATGGTGTGATGACTTGACTACTTGCTTGAGAGATTCGATTGAATTGTTCCAAGATGTGCAAGTTTCGAAGCTAAGGGACTTAAGAAGAAGTTCCTATGCGTGTGACTTGTATGAAAATACGGAAAGAATGGGTTAGGAAAACCAAGAAAACAATTAACTAGCTTAACAAGTGAAAATAACACAAAAGGATAAAATAGTAATTTTGCAATGCAGGAGGAGAAGAGAGAGGCGGACGTGAGGAGGAGAGAAATATGCCACGGACTGAAAATTGGAAGAAATTAGGCAAGTAGAAGAAAAATTAAACAAGGAACTAGGCGGGAAATAATATTAGGAAACTAAGGTGTGAGGACAAGTGCAAGCCGGTTGGACTTTCCAAAATAGATTAGGAAAGCAAAAAGAAACAACACCGAATGGAATTAGGAAACAGGTAAGCTTTATAAATGCCCAATAACATAGTAGGGAAGGATCAAACACCTCAATGGATCAAACAACAAGAAAATTTCTGGAATTTATTCTTTCTTTCTTTCAAAAAACCCTAACTAGGGTTTTATTCTTTGAACAACTTTGAAACCCTTTAATTAGGGATTCAACCAAGAATAATTAATCAAAAATTTTCAGGTTTGTACTCTTTTCTTCAAGTTTCAACTCGATCTCTTTTCTTTTCTTTCCTTTTTTTTTCACCGAGCCTTTTTTTTATTCAAGTGTTCTCTTGTCTTGAAGGTTCTTTTTGAGTAAAAAACTTGCAATTTAGAAACCTCCAAGAAAAACTTTAAAACTTTGGAACACAAAAAGGACACTTTCCAAATTCCAACTTTCTTAATTCTTCTTTCCTTTCTTGAAATTTTCCAACTTTCCAAAGATTACAAACACAGTAGTAATCCCAAAAAGCTAGGGGTGAAAACGGATCGAATACGGGCGGATAGTGCTCTTCCCGTATCCTAACCCATATTTTTCTCTCGGATTCGGAGTCGGATACGGGAAGTCCGAATACGGATACGAATTTAGATTATTCGAGATACGAACACGGGACGGATACAGGACAGATTCGGGCCGGATTCGAATAAATATAATCGGATAATAAGTGTCATGCAAAAATCGTTTGGAAGTGATTGCAGCATATAAAAAAACTACCTACACAATATTTCATAAAAGTTCTAATGCAAACTATAGTAATTTTTTAAAAATCGTTTCATAATAAGGTTCCCTCATTTTTACTTATTCAGTCTCTCCCATAAAAAACATAAGCTCCATACTTAGCAAAGACTAAAAAGTATTAATTTAATTATTTTTAGCAATTATTATAATATATATATATATAATTGTCCCTCTATTTACTTGAATAGAACATTTCTTTTAAAATACATTTCATATGAAACAAATAGCTTATAAGTTAGTATTAAAGTGTTTGGCTAATACATTTCTTTTAAAAAATATTTTTTTCAGAAAATAATTTTTTTTTCGAAATATAATTTTTTTCTAGAAAATAATTTTTTTTATTTTTCGCAAAAAAGTATTTTTTTATTTTTTCAAAAAATATAAAAAATCCAGAAAATAATTTTATTTTTTCCAGAAAATAATTTTTTCCGAAAAAATATTTTTTCTCCAAAAAATATTTTTTTAATTTTTTTCGAAGAAGTAAAAAATTTCCATAAATAATGTTTTTTTCGAAAAGATAATATTTTTCCTAGAAAATATTTTTTTTCGAAAAATAATATATTTTTCCAGAAAATACTTTTTTTTTGTTCTTGAAAGTTTGAAAATTTATTACACTGAAGTCCAAAAAAGGGTATTATAGTAAAATATAATTTTTATTACGGGAGATAACCCCTACTGATGACAACCTCTACTATAATAGCCCCTACTGATGATAACCCCTACTATATATATAACCCCTACTATATAGTAGGGGTTATGATCAGTAGGGGTTGTATGCATTGACATGATGTACATTATGTATTATTAGGAGTACAAAAAGTGGTTCTCGCAGTTCTCGCACTTAACAGAGTTCTGAAAATAAAATTACACTATATATATATATATATATATATATATATATAAAATAAAGTATATTTAAAATTTAAAAATATGGATATCTGGATTTATTATCCGGATTGGTATCCGGATTTATTATCCGGATTGGTATCCGGATAATATCCGATAAAATATGGAAAAACTCGGATACGGGCGGATATTGCATTATCCGAATTCGAACCCGTATCCGAATTCAACTATTCGGATCCGTATCCGAATCCGGCCGGATACCTATTTTTCATCCCGAATTCGATCCCGATCGGATACGGCTCCGGATCGGGCAGGAAATATCCGCCCAATTTTCACCCCTACAAAAAGCTATTTGGAGATTGAAAAGCGAGTTTTCAATCAAGAATTTTTGAAACCCTAATTTGCTGTGTACCCGAACAAGTCCTTTTTTTGTTCAATTTTTTTGACTCAAAACAACAACAAAGACTTCTTTTTTTGTGGAATTTTTCAGGATTTTAAAGAGGCTAAAGAAAACAACACAAATCGCACAATCTAAGGCACGAATAAGCAACAAATCCTAACCTAGATCCTTAGATGAGCTATAGAACAATTTATGCGAAAATTGAAAGATATTTGCAGAATTATCTAGAGAAATAAAGCATGCAATAGACTCAACTAAACCCTAAACACAAGCAAGACAGAAACTAAGAGAGAAAGGCAACAAAAAGACGCAAAAAATAAAAAGATACACTTAGAAACTAAGGATTGGTTCGAGTTCCTCTTGATGCCAACTGATATGGCCTACGCCCATCTATGAACGTCTTCCGTAGTCTTGATTCAT
Organism: Orobanche coerulescens; assembly: GCA_033398695.1. Lineage (NCBI taxonomy): Eukaryota > Viridiplantae > Streptophyta > Magnoliopsida > Lamiales > Orobanchaceae > Orobanche > Orobanche coerulescens. The sequence goes on from CM065803.1 coordinate 67,303,879, forward strand.
GTGCGAAGGATCTAGAAAGTCCTATGGTTGACCTAACTCAAGGATACCTCAACCCTCTTAACTCAAGTGTTTAGGACAACTTTTGGTTTAGGGTAGATGAACGCTACGCCCAAGGATGGAGTCTTGGAAAATAAGTTCTAGATCTCCTTGAAGGCACTTCCTTCAATTCAAAAATACAAGCTAAAAGTTTCAAAGACAAAGTCTCAATTTCGGTTTTAATAATCTATTATTGCTTGAACAAAATAAAGGGCTATTTATAGGCTTACAACATCCTAATATGACTTAGAGAAGGATTAGGTAAGTTTCCAAACCCTTACTTGACTCAACTTGACTTAACTTCCTTAATAAGTAAGAAACTAATAAAGAAACTACTTCAACTATTCTCAACCTTCTAGAACATGTCTTGGATGAGATCATTTGTTGGAAATAAAACACTAAAAGACCAAAATACCCCTAAGATCGGACAAGACCAAATAGGTGATAACAACTAAAACACTTGATGACGCAAATCTGTCAGAACACATCAGTCAACTTTAATCCCGTTTTTAGAGGTATAAACTTGCGAATCGAGAATTTCTTCTTCTAATAGCACTGTAGATATTGAAGTAAGCTTTCGAATGCCATTGGAATCAACTAAAACGGAGTAGAATTCAAGTTACAGCATGATTACTGAACTGTGGCAGATTGTATATGAACTGAAATTGATCCAACTTTGGATTGCATCAAGAGGGATGAGAAAATTCTGCCTGATCAGCTTAATTTTTGGATAGTAACTTACAACAGGTCGGTATGAACGAGCTAAACAAAACCAAAAAAGGCTTTCTCAAAACTCCTATGTGGCGCTTAATAGACTTGTGGTTGTACACTTAATACACGAATCAGCGAATTCAACCAACAAAAAAAGTGACAAGAGACATACTAAATATGTCATTACAACACATATTCATTTAGACAGACATTGCATTAGTGGGTCCATGATCAGGGGCGGAACAAGGATTATAACCTGGCATGGGTCAATTGTAAATTTTATAAAGAAATTTTTATAATTTAAAAAAATTTAAGAGTAACAATTTTGTTTTTAACCTGGGGTGGGCCACAGCCCCCCAGATACTACTTGTGTCCGCCACTGTCCATGGCAAACATCTCATACAACAATGACATAAGTAAAAGCTTAATCGGAGTTGTTATAAAGAATTCTCAGTACAAAAGGCTCGAATCAAACCAATAAACCCAAGTTCTTGTAGAGTTCCAACGAATACATGTAACGTTGTCTTATATCCTATTAACAGGACTTAATCAAGAAGTAAAGGTTTAACCTAAGCTATTATAGCTAATTCTCGATATAAAATGCTCGAATCTAATCAATAAACCCGAGTCTTAATCGGATCTATTATAGCCAATCCTTGTTACAATAAGACTTAATCAAGAAGTAAAGGTTTAATCTAAGCTATTATAGCTAATTCTCAATACAAATGCTACAATCTAATCAATAAACCCGAGTAAAAGACTGGGAATATGTTATGTTATAATGCACTAAAACCGCAATATGTGTTTTTACACTAAGTTATTTTTTTCGGTAAAGATAAAGTTAAAGTCGAAGGGGTTGGCTTACTCCAGTGAGAGACCAGGGCAAACCACAGACCTCTTTGATGGTTTACAGTGAAATTTACAGATCACCTACCAATAAGAACTAAACTGAATGTAGTGGGAGTCGAATCTCCTATCAGTAAGGGCTAAATTAAACACAGTGGGAGTCGAACCTCCAGCCTCGGGGTTGCAAGAACTCTTACCACCTGGGTCAACCCTTGTTGGTGTTTTTACACTTAGTAAGCAATGAAGAAACAATTTTGTTCTCACAAAAGTGACGCTTAAACCCTTTTGTTTTTCAGTTTTATGCATTTCAAAACATTAGCTGAATGAGCATTCACAGAAAAAGAAATATTTTCACTCTCTTTTGTCCAGCAACCCTTTCCCCAAGATCATGCTGACTTTCTTAACCCAGACCAAGAAACAACAAAAATATGAAAAGAAAAAAATGAAAAAAACGGAGACCGAGAAGATCTCTGGATTTCTAAAAAACCAACTTGATTTTCTTGGAAGAAACAAAGAAGAATGGCACAAGTGTAATCACACGAGTTCCGGGAAGGACAACCCTTCCCGACCCAACAACATGCCTTTCATAGAAAATCAAAGTGCATATGTGACGAGGATTATACTGTGATCTAGTGGCTATGAAATCATGAGTGAGTCATGGGCTTTACAGATTCATCGCTGATAGGTTTCGATCTGCGATAAAGCTTCTGGTAACAATTTTAGGGCGAGGTTTGAGCGCCTTCTTCTCCGAATTCAGCTGAAATCATCAAAAAGTCCATCAATTTGAATTTCAAAGCCTCAATGCTCCACTGATGGAGCTATATGGGCCGTTTGGATTTCTCGAATCAAGAACTAATTCTTGATCGGAGAAGTCTTTGGCAGGTTCTCGGAAGAAGGGACTAGGGTTGATGTTCTCTGAAAAAACAAACTAGAAATGGAAGAGGCTGGATAAAGATGAAGATGAAGATGATGATGGATGGAGGAATTCTTGAATGCAAAGGGAAGGAGACATAAGGCAGAAAGAGAAATGGGGAGCAGTTGGATGATGATGACCAAGGGAAGCCGAGAGGTTGAGTGATGAAGAAGGTTATGGGGAGGAGGAGGGAAGAGACGAAGATGGATGAAAATGAAGATGAAGGAGGGTCGGAGGCGGACGATGAAGGAAGGAGGAGGGTGGATGAGGATGAAGATGATCTTTGTGGCCTGTGCATAGCGAGACCGAGAGATAGAGAATGAGAGGCCGGAAATGGTGAGAAAGAGAGAGAAAGAGATGGAAGTGAGTCGCTTCAGGGAACGGCTCATCTAGAAGAAATCGAAAAGAGAAACTGTTGAAAAGGGAGAAACCCCTCTATAAAGGAAAAGAAAAGTCATCGTGGATGGATGAGGTTAGAGAAAAAAAAAAGGAAAATGGGGTTTTGTGTGGGAGAGAGTGTGGGGAGGCGCATGAGTGAAGTGAAAAAAGAGGCTAGGGTTTTGAGTGGGAATAGAGTGGGGTTATATAGTGAGGCAAGAGTAAGGTTCCTGGTACTGGTGCATAGAGGTGGGCAAAAAAATCGAAACCGAAATTAAAATCGGAAAAAAAAAAACTGAAATCGAAACCGGTCAAAACCGATTTTTGACCAAAATCGGTCGGGTTGTCTCAAAACCGGCGGTTTCTACCCGATTTTCCATTTTACCGTTAGAAACTGGTTCGGTTCGGGTCGGGTTTTGGGGGAATCGGTTTCGAAAACCGGGTTGAAAAAACCGGGTTGAAACCGGTTTTTGTAGGTGACCGTTATGTGTCCGTTTTTTTCAAAAATATGACCGTTTTTGCCTTTTTTTACCATTTTGCCATCCATAATCAACTATAAATAGTCTATTTGAGTTTTGGTTTAGTCACAATACTCAAACACTCTTCAAGTACTAAAAAAATACAAAATTCTCGTTTCTCTCAATTCAAATGGCAACTCAATCTTCTTCCGCTTCCACGAATGCACCCGAGATTGTTGAAGTTATAGAAACAACCCGAAACCAAAAAATTTGGTGTAATTTCAACCTCGTGAAGTTGTCGGATGGACAACTTAAGGCTCATTGTAAACATTGCGGTAAGTTTTTGAAACATGAATCCAACATGACGTTGAAGATGCATTCCGACAAGTATTGCGAAGGACTCAAATTCGTTCCGGAAGCCGGTCAAGCATCTATGTCACGAGAGGGGGGTCTTTTTGCATACGAGGCGGAGCGGTGCCGACAACAATTTGCAAGCTACGTGATTCAAGAAGGTTTGCCGTTCAACCACTTCGATAACCCTCGATTGACTAAGGTGATTTAAAATACTCTTCAACCGCGATATAAACAAGTAAGTCGTGCTACTCTTAGACGTGATTGTATTAAATTATAGAAAAAGGCTAAAATAGAACTAGTAAACGGTTTTGCAAACTTAAATACAAATGTAAACTTAACAACCGATGTTTGGTCGGCACCTCATGGTTTGCCCGGTTCATACCTTTGTGTTACCACTGGGGAAGCTAATGAGAAAAGAGATACTTCCTGCTCAGGCAAGGGGACATCCCTCTTCTTGGAACTTGATGGACTCAGGCTTTACCTTGGCCTCTAATCATGATGACTTTGAGAAGCACTAAAACTACTACTTCCTTACCTTGAGCTAGAAGACTCATGCACATTTTGAAACATGGTGGACCAAACATACAAAGTGAATGGATGAATGTGTATTATACGTGAAAAGATCAGAAGTAAACGTAAAAACAGTTCCCATATGTGTGATCGGTGTAGTTTCAAAATTTTACACCCAAGACTTAAGAATGAAAAATGAAGAATTGAACGCATGTATGGAGCACATGTGTGCTCAATGCTGTGGTGAATACAAAGAAAAGCACTATATGACTTCACGACAAGCCTTTTCACACTAAGCCAAAGTGTAGTGTTTTGAGATATTTTTCTTGCTTTTGGCCTTTTGAGGTTGATTAAGTGCAATTGGACTTTAGGAGACTGGGGCAAAGAAAATGTGTAGAAATTTTTGTCATGCCTCACTTATTGAGCAACCTATCTTGACGAAAGAAAGTAGTTTGTCACTTGTTCTTTCTTAAGAAAACTTTGGTTAACGTATAGCTCATTATCCTGTAATGTGGCTTTGAAAGCAAAGGCTATCGAAAATGAAATGGGACATAATAGTGTGATCAACATGTGATACTCCTCAAATGATGCTTCCTTGTGCTTAGTTACCAAGCAAGTTAAGTTAACGATGACTTTGTAAGATTCTAATGTGGCTGAGAAATCAGAGGCTAAAAGAAAACAACATTTGGATTTTGTACTTATGATTGTCATTCTTTATATACCGACCCAACCTCTGGTCTCGGTGCCTTCATACCTACTAGATTGTCTTTCCCTTGGCCGTTGGACCTTTGAACATGGATATTTGCTAACCTATCAAAAATATTTGCCCTAGTTTGAGTTTCTTGAACTTTGATGCTTCTTTGGATGACTTCATTGGTCATTTGTACATCTTTAAATTTTGAAACTCCTTGACTATGCTTTATTAATCTTTCAAAAAGTTCGCCTTGGTTTTGGGCATTTAGAAACTTGATGCTTGCCTTGATGACTTATTTGAGTCATTTTGCGACTCTAAACTTGACCTTTCTTTGGCTGCACGCTAGGTGCCTTCAAAAATTTGCTCCAGTTATTGAGCATCAAAACTTATTGCTTGACTTGCCATTTGGGTCTTCACTTGAATCTTGTTGAGGTTTGACTTTGGAGATCTTTGATGACTTGGAAATCGGAGGACTTTGTCATTTTCCCTAAAGTTTCTTGATATCACCTGTCGAACCTTGCTATTTATTGCTTTGAATGACTTTCTTATATCTCCCACCTTAGTGTGAGGGTGCAATCATAAGTGCCTTTAGATGAACCATCCGTTCTGGCTTGGAGAGGGAAAGAAAGGACAAAGAGTGTTTGGATAGCAAAAAGATGGCCAAAACATCATCCTTAACTAGCATGACAACTGAAAATGGTGTCCTCCTTGAGATTTCACTCCGCATTGACCTTTGTACCCTCGGCGTAAGGGTGTGATCACTGAGACTTGTTAGAAATGAATATATACCTGTAGACTTAAAGGGGACAACAAGTGATATAAAGTTATGTAGATAAAGAAAAAAAGTTTAAAGAATCATTCTAAGTTCTCAAAATACTTAAAAGTGACAAACTCGCTTGTTTTCAATCAGATGTTAAGTGAATCCGATCGGACACAACGTTCTATTCTAAAACATTATCCAAGTTTGGGCATTTATTTATTGTAAAAGTTCATGTGTTTTCAGGCAAGTTTTGTACTACATGTAGGAATTTTCACTTGATAGCTTTATTCTCGAGTAGTTCACGCAAAATGATGGCAGTGTATGAAGTGTATGTTGAGCCTTTTTCTTTCAAGAAGCACGATGAAGTCCTCCTTTTAAAAAGGCATGAATGACATGAAAAAGAATGAAAAAACAAAACGTATGAACTATGTACACTAGAATGAGTATGTGCAAGTTATTTGCACTTAGGATGAATGTACAAAAGGTTTATACTAAAAAGGTGAATGTACGAGTTATTTACATAAATGATGTACAAATTGAAATGTATGCACAAGATATAATGTTGTTTGTGGTTAAAATGCACAAGAAGGTTATGCATGTTTCATGCTCATGTTGTTTTTTAATGTACTTGAACAAGGTGTAGAAAAGTTTGCGTGTAGTGTTTTTCATTTGAAAACGTTAGTTAGCCGTGAAAAGTTTAGAAATGTAAGTTAATAGTTAAACCTGCACAGGGAATAAACATTTTAAACCTGCATAGGGAACAAACATTTTAGTTTGAAAAGGAGAGCGTGCTAGGCATGCAAATTAGGAAGCATGTTATTGTTACAAAGAGAAACGTGTTAGTCTTTTAAAAGGAGAAAACATGTCAATAAGGAAAAATTGATAATGGAGATATTTTGAGCAATCAAACCTAACAACTCGCGAGAAATGCCTCGGGAGTCCCGAATGTAGGTCACAAGTTGTCCAGGAATAAGTCCAGAGGGGGGTGAATAGACTTATAGAAACTCTTAAGCTCTTTTTTTCACGAAGAGTAAGTTTCTTCAGCTGATAGATATGCAAATGACTTAGAGTCGTTTGTTCTCAATACGTGCGGAAGTCAGCTGATGATGAATACAAAACAACTAATGAAACACTTAATAATGAATGCAGCAGTTGAAGTATGATGCTATAAAACAGTAAAATACTCATGCAATTATAGTGGTCTCAGATGTGGGGTAATCCTCTACTAATCCACTTTTCTCCAAACCAGTTGGAGATGAATTCACTATAATTTTCAACTAGTGATAAATATTACAGTGATTCAACCAAATTACAACAGCTTCCAACCAGTGGAAATCCTTGCCGTTGTAACACCCTTGACTGCCTTGCACCTCTTGATCCGCGATCCTTGGATGTCTTTACAGTCTCGAATTTCAACCAGTGAAGTAACCCGAACTCAGGATTAAAGACACGAGTTTTTGTCTTCTCCAACTAAGAGCTTCTTCAAGTATGAACTTTTGAGAACCGCTCTTTTCACGATGCTATATTTCACTTTTAGATTGCTTAAATGCTTTGATTGCTTGAGAATATGTTCGCACCGGGTATTGCTCAACTTTAAATCTTCGGATATATATAGGTGTTGATCCTTGAGCATTTCTTCATAGCCGTTGCAAAGCTGTAACAAATCAGTCCATTGGAGAGAGACTTCTTTGTTTATTTTTCTGAACGTTGCAAGGCTGGATTCTCATATTTTAATCCATCGATCGACCGTTGTGAAGATTTTGCATGTGAGGCGCTGAATCTTTTGAATATAGTAAGATTAAAGTCTTCAAGGTAGGCCTGGATGAATTATTTAATTCATATCCTTTGCGGGAATCTCTCCAATTTGTCTCTTCACGTTGCATGTGACTTTACGTAATATTTGACTTTTCAACGCATGCTGATGTGGACTTGGAGTACTTGGCTGATCTCAAGTAGGCTGATGTACAATCATCTTCTCTGTAGTCTGGACTTCTCTGATGTTGACTGTTTGGGACTCGCCTGATCAGATGGCTTGTCAGAGCTCACTTGACTGCAGTCTGGTCAAACATCTCTGATGATTTTTGTTGACCAGAACTTCTCTGACTTAACTCGGCTGTACCTCTCTGATGAACTTAGCTGTACATTTGTACTTAGCCGATTTTTGAGCCTAACTTATTTTGGCCTATAGAAGATACTCATTTGGTTCTTCTTTACATTTTGCCAAGTTTTAAACTTAACATAATTTGGCCTATGGAAGATACTCATTTGGTTCTTCCTTACTTTTTTGCCAAGTAATAAGTATTTGAATTTATATTAATGACATCATCAAAATCTAACAAGTAATCCTAACAAATTCCCCCTATTTTGATGATGGCAAAACTTAAGTAAATATTCAAATAAACAAGTTTGCACTTGAGTGCAAGACACAAACTAAAATCAGTCTAGTTTTGAGACAACTGGGAATTGTCATTCAAAAGACTGTTATAAAAATTTCTGTATTGATTACAAATACATGTCCTTAAAAGAAAATTACAGAAAATTTTTTACAAGTACAATAAATGAAGATCATCTGCCTATGCCTCTGCCTCTTCGGATAGGCTGCTTGGCAGGTCTGAGTGGTTTAGCTCCAATTGGTCTTATCTTGACAGGAGCAAGACCATATTTTCTCCTTACAAAAAGAGCTGCAAAATCTTGCTCTTCTTGAGATGAGAACTTATTCTCAACACACAGTTTCTTGATCTTTCTTTGGAGTACTAGTTCATTCAATTCATTATTCTCCAAAGTGGGAGGTTCTTTTGCCCGGAAAGGAGGGATCATGGGATAAGCATTGCATGTCTCAGCATGTTTTAGAAGGATGGTCCAGAGTTATGGGTATGCTTCCTCCATGAAATTGATGAAAATCTGCTGTGGGGTGGAATTGTTATCCTGGAGTATTTCCCAGATATAGTAAATCTCTGTTGAACCTTTTCCTTGCTGATCCCCACATAACTAAAGCTTCGGGAGGTATAAATTCTTCGACGTACCACAACTCTTTGCCTTCCCATTCTAGAGTAGGCTCTAATCCTCCTCTGATCCTCCTTCTTTTGCCTGCAGGCTGATCATCAGCCTGTTCTGATTCTGTAGCTTCTCCCTTCCTTTTAGCTGAAGATGTCCAAGTAGTGATCAACTGGACATCCTGCCTCTTCTTAGTTCTCATCTCTTCCCTTATTTCTCCTTGAATGCTGCCTTCCCCCTGAATCCTTTCTTCCCCCTTTTTGCCAGCATCAACCAAAGTGGTCAACTGCTGCTCCATTCGATGCATCCAGTCAGACATGCTGAATGGAATTCTGTTGTTTGTAGGAGGAGGTGGTTGAGGGACTTCCCGCTGCAGCAAGGTATCGATCTTTGCATTGATGGATTGGAGATTAGGAGTGACCTGAGATGCAAGCAACTCTCCAATAGTATCCTTAACTATTTGTCTTATCAGCTCGGTCATCGCAGGTGAGATCTGTGATGGTGGAGAGTGCTCGCCTGAGCCTTCTGAAAACGATCCACTTGACTGCAGGCTCCTATCTGCAGCTGGCACTCCAGATGGGGTCTGTTCAGGTGTCCCCGATCTGGAGTCCTCAGCCAACTCTGCGTCTAGACTGGTATACTGGGAAGGCGCCCCATCCTTGTCTGCAGCCTCTAATTTTGGCTCTTTCTCCGGCTCCTTCTCTTTCTCTTCTTCTTCTTCTTTTTCTAACTCCTTCTCTTGTTCTTCCTCCTTTTCTTCTTCGTCAACATTCTCTTTCTCAGCCACTTGTTCTCCTCCTACATCCTTATCATCATCATCATCATCATCATCATCATCATCATCCTTATCATCCTTATCATCTTTTTTATCATCCTCATCATCATCCTTTTCTTCTTCATCATCTCCTGATCTACCTCTTCCCCTTCTTCTTCTTCTTCATCTACTAATTCCTCTGTTTTTTCAACTTCTTCTTCAGTTTCTTTTTCAACTAAAATGTTTTCTCCTCCTTCATTTTCTTCATGCCTCTCTTCTTCATCATCTATGACAATAACTTCCTCTTCTACTTCTTCTCCATTCACTTCTTCAATCCTTATTTCCTTTTCTTCTTCCTCCTCATCTTCTTTCCCAAAAGATCCATCAAAAATACTGTACATTATAGAGTGGATGAATTGGTCCATGTTGGTTTTGAAATTGGACATGAACCAATTCTCCTGAAGAATCAAAACTGTGTCTGATACTTTGAAAAAGTGTATCAGCACATCCTCTGTGGCTTGGGGATATTCCCAACCACTGTTTTTCAACATAGGTTTGAAGTTTAGCAGACGACAGTGATTTAAAAAATTTCCACTCTTCAAAAATATGAACAAAAGAGTGTTTTAGAGCTTGTGGTTTAACTAACTGTAATTGCTCTAGGGATAAGTTGAAAAGATTGTTGTCCAGTAGGTGAAAATTATAGTTTGCTTCAGGGATGGAGATAATTAAACCTGCTTCTTCCTCTTCTGAAATGAATGCTGGAGTGAGGAGAGGAACGATCTGAGTTTCCAGGCTGCCCGGAGCAGGCTGGTCCTCCATATGGATAGGCGACCTGGCTGCAGGACTAGAAAAATGTTCTGGCTGCTCCTCCTGGCTGAACTGCAGTCGCCTGGGCCTTTTCGGTGAAGGTTCCGGTAAAGAATGCATGGATGATGGCTCACCAGGGGCTGGTTCCCTTCTTTTGAACCGAACAGCAATCGGCATGTTGTCTGACTCCGAGTCTGGCTTGGCTGCAGTTGGGTTGTCGTCTGCAGGTTGGTCCGACTTGTCTGGTGAGGGTCTGTAGTAAGTCCTTGTATCAGAAAACTCCTTTATCATTTGGGTTGCTCTTCTATTGCCTCCCAACTTCCTCAACGTCTCTTGGTCTAGGTGACCAAGTCTCTTGTTGATGTGAAAGGGGTCAGTATTACCCTTTTACCACACCCATCTTCTCCAAGATCCAACTTAGCTGCGTTCCAAACGCCAGCTTGGATCTGAATTTCTTCTCATCAACAAGCCATTCAGCCTTGTTGACCTCGCGAACTAATTGTCTGAAGATGTAGTCAGACCAATCAATTGGTTCGTCCCAAATAAGTGCTCCCAGCACGGTGAATTTTGCTGACGACAGTTGGTGGTAACTGTCGGCCATACCCATAATAATTTTGTTGGTGATATCCAACACATATCGATATACCCTTTTGATTTTGCTCCTCTTGGCGGTGATCTTCAGCTTCGCCGGCTGATCGTCTGCCTTAATCTTCATCCAGGTGTCAGCTGCTGTCTGCTTGAGGGCTTCGACCGCTATGCCATGGTGTTTCATACCAAAAATTGTACGAATTGTCTCCGACGATATGTCAACTTGAATTCCGCCGACAGTGCTCCTAATTCCTGCCTCAATCACATGAGCTTCGCGGTAGAATGCGATGACGTCCTCCTTATACAGGTGTTTGGGACTGATATCCAGAAATGGGTAGATCCCATTTAGCTTCATCGAACGAATAAGGTCAAGGACGTCGTAGTTTTCCAGATTTGATTCCAATAGACCTTCAAAATCAACGACCAGAGAAAAGATGTTCTGGTCTTTGATAGCCTTCATGTTTACGCCTTGAAAATAAGCTTCCATTTCTGCAAATATAGGAGATTTTTCTTAGTGTATTTAGAATTCAAAGGAATTTTGCTCTGTGAATTTAGGGTTTTGAAAGATTGGTAAGGGTAAAGGTAAAGTGAAGGATTTTTCCGTCCTTATAAGAAAGATGAAACGACGTTGGGATTAAATTATTATTTATTTTAAATCGGTGGTCCGCCTTTTGAGATTCCTTTTTAAATTTCAAATTCTAATCGGTGGTCCACGTTTTGAGTTTAAAATGAATGGTTAGATTTTAATTGGTCACAGTGGAGGTCGATTTAACCTGTGATTGCCACATGTATTATTATGCCACTTGTGAACCAAAAAATAATATGATATTATTATACATATAGCAGATAATAATAAAATATTCAGAAGTCGATTGAGTTTAGAAAAACTTAGCTGGTTGGCTGTTGACTGTTGACTGCTCTGCATCAGGTGAGTTGACTCCTTGGACTTCTCGCCTGAGATTTGATCAACTAGGTTTCTTTGTTCGTCCTTCGTCTTCTTGTCTGCATCAGCTAGGGTTTGATTCCTATAATCAGTTGGGTCCGTCCTTCCTCTGATCTGCTTCAGCTTGCTTTTTCTTCTGTACTAGATTCCCAATCTAGTAGACCAAGTTCTCTGCTCAGCTCCAAAAATCTTTCTTCTGGCAAGGGTTTGGTAAAGATATCAGCTATTTGGTAGTCAGTGCTGACTCTTTCAACTCTGACTCTCTTGTTAAGCACGTGGTCTCTAATGAAGTGGTGCTTAACATCAATTTGCTTGGTCCTTGAATGCAAAACTGGGTTGTTGGTTATTGCAATAGCACTATTGTTGTCACACCAGATATGGACTTCATTTGCAATGATATTATAGTCCCTCAGCTGTTGTCTGATCCATAAGATCTGGGCACAACAACTACCTGCAGCTAGGTATTCTGACTCTGTGGTGGAGATAGAGTTAGAAACCTGCTTCTTGCTAAACCAGGATATTAGTCTGGTTCCTAGGAATTGGCACGTTCAACTAGTGCTTTTCCTATTAATTTTGCATCCTGCGAAATCTGCATCTGAATATCCTGACAGCTCGAAGTTATCGTCCTTAGGATACCATAGTCCAACATTGACTGTAGACTTAAGGTATTTAATTATCCTTGCTGCATCTTGGTGCGACTGCTTTGGCTTGGATTGAAATCGCGCGTATACTCCTACGGCATAAGATATGTCTGGTCTGCTTGCAGTGAGGTATAGTAGTGATCCAATAAGTCCTCTGTAGTGGATTGAATCCACTGATATGCCTCCCTCATCTGCATCTAGGTGAGTACTTGTGCTCATAGGAATTCTTGCTGGTTTGGCTGATTCCATTCCAAATCTCTTGATTAGATCTCGGGTATACTTGGCTTGATTGATGAAAATTCCATTTTCCATCTGCTTAACTTGTAATCCGAGAAAGAAGTTAAGCTTTCCCATCATACTCATCTCAAACTCTCCTTGCATGAGGTTTGAGAATTTATCACACAGCTCTGGGTTGGTTGAGCCAAATATAATGTCATCCACATATATCTGAACTATCAAAATGTGGCCTTCGTGCTCCACTCTGAATAAGGTCTTGTCCACCTTCCCTTTGCAAAAACCATTTTTCTCAAGAAACACAGATAGTGTTTCATACAATGCTCTTGGTGCTTGCTTAAGTCCATAGAGAGCCTTCAACAGCTTGTAGACTTTGTCTTCTTTGACAAAACCTGGGGGTTTCTCTACATAGACTTCTTCTTCTAGGATGCCATTTAGAAATGCACTCTTTACATCCATCTGGTAGACTTCAAAATCCTTGAATGCAGCATATGCGAGGAATAGTCTGATGGCCTCTAATCTTGCAACAGGTGCATAGGTTTCATCAAAATCTATTCCTTCACACTGTGCATATCCTTTAGCAACAAGTCTGGCTTTATTCCTAACAACAGCCCCATCTTCGTCGCTCTTGTTTTTGTACACCCATTTGGTGCCAATAACCTTCTTGTGATCTGGTCTGTTTGTTAGTTCCCAAACATTGTTCCTTTCCATCTGTTCCAGTTCCTCTTGCATGGCATTGATCCATGAATAATCTTCCAAAGCTTGTTCTGTTGTCTTGGGTTCTATCTAAGACATGAAGCAAGAGAACATAGCCATTCCTGCGGGTAGAGTAGACTGTATTGTCTTAACTCCATCAGTCAACTTCCCGATGATTTGCTGGATTGGATGGTCTTTGAGCAACTTGGGGATATCATCTTCTTCTGGGTCTGTTCCCCCTGTAGATATGCTCTGGTGGATTTCCTCTCTGTCTGCATCAGCTTGGACATGGTCTCCTTGATCTGCAACTAGATCAGCTACCGTCTTGTCATCTGCAGGTTGGATCTGATTTGCAGATGAGTCTTTATCAGCTACAGCTGGGTCTTCATCAGCGGCAACTGGATCAGATAGGTTTGATGTTCTTGTCTGATCTGCAGTTAGGTCTTCAGCCTACTGCCAAGGCCTTTCAGCCGGGTCTGCAGATGAGTCTACCATTCCAGTTGTCATGTACAATGACTTCTTCGAGGGTTGCCGATTTGAGCTTATTCTCAATTAGCTCAACTTGCTTTCTCGTACTCAACAGAGATTCACAAATACAACATGGGGTGTTTCTTCAACAACTAAGGTTCTTTTGTTAAATACTCTATATGCCTTGCTTCTTTGTGAGTATCCCATAAAGAGACCATCATCAGTTTTAGCATCGAAGGCATTTAGTTGTGTTTTACCGTTGTTGTGGATGAAACACTTACAACCAAAAACATGAAAGTAAGCAACAGTAGGAGTTCTATTATTCCAAACCTCATATGGAGTTTTGCCATGTCTCCCTACTATCATACTCTGTTTCGAGTATGGCAAGTCGTGTTGACAGCCTTGACCCGTAACCTCAAGGTGTATGCTTCGCAATCATGGACTGCCGCTTCCTTCAAGGTTCTGCTTTCTTCTTTCAAAGAACACCATTCTCGCTGTGGTCCTCGGGCCGCAGAGCTCATGCTGGATTCCATTCTGATCGCTGTAATCAGTGATCGCCTTGTTGATAAATTCTCCTCCTCTGTCTGATCTGATCTTGATGATGGAGAGGGATTTCTCATTCTGAATCCTTCTCAGTAGCTCAGGTAACTTGGTCAAGGTTTCGCTTTTCTTGTACAGGAAGATGATCCAAGTGTACCTTGAATAGTCATCTACTACAACAAGTGCATGCTTTCTGCCGCTTAGAGTCCTTGGCTTGATAGGACCAAATAGATCCATATGGAGTAGATCTAAGATCCTTGATGTGAGAGTCGTAGGCTGGACTGGCTTGAATGATGCTCTCGTCTGCTTCCCTTTCTGACAAGCATCACAGAGAGCTTCCTTCTTGAATGCTTCATCTGGAAGTCCCCTGACCAGCTTCTGAGAACTAATCTTGTTGATGGCTTTGAAGTTCAGGTGACATAATCTTTTGTGCCACAACCATCCGTTCTCAGCTATTGTCTTGGATAGAAAACAGGTGTTGGGAGTTCCTGTGTTCCAATCTATCATATAGACATCTCTCCTTCTGAATCCTTGTAGCTTCACTTCTCCATATAGGATATCTATCACCATACATTTCCAAATGGTGAAGACTACTAGATTCTTCTCATCACAAAACTGGCTTATGCTCAGGAGATTATACTTGAGCCCTTTGACATAGTGAACTTTGGATATGACAATATTTCCTCGGTGCATCTCTCCAAAGCCCTTCATTTGTCCTCTAGAGCTATCTCCAAAGGTTACATCTGGGCCTCTTTCTTTGGTGTATTTGGTCAGCATCTTCTTGTTCCCGGTCATGTGCCTCGAGCATCCAGAATCTACAAACCATTCTTCACCTCCAAAGTTTGAATTTGTGGAGATGTAGTAGTAGTCCTTCCACATTTTTTGCAATCATACAAGCAGAGATTTAGGTACCCAAGTCTGTGTGGGTCCTTTCGGGTTAGATGGTTTCCTGGAGAATTGATTTCTCCTTGGATTATTAAAATTATTATTATTATTATTACCCTTGTAAGGTGTGTAAGGTCTAGGTCTGTATCTTCTGTTGGGATTGAATACTGGATATTCCTCAAAATACTGGTAGTGTGGGCTATTTCTAAATCTTTGCTGAGACCATTTATTAAATTTTTGAGGTCTCTACACTTGTTCATTTTGGAAATTAGGATAACCTTGAGGTTTCCAACTGCCCCTCCCATTTTGAAATCTATTTTTAGGGAGTTGTTGATAATAGTGGGCATGTTGTCTGGGCTTATGCTTCTGCCTTGGCCAATGCCTAGTCGCTTGTCTAGGTGGCTGCCTTGTGAACCGTGGCTGCAGCCTAGACTTGTGACTTGGCTGTTGCCTGTTTTTAAATATCGGTTTGTATATAGGCTCATCAGTCGAGACTATTGTTTCTCCCTTGATGAAAGTGGCTTTAGAACTAGAGGGAGTGTGAGGATCATATCTAAGTCCTGATCTGGAATATAGTGGCCTCTTATTAGTACACAATTCGTCCAGAGTTAAAGACGCTTTCAGGGAGGTTATTTCCTGCGCCTGAGTCTTATTTACCTGAGTCAGTTTAGTAAATTCGACCTTCAAATGAGCAAGTGCAGCTGATTTTTCTCTAATTAAAACAGTTTGTTTATTTATCTCAGTTGTGGTGACATCAACCTAGTTTTTCAAATTAGCTGCAGCCTGGTTTTCAAAATCAATTTTGACTGTATTCAGTTCTAGGCTGAGTTTTTCAAAATTATTTTTCAGCTGCCTATTCTCATCTTGCAGCTGAGTCTTCTCTGCTGATACAGATAGGTGTGCAGATTTTAGTGTTTCAAAATCTTTAAATAGCTGATTTACAGATTCGTGCAGATCCATATCTTGTGACATGGCTGAACTATTATTTGAACCAGAGGGCTTTGATGTTACCTCTTCATCAGCTAGGTTGGCCATCAGGCAGTCATACTCTTCATCATCATCAGAGAAGAATCCGCTGCTTGATTCTACGCGCTCTTGATCTTCTCCGATGAGGGCCTTCCTTCTGTCTTCTTTTCTGCTCACCTCCTTCTTGATCTCGTCCTTCTTAAGCTTAGGACAGTCGATTTGGATGTGTCCTGTCTTGTGATAATTGTAGCACTCCACCTTCCAGCTTCCGGCTTTCTGGTTCCTTCTGGGATTCTCCTTATAATTTTTCTTGTATTTGGAATAGTTTTTCCGTAAGTTGCTGAATCTTTGCATTATGAACGCCATCTCTTCCTCAAAATCTAATGGATTTAGAGGCTTTATATCAGATAAGCTCTTGGCGGGGGACTCGGCTGCAAAGGCTATTCCCTTCTCTGTAGGCTCGGTTGAGGATGAACTTGGAAGCTCGAACTCATAAGCCTTCAGATCGGAGAACAACTCTTGGATCTCTATTTTATTAAGATCCTTGGATTCTCTCATGGTCACTGCCTTCATACTCCATTCAGGATTGAGAGATCTTAGTACCTTCAGCGCCATTTCCCTGTTGCCATAAGATTTGCCGAGGGAATTGATCTCGTTGATGATTTCAGTGAACCTTGTGTCCACTTGGTCTATAGATTCGCCATTCTTCATTTTGAAGTTGTCAAACTTTTGAGTAGCGATTGACAACTTATTCTCTTTGATTAGCTTCGTTACCTCACACATTAAGGCTAATGTGTCCCAGATTTCCTTGGCATTCTTGCAATTCTTGATCTTGACCATGATGGATTTGTCAAGAGTTTGATATAGCACGTCTCTGTCCCGGTTGTCAAGGTTGGCCAGCTTTCTTTCTTCGGGAGTCAGCTCTATCCTCTTCTTTGGGATCTTCTCTGGCTTCCCTGCTGCAATCTCCTCTGGAGTGTTGTCCTTCTCGATGGTGAATGGCCCGTCTTCTATGATGCACCACATGTCATCATGGATTGAAGATAAGTGTGCCTGCATCCTTATCTTCCAAAGATCATACTCGTCAACTGAAAACACAGGTAGTCTAGAATGCATGTGTTCCATTTTATAATGGGAGTAAAGATATATCTCTGATATAGATGTGGTTCATGAAATAAATGAACCAACCTCTCCGATACCACTTGTAGGTCACAAGTCGTCCAGGAATAAGTCTAGGGGGGGTGAATAGACATATATAAACTCTTAAGCTCTTTTTTTCACAAAGAGTAAGTTTCTTTAGCTGCTAGATATGCAAATGACTTAGAGTCATTTGTTCTCAATACGTGCGGAAGTCAGCTGATGACGAATACAAAACAACTAATGAAACACTTAATAATGAATGCAGCAGTTGAAGTATGATGCTATAAAACAGTAAAATACTCAGGCAATTATAGTGGTCTCAGAGGTGGGGTAATCCTCTACTAATCCACTTTTCTCCAAACCAGTTGGAGATGAATTCACTATAATTTTCAACCAGTGATAAATATTACAGTGATTCAACCAAATTACAACAGCTTCCAACCAGTAGAAATCCTTGCCATTGTAACACCCTTGACTGCCTTGCACCTCTTGATCCGCGATCCTTGGATGCCTTTACAGTCTCAAACTTCAACCAGTGAAGTACCCCGAACTCAGGATTAAAGACACGAGTTTTTGTCTTCTCCAACTAAGAGCTTCTTCAAGTATGAACTTTTGAGAACCGCTCTTTTCACGATGCTATATTTCGCTTTTAGATTGCTTGAATGCTTTGATTGCTTGAGAATATGTTCGCACCGGGTATTGCTTAACTTTAAATCTTCAGATATATATATATATAGGTGTTGATCCTTGAGCATTTCTTCATAGACATTGCAAATCTGTAACAAATCAGTCCGTTGGAGAGAGACTTCTTTGTTTATTTTTCTGAACGTGGCAAGGCTGGATTCCCATATTTTAATCCATCGATCGACCGTTGTGAAGACTTTGCATGTGAGGCGCCGAATCTTTTGAATATAGTAAGATTAAAGTCTTCAAGGTAGGCCTGGATGAATTATTTAATTCATATCCTTTGCGGGAATCTCTCCAATTTGTCTCTTCACGTTGCATGTGACTTTCCGTAATATTTGACTTTTCAACGCATGCTGACGTGGACTTGGAGTACTTGGCTGATCTCAAGTAGGCTGATGTACAGTCATCTTCTCTGCAGTCTGGACTTCTCTGATGTTGACTGTTTGGGACTCGCCTGATCAGATGGCTTGTCAGAGCTCACTTGACTGCAATCTGGTCAAACATCTCTGATGATTTTTGTTGACCAGAACTTCTCTGACTTAACTCGGCTGTACCTCTCTGATGAACTTAGCTGTACATTTGTACTTAGTCGATTTTTGAGCCTAACTTATTTTGGCCTATAGAAGATACTCATTTGGTTCTTCTTTACATTTTACCAAGTTTTAAACTTAACATAATTTGGTCTATGGAAGATACTCATTTGGTTCTTCCTTACATTTTTGCCAAGTAATAAATATTTGAATTTATATTAATGACATCATCAAAATCTAACAAGTATTCCTAACACCGAGAAGTCCTGTAGATGTCAGTTAGAAATAGGGATAAGGGGGTCACTACCACCTTTGTTGAAAACATGCCATTGCCCTGACAGACTAAAAACATGAGTCTTCTGACTTTTTGGTTGATTCGTTCTGGCTCTTTCGTACAATTAGCCCTTTGTGGCAGTGACTTTTTGAGTTTTCGATAAACCATTTACGAATTATTTAATGCATTATGCTCTAATTGTATGCAAGTACTATGCATGTGCGTCACTTACGAACAAAACTTCATAAAATTTAAACTAAAGTAAAGGTATAAGAATTCCCCTTTTCGAAGCTGGCATATATGCCAATTTTGAAAAGAAAATGACCGAACTCGTGAGAGATATCCACGTATAACACAGGTCAGGAATCAGGCCAAACGTAGTTCAGTTACATGCTTTGAAATTTATGATTACATAAAACCTATCTAGGGTTTAGTTAGCTGGTACGGTCAAATGATATGCTTCTTGCACCATCCATTTCCATAAGTTGTAATGCTCCAACTGGCAACACTTTCTTAACCATGAACGGACCTTTCTAGTTATGTGCAAACTTGCCCTTTGCTTCCTCTTGAATCGGTAGGATATGCTTTAGTACTGATTCACATTTCTTAAATACTCGCAGCTTAACCTTCTTATTGTGGGCTCTAGCCATTCTTTTCTAATAGCATTGTCCGTGGTAGATGGCATTTAGGTAGGGGCGAATCACAAGCCTCTCAACCGTGGGGGCCGAAGTTAATATCTTATATATATTTAAAAATACAAAAGATACATCATCCAAATATAAATAACAAAACAGTAAAGCTAGATGTTAAATATAAAAATACAAAACATCGCCCATCAAAGTGGAACCCGTCGATCCTTCGCGGCCTTGAAATCTTCTATAATTTCATCCAAAGTAATCTTTTCAGCAAGTTCTCTTTCGATATACAAAACCAACCAGTCATTTAGAAAGATGGAAAGTGTTGGTTGAAGAGGACCAAGATTCATATAAGCTCGTCGAATTGTATCTTGTTGATTGACGGGATAATTATAAACTTGATGACGCAAGCGAGGGTCTCGTTCTAATGCACTAAGATCAATATTATTACTATTCATTTGAGCTTTTTTGCAAGGGTTTTCGGTAACCGGACACTAGGTGAAGCCGGGGTATTATCATCTAGATTTGTTGTCTCTTCGACATCTTGAGAAGAAGAACTAACATGTTTTCTTTTAAAAAACTCATGAATGATAGATTGAGTTTTCTTCATCTACATGTCAAACAAAATTAACAATTTTATCACATTTAAATCAATTGAACTATCAAAGTATTAATAATTTCATAAAAAAAAATACTAGGGCAGACTACAAAAGAATCCCAAAATAAAAAGACAAAGAGTGAAAGAGTAGAGGGCAAAACCTAATCGATATCGACGTCTTCTTTCTGCTGGAATGCTGGAGGCCGCTGCAGTTCTGGATGAAGACGATGGTCGTTGTGCTTCCTTCCTGGTCACGAACTGAAGGCGCTGGAGTGGGAAAGAAGTCCATCTTCCTTTTCCAAAAAGAGGTTATAACTTGTGTGGGCTGTGCTTTACTTAATTATACCTGGCTGGGCTCTACTATTTTTTATTTAAAAAGCCCAAGGGCCTTGGCCCCTAAAGGCCCCATAGGGCCTCCGCCCCTGCATTTAGGTGTTTTTCCTCGATCATGGCCAACTGTTCGTACCTTTGTCTGACCCACTCGACTCTTTCTAATTCAGCTTCCATGAGTATACGTAAGGATAGAATTTCCAATTCTGCTAGATCATTGCGTTGAATCCATAAATTAAGGGTTAAGGTGTCGCACCGGTGAAAGTTCAAATGGAAGTGCGTATGCCAAAAATGCAAATGGCAGTTTCTCGTGTCAATCTCTATGTGTATCTTATTGGGATTCGGTGCCTAAAATGAAGGCCCAGCGGAAGCGGTAAAACAAAAATTAATTCGATCTGAATCCCTACGAGGATCGATCCAGCTACGTATATACGAATATATAAACGAAAACACAAGAGATGTAAGAAACTCACCCTTGTAGTACGTTGATTAAATGGATTCCTTCTCTTGAGCTATTCCCCAAGCTTTAGTTGTATATCCCTACGATCAAATGTGCTCCAAGTCCTTGGATGATCCAACGTCGAAAATACAACGCCTCTACTTGCCACGCGCCGGAGAAATGAACGGGATGACGATCACCTTGCTATCCTCCAAGGATACGGCTAGAGCTAGGTGATGAAGCTATTGATTTGTGATTACAACACTCTAAGTGTATAACTCACTTTCTCTCTTTAATTTCATGATTTTTCTCCAAGAATCACCAAGAACACATGAAGAAGAAGAAGACTATGAGAAAAACTTTTTCTCTCTCTCTTGAACTCTTTCTCACGTATGGAATGGCTAGTATGAGTGAGGAGTAGTCTTCACTTTTATTCTTCAATCACCACATGAAATCACCTTTACAATATAAAAGGGAGATTCTATATCTTCTAAGACAAAACACTTCATGATATTAAATCATGAAGTCTTCCACCACATTAGGTGGAAGACAAAGGAGGGGCGACCATCTATAAGGGTAGGAGGAGTTCGGTCCGTTTCGGACTCCCGCGAGTCCAAACAGATAAACTCCGATTCCATTCCGATGTATTTATATCAATTAATTAATCTAATTAATTAATAATATCAAATACATAATAACATAATTAATTTCTCCAAGAAATAATTATATTCATGAATTAAATTAATCACCCAGTAATTTATTTAATTCATTAGGCCGCAAATTAATTTATCCAATAAATCAATTTAGACATCCAATGTCCCAAATTTAGATATCCAATATCTAATATTCATAATGAGAGAAAAGCTTGATTCATTCCATCGTCAATCCTATTGCGCGACTCGGTAGGTCAGTCTCAGTCAGCAATAGAAGGAACAAAAGAGTAGTAGCACCACCTAGCCACCCTGGCGGCCTACACTATACCCCAACTGAGAACGAATGATTGGGATCATTCAAGAACCATTCTGTCGTGAATACCAGTATACATATAAACCCTTCTTTCAAATGTCTCGATCAAGATATAGGGTCACGGTCAGTCAAACCCTATCTGTACTTGACGCTATGCATGCAGTAATACAAATCGAGATCATCAATCTCTCGTGTATCCAATACAACTAGCTCCAATGCTTTGGCCAAAGACTTATGATCTCATTTGCCAATAACCGCATAGGATATATAACCCGCTCACTAACGGGAGAAAGAATTCTATCTTGGTATTCAGTAGGACCTGCTACTTGCCCGTCAAGATGCACGTCAAGGTTGACCCCCGCCTCTCGGTTTACAGAGTCGAACTACTCTAATGAAAATCTTGACGTCACAAGCACATCCCTACTAAATCCTCAAGTCAAAGGTTCACGAATACCCATCACAACCTTTCGATTCCGTCATTGACTGTCCCGGAGTGAAATCCGTGCGACGAATCGAGGGTGAGTCGGTTTGAGTATACTAATCCAATTAGCATACCTATAACGTGTAACACCCCCAAGTTATTCAGGGAATATTACAGCACCGTGAGCCCCGCCGTGGGACCCACAAGGCTTAGCATACGCGGAACTATAAATTTTGACCGAGAAGGTCTACATACAATGGAATGAAGAACAATACAAAGGGTATTCAAAACGTATCCAATGTATCTAAAGACATCACAAATCAATACCTCGGCAAACACAGGCCGGAACATCAAGGAAAATGGAAAATAATACTCGAGTATTCAAAAACGATTCCAGTACAACAACACTGAATGGAGAAACACAAAACATAACCGGAGGAAAGACACAGTATCACGTTTGCCCATCATCTTCATGTCGGCCCGATACCTGCCTGTCCGCTCTCCTGGAACCTGAAATACATGAAAAGTATTTCCCCCATAAAGGGGTTAGCCGTCGAATAGCTAGTGCAAGTATATCAAGTATGAAACACAATACTCCTCGACAATAAAGTAAAGGTAACCGTCAATTCATCAATTCAAGACTAGTATTCCGGAATAACTAAATCTCATAGCATCACAACAATGCATACATGATCAACCATGGAACCGCATCTAGAGGCTACGGAACCCTCAGGGGACCCGTCGGCCCGCCCCAGAGTGGTTAACCCAAATTATCTGTGGAATCGCACCAAAGGCTACGAAACCCTCAGGGGACCTGTCGGCCCGCCCCAGAGTGGATATAAATAAACATGCCATTCATATATCTTACTTTCAAAGTCGAGAACGTATAATCATAAATATATACTTGCCTTTGAGACATCGAGAAATTGAACGGAAAAGAGTATGAGTTCGGTAGGTCCAAGAACGCACTTCCGGCACCTAAACGATTCACAAGGAACATGATAATCAATAACCCATACTCAAACTACACGAAGAAACTCCCGAAACCCGTCTACGATTCACGAAAATACACGGACAAACAACTAGAGGTTGGGAAATCGTCCAAACTCTCGCAAGTCCGAAAACGGCATAATCCAATCCGTAAAACCATAGGAAAAGCATGTATATGGAATAGATACATCATAATCTCAAGGTTCTCAAGCTTCAAATCGGATAAATCGAACGGATCTAAGAAAACCCCCAAAAATCCCAAAAATAGGTTTCTAAGGATTTTTACCTTGATTTGGACGATAGAATGGATTAGATGTTAAATCCTTGTTCTCCAACCAAAAATGTTGATGTTTGAAGATGGATTGCTTCCAATCGCCCAAAATCGCCTCCCCCGAGCTTCTCCCGTCGGAAATGAGTGAAGAAAATTGAAAAATGACGAAATGGAAGTCAACTGTCCAATATATACCCGCCCAGTCTAGCGCATGCTACGCCTCCTTTATTAGCGTGCGCTAGCGAGGTCACCGGGTAGTCCAGTGGCTCCTGCCGGCCCCGTTAGCATGCGCTAACCGACTTTCTTTAGCGTGCGCTAGCCAAAAAGTGGTGTCCAGTAAGTGGAGTCCAGAACCTACTGTCCTCTGTCCTGCTCAAGTCTTAGCGTGCACTACCGCTATGGCTTAGCGTGCATTATGCAACTCTTGTAGCATGCGCTAGCCGAAGCCTAGCGTGTGCTACCTGATAGTCCAGAAAACCTGACAACCTCACTGCCACTGCCAACCAGCCCGTTAGCATGGGCTACGGACGGATGTTAGCGTGTGCTACTATTCATGAATAGCGTGCGCTAACGAACTCCTAGCGCGCGTTAACTGCCAGTCCAGAGAGCAGTCTGGGTTACTGGTTCTGAACTGACTGGTCCCTTAGCGCGTGCTACGGCTCAAAGCTAGCGTGCGCTACTCAAACAGAATTAGCGTGCGTTAGCCTAGGCCTAGCGTACGCTATTTCTCTGATCCAGAATGCTTCCGCAAGGTCTAAACAACACGATCGTGATCCAAACAAGATACGAAACTCTATAACAATATTAACAACATCACCAAGAGTTTACAGAGCGACAAAATAAGAAGGACGGTAAGGTCAAATAGTCAATAAAAAGTACGGGTATTACATTATCCCCCTCTAAAAAGAAGTTTCGTCCCGAAACTTAAGAAATAAAAAGTTCGGGTACTCCGACCGTATTCTCTTCCATTTCCCAAGTCGCCTCCTCGACTCCATGTCTTGACCATTGCACCTTAACCAGTGGAATGGTCTTATGCCGAAGTTGTTTCTCGCGACGCTCAAGGATCTTCACGGGTCTCTTCGGGAAGGTAATATCCTCGGCTACGTCAATCTCACTGTAGTCGATAACGTGGCTCGGATCCGGCACGTACTTTCTCAACTGAGACACATGAAAAACACTATTAACGTTACTCAAAGCTGGAGGCAACGCCAAGCGATAAGCTAAATCTCCAACTCTGTCCAAAATCTCGAAAGGTCTGATATACCTCGGACTAAGTTTCCCCTTTTTCCCGAAACGGAAAACCCCTCTGGTCGGAAACACCTTGAGTAAGACATGATCCCCCACTTCGAACTCCAAGGGTCGATGATGAGTATCAGCATAAGATTTTTGACGGCTCTGGGCAGTCAGCAATCGGTCCCGGATAATAGAAATCTTTTCTTTAGTCTCCATCAATATATCCGGTTCCATTCCAATTAGCTCTGAAGCCTCGTCCCAACATAATGGCGACCTACATCGCCTACCATAAAGTGCCTCGAATGGTGCCATTTTGGTCGACGCATGCCAACTCTTATTATAGGCAAACTCGATCAACGGTAAGTGAAGTTCCCCATCATTACTCCAGTCTAAGGCACAAGCTCGCAACATATCTTCCAACGTCTGAATCGTCCTCTCTGTCTGACCGTCCGACTGAGGATGAAAGGAAGTGCTCAATCTCAACTCAGTACCCAAAGCCTGATAAACGGCCTGCCAAAAATGTGATATGAAACGGCCGTCTCGATCAGAAACAATGGTCTTGAGGGCACCGTGCAACCTTATGATCTCAGCTATAAAAGTTTGAGCCAATCTATCCGGTCCCCAAGTATCCTTAATACCCAAGAAGTGTGCAGACTTGGTCAACCGATCGACAATTACCCAAATCATATTCATTCCGGCCCGAGTTCTTGGCATGCCAGTGATGAAATACATAGAGATGTCTTCCCACTTCCACTCGGGAATGGGAAGCGGCTTCAACAACCCCGCTGGTCGTTGATGTTCGATCTTGACTTGTTGACACGTCAAGCACCGTAGTACAAATTCCGTGACATCCTTCTTCATGTTGTTCCACCAAAAATTTCGTTTCAAGTCCTTATACATCTTACTCGTCCCGGGGTGGATTGAGTAAGGCATAGCATGGGCTTCTCGGAGAATTTTATGTCTCAACTCTAGATCATTCAGAACACAAAGCCTGCCCTGAAATCTCAGAATACTATCCTCGTGAACCATAAA
This sequence comes from Orobanche coerulescens, assembly GCA_033398695.1. Taxonomy (NCBI): domain Eukaryota; kingdom Viridiplantae; phylum Streptophyta; class Magnoliopsida; order Lamiales; family Orobanchaceae; genus Orobanche; species Orobanche coerulescens. The sequence continues at coordinate 67,329,601 of CM065803.1, forward strand.
GCCAGGAGCTTTTCCTTTAATTACATCCTCCTTCAGTTGAGAAATCATCGGGTCACTCCACTGTTTCCCTTTGATGTTGTCAACCAAGGACGAAGTAATTTCGAGAGTACACAACTGTCCTTGTACTCATTGAAGCCAAACTTCTATTCCTTGCTCGATTAAATCCTGACGAATCTTCGTCTCAGATGTAAGAACCTCGAGCATTTGAAGAGATGCCGATTTGCGGCTCAAAGCATCCGCAACGACATTGGCGTGTCCGGGGTGGTACATAATTTCTAAATCGTAATCCTTTATCAACTCTAACCAATGTCTCTGTCTCATATTCAGCTCCTTCTGACTGAAATATACTTCAGGCTCTTGTGATCGGTATAAATCCGACACGGAGAACCATATAAATAATACCGCCAAATCTTGAGTGTGAAGACAATTGCGGCCAATTCCAAATCGTGAGTAGGATAATTCATCTCATATGGCTTTAATTGTCGTGATGCAAAAGCTATCGTCTTATCATGCTGCATAAGCACACAACCAAGACCTTGACCCAAAGCGTCACTATAAACTGCAAAGCCCTCACTACCATGTGGTAAGGTTAAAATCGGCGCTGAAGTCAAACGTCTCTTCAGCTCATCGAAGCTCTGTTGCCTCTCATCCGCCCAAACAAACTTTTCGGTCTTCTGGAGTAATTTTGTAAGCGGCCGAGCGAGTTTCGAGAACCTCTCGACAAACGGACGGTAATACCCAGCAAGGCCCAAAAAGCTACGAACTTCCTTAACATTTTTAGGCGGTGCCCAATCTAGCACTGCCTCAATCTTCTGCGGGTCTACACTGTAATATCCGGAATTTCTACTACTGTTGTTTGATATTATTTTATCCGAGTTATATTGTACAATGTGGAATCTGTATAGTATGGATAAAATAAATAAAGGACTGAGATGTCAGTATCGGTATAATTGTCGTATCTGGTCGACAGTTGCATTTGAGGATATCGTGTATCAGGTTATCGTACTTTCGATATAGAGTATATCGTATAAGAATATTATTGGATTCAGTGTTTGTGTTCAGTGGGTCTTATGTTCGTTTTTGGTATATCGAGATGTTGGACAAGAATAGCTGAAAATGGTTAAGTGTAAAATTATTAGCGCACGCTAATAATCATGAGTAACGCACGCTATCGTGAAGGTTTAGCGCACGCTACGGATATAAGATAACGCACGCTAATGCAGTCCGATCGGGAGGAATCTACGCGTGGACCAGGCCACTTTTGGCACACGTTCTGATAAGTCAACGGATGTTGTAATGTAGTGTTAGCGCACGCTAATGCATGTTGATTAGCGCACGCTAACTGTATATCGATCAACAGGGAATCTTGGCTTTATTGGTTGCTTTCGGCATGTGGGGTCATGAGCATCTTCGTGGTAGGTGTATACTGTAGCAAGTCAACTGGTATTAGCGCACGCTAAATGTAAGGACTTGCGTACGCTAGACAGTGTAAGTTACATACGCTAATGCATGGGCATTACGTACGTAAGCACATGTACGAAGCCAGGCAGTAGCCTCTGGACTGTGATAGCGCATGCTAACAAAGTCAGTTAGCGCACGCTAAGGCTGTTGCGCACGCTAAACATAAGGTTTAGCACACGCTAGTAATATACTTTATAAAAAGGGACACAAGGTTGCTATGAAGCATTTCGTCCATTCCTTCCTTGCAACCGAGAGAGTGAGTTTTTAGAGAGAAGTTTGAGGTCCCAAACACTGAGAGATGATGATCTTTAACAAAGATTAAGCTAAGGAACATGGATTAAAGTCTTGTTCTTGAAATTATTGATGATTCATGGAATGAAGTTGATTGTTCTCCTTCATGGTTCGTCTATACAAGGGAATCACTCTTTATCTTTGGATTTCATTTGGATTGATTATTGATGTTCTTGAGTTGATGATTATCATATATTCGAGTTGATGAGCATGATAACGAGCTGGATTACCGAACTAAATTAGTGTTGTTATCAATATATGAGTATTGATATGTTTCGTATGGTTTTCGATGGAATTCAAGAGATATGTTGATGTAATTCCCTTCTTCAACTCGGATTTTTGATGTTTTGTTGGTTACTTCGCGTGGTAACGATTATGGTGGTGCTGTTATGATTCTTGAAGTTATATGAATTGTATGTCGAAGATCATGATGAATAAGGATTTTTAGATGTTAGAACACATCGGATTATGTCATTTTATGGATCATGAACGTGAATTCGGATAATTCGTGTTCTTGAAGAACTATTGAATTATATATGTCATGATTCATATGAATAAGAACTGGAAATTGGAAAGGTTACGGATGATTTTGGAATATGATTATTCATGATAATAACCGGTAAATTGTTCTATGAATTTACCAAATATGAACAAGAAGGAATTTTGTTGATTCGTGTTTAAAGATAAAAGTTGGAATCGAATATGTTATAAAATCCTTAATATCGAGATGAGTTGATCATTGATATGATGGAAGTGTTAGACGATGCTTGGAATGCATGCCACTGTACAGCATTAGCGCACGCTAAGCTTACTGGCTAGCGCACGCTAACGGGAGCAACTTAGCGCACGCTACGTTATGCGTTTAATGTGCGCTAAGTAGGCAGACAGTGCAGTATTTTTGTGTTTTGATTATGAATTCGTGATGGTTTGATTTGGTTTGTTCTGACTGCGTTTCTTCGAGGTTGTGTTGAACCGTTGAGTTCGATTGGTTAGTTTTGTCGGTTGTTGATTGTTATCGGATATGTGTTATTTGATTACTTCGATAGGTTGAGATTATTGATCGGCGATTATAATCGGATGTTGCGGTCGTATTCGAGTATGTCCGTTGTGTTGCTTTTGATCGGGGCTGAGAAGCTCGTAGAGAAAGGCAATGTGTTCGGTAGCAGCTTTGTGGTATCGGTATCGAGGCAAGTTATTACTTGCTCAGTCATAATATTTAATGAATGGTTTCAGTTTCATTTCGTTTATAATGCATATATCGATGATTATTATTGTGAACTCTGGGTATTTGGATTGTATATCGTTCTTCCGATTTTGGGAGGTAAATCATAATGTATATGCTTTATCTCAGTTATTGGTATGTTCGGGTATCGAGGTTACATTATGGTAAAGACGAGGATATGAGTATCTATAGTTCATTGTACGTTTGGATCGCCGAGCATTGAGGATAATTGCCGGTGATGATTTGACATCGAGATTGCTCCTGAAGGACTCGGGACAAGTATCTTAGTTTGATTTGGTTTAGTGTTAATGATGTTGATCATGCAGGTTGTCATTCATGTTGCTGAACATGAAGTCGTCCTAGTTGTTTCATCATAGTGTCGTTCATGTTTGATTCATATGTTGTTCATGTTTATGAACATTTTGATTTGCATATGTATATGCATAATTGTGTTGCTTGTGTTGTGTTGATCCGATGGGATCGTGTGAGCTATGCTGAGGGCGCTGGATCGGATGTCCACCTCGTGTTGGTCCGACGGGATCATCTGGGATCTATGCTGAGGGCGCTGGATCATTGGACGGATTTTTCCACCTCGTGTTGGTCCGACGAGATCATCTTGGGATCTATGCTGAGGGCACTGGATCATTGGATTACCCAGTATCGTGTTGATGGAATCATGTGGATTCGCATCGTTGGTTTTATATATGTTATTGTTGTGCATATGTATATTGTTGGTTATCCACCTCGTGTTGATCTGGTAGGATCATCTTGGGATCTATGCTGAGGGCGCTGGATCATGGGATTTCCATTGAGTATACATAGTTGTTATTGTTTTTGAGCATATTGACGTTGTCATATGTGTATGCATTTGTAGGTCTTGTGTTAGGACCTTGTCCGTATTGCATTGATCTGATCTCGGATTAGACTGATATGATTATCGTGGCACATCATATCTCGAGATATGTTCCGTATTTCCTTTGGTCTTTGTCTTTGATGGACAATCGGTTATCGTCTTGGGATTTGATGATGTTATTCGATGGATCGTATTGGTCAGAACTGGTATATTTTCGTATCGTGAGTTGGTGATGATAGTTTGAGAATCTTGAGTATTGTTTGAGGTACAATACAGATATTATGTTCGATTTTATTGGTTAATTGAGTACGGGATGTGAAATGTGATAATGGTTATTCTGATGAGAATTGTTTGAGTTAGTCAAGTTACTACGATAAGACTACATTGGTCGCATTCTTATTTTGTATTCTCATTGGTATGTAATTATTAATGTGATGTGACGGTTATCATTGTTGGATATCATGGATGACCCCGTCGTGGGCTTTCTTTTTAGGTTCTTGGAATATCGAGCTTGTAGCGGTCGTGGAGAGATGAGCTTCCCGGAGGATACTGGCTAGGACATGTTTGTATTGAGTTTCCTGATCAGTTGCTGTATTCCGCTGCGTGAGTATTTTGAAATGACCTTTTGTTTCTGGTAATTTGAGTTACTCTGGAAATCGTTTTCTAAACTATTGAGTTTCAGTCGTTTAGCCTTGCCCTTTTCAAAACAAGATTTCACGACGGTTTTGATAAACAGATTTTATATAGTCTTCAAATATTTTAAAGATAGTACTGTCGTTAGCCTCTTGGGCATTTGTAAATGTTTGCGAAAATTTCCTTCAGCCTTGTGGGTTCCATCTCGGGGCCCACAGCGCTGTAATATTTCCGGTTAAATCTGGGGGTGTTACAGAATATGGTATAGGAGCTTATGTTCAGAAAACCTAGGCATTTGGGTCGAGTTGGGTCGCGTTTTGGTTGCGTCATTCGAGTTGTCGATTGACTAATACTAGAGCCGTGAGTTTTTGTTGTTCACTCAGGCTTGTACGTTATGTGATTTACCAGTGTGGTATTGGGTTTGTTGTAAACTTTTCCAAATGGTGTTAACGAGATTCTCTGGAATGAGAAGTATTGTGTTCTTGAGTTGAACTGGTTTTGCAAAATGTGTGTTTTGAAAATATCTGTGTCGAGTATTTTCTTGAGTCGAGACGTGTGCCAGTATCACGGGGAATCATCGGCTTCACGATCTGTAAGTTTTTGGATGTTTGAATTTCATTGAGATTTATTCCCGTTCTAAGTTGATATGTTTTGAGATTCAGAAGGATATTATGCTTCACAGTATGAGATGACAGAGTGAGACAGGATTGATGATCTTGAGAAACTATGATTTTGGGAATTAATATATCGGTTAGATTTCGGAACGGAATTGTGCCTTTGGGAGAAATTTTGTGCATTGTTGAGAAGAACATGTAGCCATGCTAATTCATTTTGATATATGAACTGCTTTTGAACATTTGAAAATATACTTTTCAAAATGAATGTTTTACGGACGTTTTACGGAAAATGATTTTGGGCCGAGACCTAATCAATTTTGAAATAGTTTTGTAACTCAGGACTTGAGGTCCATAAGAGTTTTCTACTATATAAACTTCTTGTAATGCGGAACGAGATATGGGCTGAGACCCTAGTGTTTGAAAAAGGCTTTTTAATTTTCATAAAACTCTCGGGATTTGTAAAACTCTTTATCAATCGTTTATTTATTTCGTTCCTACCTTTTGAGGTTTTGGTTTACTCGTTCAAATGAAACTTCTCGGGAAGTCTTTCGCTGTATTTGATTTGTCGATTTATCAATGTTTTGTCATATCATATTAGAGGTGATCCAGGATGGATTAATGGTTGACGTTGTTAGCCATATGTGGAAAAAGGAGTTTTACCGGAGCCTATACGTTGAGATTTTGGATTCTATCGTGCAGTCTACGACCGAATGTCGGTGGAATTTGTGACGAATGACCGTATACAGGGGTATAGATGTGGTCAATCATTTGCATAGTTTTCATTTTTTTTAAACTTCGAAATCGTGTGGATTCGAAGGAAACTGTTATTGAATACTTGGCATTAGCGAGCCAGTTAATTTTTCAAAAATTGATTTCGTGGTCTTACGAAAATTTCTGTTTTGAGTTTTGAAATTTTTGAAAGAACTTTCGAAAGTTTGTCTTCTTGACGAGACTGTATGATTTCAAACTAGTTTTGAAAATGTGATTGATAACCATACGCATTTAATATATATTACATATCATGGTGAAGTTGTGAGTGTGACTCATGAACTGGATAATATATCAGTGTGGAACGATGAATAGGGATCCGAACTTTGATATGGTAGTTTGATTATCCAGGGATGATCGGTTGATTTATCGGATAAGAGAAATACTGCGTTTTGTAGACTCGTGTATAGAATGTAATCTTGAAACTTTGTATTTTGTGAAACTGGAGCATATGTGCTAGGTGGCTCTACTGATGTGATGGTAACACTTCTTTGAATTTTGAACAGTACTGATTGGTCATTCCCACTCCATGTATGATTTGGGATGTTCGCCGATTTGCGACTGGTTGTTCGTACGCCTGAGAGGTTCGTTCAACAGTCGGTTGTGTTTATTGAGATCCACTGTATGTGATTGGTGTGTTGTTTTGAGAATTTTGCTCTTTCATGTATCGGTTTTCTGTGGTTCTGTGTTGATCGTGTTGGAGCTTACCGTGTGAAGGTATTCTCGATTATCGTTGATCGTTCGTTTGTCGTATTAGAGTTTAGCATTTCGATGATATTCCCGGCTAAATTGTTAATTTATCAGTGTTAACGATCGTATGAGCGTTCAGACATTGTGTCGATATTTCGTGGTCTGTTGTCATTGTTTTGGATAGTTGTTTCACAGTTGTATCATGTATTATTGATTTGTATCCGGATTGGGATTTGATTGTGCGATCAGGTAGACAGGATTTGATTCGGATGGATTATTTCATCTGACGATGATATAATTTTGTTGAGACTCATGGAATTATAATTGTAGGCGTATTGAGGCTATACAGTGAGTCACTTGCTAGTATCTCAGGAGATCGTCGACTCTTACGCATTTGTAAGTATACGTTTTTGGTTATTCAGAATGATGATGATTGATCGTTGTCGTGATGGTTTTGGGATATTTTGGGTTGAACCGTATGTTTGTTTGTTTTTATGACGGCTTGCAAGTTTCGAGGCCGAAACTTATTTTAAGTGGTGTAGAATGTAATATCCGTAATTTCTACTACTGTTGTTTGATATTATTTTATCCGAGTTATATTGTACAGCGTGGAATCTGTATAGTATGGATAAAATAAATAAAGGACTGAGATGTCAGTATCGGTATAATTGTCGTATCTGGTCGACAGTTGCATTTGAGGATATCGTGTATCAGGTTATCGTACTTTCGATATAGAGTATATCGTATAAGAATATTATTGGATTCAGTGTTTGTGTTCAGTGGGTCTTATGTTCGTTTTTGGTATATCGAGATGTTGGACAAGAATAGCTGAAAATGGCTAAGTGTAACATTATTAGCGCACACTAATAATCATGAGTAGCGCACGCTATCGTGCAGGTTTAGCGCACGCTACGGATATAAGATAACACACGCTAATGCAGTCCGATCGGGAGGAATCTACGCGTGGACCAGACCACTTTCGGCGCACGTTCTGATAAGTCAACAGATGTTGTAATGTAGTGTTAGCGCACGCTAATGCATGTTGATTAGCGCACGCTAACTGTATATCGGTCAACAGGGAATCTTGGCTTTATTGGTTGCTTTCGGCATGTGGGGTCACGAGCATCTTCGTGGTAGGTGTAGACTGTAGCAAGTCAACTGGTATTAGCGCACGCTAAATGTAAGGACTTGCGTACGCTAGACAGTGTAAGTTACGTACGCTAATGCATGGGCATTACGTATGTAAGCACATGTACGAAGCCAGACAGTAGCCTCTGGACTGCGATAGCGCACGCTAACAAAGTCAGTTAGCGCACGCTAAACATAAGGTTTAGCGCACGCTAGTAATGTACTTTATAAAAAGGGACAGAAGGGTGTTATGAAGCATTTCGTCCATTCCTTCCTTGCAATCGAGAGAGAGAGTTTTTAGAGAGAAGTTTGAGGTCCCAAACACTGAGAGATGATGATCTTTAACAAAGATTAAGCTAAGGAACATGGATTAAAGTCTTGTTCTTGAAATTATTAATGATTCATGGAATGAAGTTGATTGTTCTCCTTCATGGTTCGTCTATACAAGGTAATCACTCTTTATCTTTGGATTTTGTTTGGATTGATTATTGATGTTCTTGAGTTGATGATTATCATATATTCGAGTTGATGAGCATGATAACGAGTTGGATTACCGAACTAAGTTAGTGTTGTTATCAATATATGAGTATTGATATGTTTCGTATGGTTTTCGATGGAATTCAAGAGATATGTTGATGTAATTCCCTTCTTCAACTCGAATTTTTGATGTTTTGTTGGTTAATTCGCGTGGTAACGATTATGGTGGTGCTGTTGTGATTCTTGAAGTTATATGAATTGTATGTCGAAGATCATGATGAATAAGGATATTTAGATGTTAGAACACATCGGATTATGTCATTTTATGGATCATGAACGTGAATTCGGATAATTCGTGTTCTTGACGAACTATTGAATTATATATGTCATGATTCATATGAATAAGAACTGGAAATTGGAAAGGTTACGGATGATTTTGGAATATGATTATTCATGATAATAACCGGTAAATTGTTCTATGAATTTACCAAATATGAACAAGAAGGAATCTTGTTGATTCGTGTTTAAAGATAAAAGTTGGAATCGAATATGTTATAAAATCCTTAATATCGAGATGAGTTGATCATTGATATGATGGAAGTGTTAGACGATCCTTGGAATGCAGGCAACTGTACAGCATTAGCGCACGCTAAGCTTATGGCTAGCACACGCTAACGGGAGCAACTTAGTGCACGCTACGTTATGCGTTTAACGTGCATTAAGTAGGCAGACATTGCAATATTTTTGTGTTTTGATTATGAATTCGTGATGGTTTGATTTGGTTCGTTCTGACTGCGTTTATTCGAGGTTGTGTTGAACTGTTGAGTTCGATTGGTTAGTTTTGTCGGTTGTTGATTGTTATCGGATATGTGTTATTTGATTACTTCGATAGGTTGAGATTATTGATCGGCGATTATAATCGGATGTTGCGGTTGTGTTCGAGTATGTCCGTTGTGTTGCTTTTGATCGGGGCTGAGAAGCTCGTAGAGAAAGGCAATGTGTTCGGTAGCAGCTTTGTGGTATCGGTATCGAGACAAGTTATTACTTGCTCAGTCATAATATTTAATGAATGGTTTCAGTTTCATTTCGTTTATAATGCATATAGCGATGATTATTATTGTGAACTCTGGGTATTTGGATTGTATATCGTTCTTCCGATTTTGGGAGGTAAATCATAATGTATATGCTTTATCTCAGTTATTGGTATGTTCGGGTATCGAGGTTCCATTATGGTAAAGACGAGGATATGAGTATCTATAGTTCATTGTACGTTTGGATCGCCGAGCATTGAGGATAATTGCCGGTGATGATTTGACATCGAGATTGCTCCTGAAGGACTCGGGACAAGTATCTTAGTTTGATTCGGTTTAGTGTTAATGATGTTGATCATGCAGGTTGTCATTCATGTTGCTGAACATGAAGTCGTCCTAGTTGTTTCATCATAGTGTCGTTCATGTTTGATTCATATGTTGTTCATGTTTATGAACATTTTGATTTGCATATGTGTATGCATAATTGTGTTGCTTGTGTTGTGTTGATCCGATGGGATCGTGTGAGCTATGCTGAGGGCGCTGGATCGGATGTCCACCTCGTGTTGGTCCGACGGGATCATCTTGGGATCTATGCTGAGGGCGCTGGATCATTGGACGGATTTTTCCACCTTGTGTTGGTCCGACGAGATCATCTTGGGATCTATGCTGAAGGCACTGGATCATTGGATAACCCAGTATCGTGTTGATGGAATCATGTGGATTCGCATCGTTGGTTTTATATATGTTATTGTTGTGCATATGTATATTGTTGGTTATCCACCTCGTGTTGATCTGGTAGGATCATCTTGGGATCTATGCTGAGGGCGCTGGATCATGGGATTTCCATTGAGTATACATAGTTGTTATTGTTTTTGAGCAATTGACGTTGTCATATGTGTATGCATTTGTAGGTCTTATGTTAGGACCTTGTCCGTATTGCATTGATATGATCTCGGATTAGACTGATATGATTATCGTGGCACATCATATCTCGAGATATGTTCCGTATTTCCTTTGGTCTTTGTCTTTGATGGACAATCGGTTATCGTCTTGGGATTTGATGATGTTATTCGATGGATCGTATTGGTCAGAACTGGTATATTTTCGTATCGTGAGTTGGTGATGATAGTTTGAGAATCTTGAGTATTGTTTGAGGTACAATACAGATATTATGTTCGATTTTATTGGTTAATCGAGTACGGGATGTGAAATGTGATAATGGTTATTCTGATGAGAATTATTTGAGTAAGTCAAGTTACTACGATAAGACTACATTGGTCGCATTCTTATTTTGTATTCTCATTGGTATGTAATTATTAATGTGATGTGACGGTTATCATTGTTGGATATCATGGATGACCCCGTCGTGGGCTTTCTTTTTAGGTTCTTGGAATATCGAGCTTGTAGCGGTCGTGGAGAGATGAGCTTCCCGGAGGATACTGGCTAGGACATGTTTGTATTGAGTTTCCTGATCAGTTGCTGTATTCCGCTGCGTGAGTATTTTGAAATGACCTTTTGTTTCTGGTAATTTGAGTTACTTTGGAAATCGTTTTCTAAACTATTGAGTTTCAGTCGTTTAGCCTTGCCCTTTTCAAAACAAGATTTCACGACGGTTTTGATAAACAGATTTTATATAGTCTTCAAATATTTTAAAGATAGTACTGTCGTTAGCCTCTTGGGCATTTGTAAATGTTTGCGAAAATTTCCTTCAGCCTTGTGGGTTCCATCTCGGGGCCCACGACGCTGTAATATTTTTGGTTAAATCTGGGGGTGTTACATACACGAACCCCTTCGGTCGAAATCACATGGCCGAGAAACAAAACTTCTTCTAACCAGAATTCACATTTCGAGAATTTTGCATAGAGGTGCCCGGTTCTCAAAATATCTAGTACCAAACGCAAGTGTCGGGCATGTTCCTCTTTATCTCGAGAATAGATAAAAATATCGTCAATAAAGACGACCACACACCTGTCGAGATACTCGATGAAAATCTTATTCATTAACTGCATGAATACTGCCGGTGCATTAGTCAACCCAAAGGGCATAACTACAAATTCATAATGCCCATATCTCGTCCGAAATGCCGTCTTCAGAACGTCGGACTCTCTCACCCTGAGTTGATAATACCTTGATCTTAAATCAATTTTCGAGAAAACTGCAGCCCCTTGCAATTGATCAAATAAATCGTCTATACAAGGTAAAGGATACTTGTTCTTGATGGTCACTTTGTTTAGCTCACGGTAGTCGATGCACAAATGTAGTGAACCATCTTTCTTCCTCATAAAAAGAACAGGCGCGCCCCAAGGCGAAGCGCTCGGTCTGATGTACCCTCTTTCCAGAAGTTCTCCCAACTGATTCTATAATTCTTGCATCTCGGAAGGTGCCATCCGATAAGGTGCTTTAGAAATCGGATCCGCATCTGGCTCTAAGTCCACAGAAAATTCTATCTCCCGATCTGGCGGTAATCCCGGGAGATCGTCTGGGAAAATGTCGGGATACTCATTAACAACCGGAATCGAAGAGAAATCGACTTCGCCCCCTTCCGTTTTCAAGGCGTAACACCAATAGCCCGTACAACCTTTATGCAAAAGTTTTACGGCCTTCATGGCGCTGATAAGTAACTTGGATTGGTCCGACTTACGTCCCAAAAATGAGTACTCAGATCCGTCTTTAGTCATCATAGTGATAACCTTGGTACGGTAATTCATAATCGCCTGGTGATTATCAAGCCAATCCTCGCTGAGGATCACGACCTCGCCTACCATATCAACTACAATCAGATTCGATAACCATTCCATACCGGATATAATCACCGGAAAATCTCTAATCTCCGGGTTCCCCACAATTCTATCCCCGCTAGGTAGTTTCACAATGAAGGGATCGCAAGCAGTCATACAAGTTATATTCAAACGGCGTACACACTCCAAGGAAATAAAAGAATGTGTAGCACCCGTATCAAAAAGCACACGAACTAGATGAGATAAAATATGAATGGTATCTGAAGCTACTGCCACATCGGGTTCGTCTGTTCGACGCATCTCATACACTCGTGGTTGTACCGAACCGACGCTAGAGTTTCCTCCTCCAGCGTTCTGACCCCATCCCCGACCCCTGCCGTAATTCTGCTGAGATTGACCAAAAGATTGCCACTGATTAATGCCTTGGTCAAGTGGTGCTGGGGCAGAAGCCCGAGTGTCTAAAGTCTGATTTGGTTCGGAACAATAAGACGCTCTATGTCCCATCTGTCCGCAAGTGTGACACTTCAACGGCGGAAAATTGCATTCCAAATTAACATGGCGTGGACGACCACAATTATAGCAAGTTACAGTGCGATTTGTGGTGCCCGGAGCAGAACGGAAACCCCTCTTTCCTTTAGCAGAATGTGACGACTGTCCGGCAGAACAGTTAGTCGTCTGTGACCTATGGAAGTTGCCACTCTTAGAGCCAGAAAAATTTCCCGCGATCTTCTGCTTCTTCGATTCTTCAGTGGTATCGTTGTCGGGGCTTAACATATCATGGGCCAAAGCTCTGTCCTGATATTCCTCCAGTGTGGTGCAAGCAAATCCGGCCATGTACCGCCGTAAATCCATATTCATCCGCATATCAAAATAACGTATCTTATCACATTCGTTTCGCACTTGATCCTTTACATGGATCAATTGTTGGTTGTACTCTACAATTACTTGCGAAACAGGAATGTTCTGCGGTTTAGCCTCGAAAAAGGCTCGAATTCGGCCCTCTCGCACCGGCCAAGGACAAAACTCGACCTCCAAAAGCTCTTTAAATTCATCCCACGTGGCAACACGATCCTGTGGCTTGATGACTTTCCACCATGTAGCGGCCTTCTAAGTGAGGAAATACTGAGCAATCGGTACTTTCCTCACTTCGGGGCAATCAACCGCTTCAAAAATTTTCTCCAACTCCGCTAGCCAATCTTCCCAACCTAACGGGTCTGTGGCACCGCCAAACTGTGGAGGGTGCATACGGATTACATTCTGAAGCAAGGCATCCGCGTTCGGGTTTGGATTATTCAGCTAAACGGTTTGGGCTAAAATGGTCATCTGGGTAGCCAATTGTTGAAGTACATTCGCAACTCCAACGTCCGCGCTGTTCCCGTGTCCAGTCGACTGGTCGTGCTGACTTTCGGTGTCAGGATGCACCGAGTTCGACAAACTGGGGTTGGTTGACCCCGCAACAGAACTGAGGGAAACAGCCGTGCCACGTCCTCGTCCACATCTACGGCCACGACCACGACCTCGTCCCCTACCAACTGACATACTGAAGAACACACAAGGCACGTAAGTACAATTCAATCGCACATCATCGTAGTGACCGATCTTCAAGAATACCAAAAATAGAAGCAAAACGAATAAGGAAACACCAGAAGAGTGATAATGTGGGCAAATGATGACTCAATCGACCCAAAAGACCGACAACCTAGGTATTCATAGACCTAAGCTCTGATACCATATTCTGTAACACCCCCAAGTTATTCAGGAAATATTACAGCGCCGTGAGCCCCGCCGTGGGGCCCACAAGGCTTAACATAGGCGGAACTATAAATTTTTACCGAGAAGGTCTACATACAATAGAATGAAGAACAATACAAAGGGTATTCAAAACGTATCCAATGTATCTAAAGACATCACAAATTAATACCTCGGCAAACACAGGCCAGAACATCAAGGAAAATGGAAAACAATACTCGAGTATTCAAAAACCATTCCAGTACAACATCACTGAATGGAGAAACACAAAACATAACCGGAGGAAAGACACAGTATTACGTTTGCCCATCATCTTCATGCCGACCCGATACCTGCCTGTCCGCTCTCTTGGAACCTGAAATACATGAAAAGTATTTCCCCCATAAAGGGGTTAGCCGTCGAATAGCTAGTGCAAGTATATCAAGTATGAAACACAATACTCCTCGACAATAAAGTAAAGGTAACCGTCAATTCATCAATTCAAGACTAGTATTCCGGAATAACTAAATCTCATAGCATCATAACAATTCATACATGATCAACCATGGAACCACACCTAGAGGCTACAGAACCCTCTGGGGACCCGTCAGCCCGCCCTAGAGTGGTTAACCCAAATTATCCGTGGAATCGCACCAAAGGCTACGAAACCCTCAGGGGACCTGTCAGCCCACCCCATAGTAGATATAAATAAACATGCTATTCATATATCTTACTTTCAAAGTCGAGAACGTATAATCATAAATATATACTTGCCTTTGAGACATCGAGAAATTGAACGGAAAAGAGTATGAGTTCGGTAGGTCCAACAACGCGCTTCCGGCACCTAAACGATTCGCAAGGAACATGATAATCAATAACCCATACTCAAACTACACGAAGAAACTCCCGAAACCCGTATACGATTCACGAAAATACACGGACAAACAACTAGAGGTTGGGGAATCACCCAAACTCTCACAAGTCCGAAAAAGGCATAATTCAATCCGTAAAACCGTAGGAAAAGCATGTATATGGAATAGATACATCATAATCTCAAGTTTCTCAAACTTCAAAATGGATAAATCGAACGAATCTAAGAAAATCCCCAAAATTCCCAAAAATAGGGTTCGAAGGATTTTTACCTTGATTTGGACGATAGAATGGATTAGATGTTGTTAAATCCTTGTTCTCCAACCAAAGATGTTGATGTTTGAAGATGGATCGCTTCCAATCACCCAAAATCGCCTCCCCCGAGCTTCTCCCGTCAGAAATGAGTGAAGAAAAATGAAAAATGAAAAATGACGAAATGAAGTCAATTGTCCAATATATACCCGCCCAGTCTAGCGCATGCTACTAGCGTGCACTAGCGAGGTCACCGGGTAGTCCAGTGGCTCCTGCCGGCCCCGTTAGCGTGCGCTAACCGCCTTTCTTTAGCGTGATCTAGCCAAAAAGTGGTGTCCAGTAACTGGAGTCCAGAACCTACTGTCCTCTGCGCTGCTCATGTCTTAGCGTGCGCTACTGCTATGGCTTAGCGTGCGTTATGCAACTCTTGTAGCGTGTGCTAGCCGAAGCCTAGCGTGCGCTAGCGGAAGCCTAGCGTGCGCTACCTGATAGTCCAGAAAACCTGACAACCTCACTGCCTCTGTCAACCAGCCCGTTAGCGTGCGCTACGGACGTTTGTTAGCGTGCACTACTATTCATGAATAGCGTGCACTAACGAACTCCTAGCGCGCGTTAATCGCCACCAGAGCGATGCAGGTTATCGGGTTCGACTGACCGGGTCCCTTAGCGCGCGCTACGGCTCAAAGCTAGCGTGCGCTACTCAAACAGAATTAGCGTGCGTTAGCCTAGCCTAGCATACGCTATTTCTCGGACCCAGAACGCTTCCGCAAGGTTTAAACAACATGATCGTGATCCAAACAAGATACGAAACTCTATAACAATATCAACAACATCACCAAGAGTTTACAGAGCGACAAAATAAGAAAGACGGTAAGGTCAAACAGTCAACAAAAAGTACAGGTATTACATAACGTCTGCTCCCACTAAACATTAGCGTTCGACAGGTACTCTCCATGTCAAAGAACACATTATACAAGTCTTCACATAAACTTAACGCCCAGTCAAGTTTCATCGACTTGCGAATGATTAAGTATTTGAGCTATAAATCTTTCCAGTGCCGACCCCCTAATCCAATAAGGAGTGGAACGTTTTGCTCTCAAATATACGGACTAGTTTCTATATATATATTTACGAGTTAAGAATACCAGTAAATAAAGAAACATTCATTATATAAATAATTTACATAATTACAAGTACAATGCCCTCACTCAACATCCTCTGAGTGGCATTCGAGGGCATACTCCTAACATATATATATATATATATATATATATATCATCTTTTGAATTATCTTTTTCAAGTTGTTATTGGCTGCTTCGACTGCTCCATTCATCTAAGACTGATAGATGGATGTATGGTGTAATCTTGAATCGTTCACATAGGTTTTTTGCATTGTCGGTAATCAATGTCTGTGGAAAACTAGAATAGGAAATGAATTTATTCCTCATAAAGTCTGTTACTGCCTTCTTAGTCACGTGCTTGTACGAGGCTGATTCGACTCATTTTGTGAAATATTCTAAGGACACCAACAAGAAGTGGTGTCCATTTGATGCTGGCGAGTTGATCATCCCAATTACATCCATCCCCACAGAGCACAAGATCATGGGGTAGTCATGTTATGTAACTCCAGAGGTGGGGAATGAATGAAATCACCATGTAGTTGGCACTTCATACACCTTCTAGCATGGTCAATATAATCCTTGTCCATGGTCATCCAATAGTAGCCAGATCTTAAGATTTTCTTTGCCAACATATGCTCGTTCATATGCGACCTACAAATTCCTTCATGGACTTCCTTCATTAGGTTTCAGCTTCTTCTTCATCTACACACCTTAAAAGATTCACATCATGCCCTTTCTTATACAGAATTTCTCCATCGAGGAAGAACTTAGTAGACATACGCCTTAGAAAATCCTTTTCGATGGCGGTTGCTTCGGAAAGATAAGTTAAAGTCTTTAGGAACTCCTTGATATCAACAAATCATGGTTATTCATTCTGATTTCTCTCTATCCCCAAACAAGTTGATGGCTGCTCTAGGTTACGGATAGGGATAGGATCCATTTGATCGGGTCCGACCATCGAAGACGACGTTGTTAATGCATCCGCAAGCACATTCCTGCTTGTGGAAGGTGATGAAACTCAATATTTCGAAACTTATTATCGATACTTTTGACACTGTAATGATAAAACATGATCTGAGAATCCCTAATAATCTATTCATGACAAGTGTGACTGATAAATAGTTTTGAATCACTATACACTTTCAACTCTTGATTTTTCATGTCCGATGCCATATTTAAACAAAAATTACATGCTTCGTTTTCTACTTGGTAGTTGGTGCAAGGGAAACAATTTGACTGCTGCTGGATAATATCCCTCTTTAGGTGAGATCAAAACCGCTCCAAATCCCGTTCCAAAAGAGTTGACAACACTGTAGAATTAAACCCTCCAACCATGGCATCTTTCACTCATGTATTCGATTGCTTCAGCAAATAAGACCTCTTCATTTCGAATATGAGTATGCAATGATTGATAGTCGCCTTCTTTTGGATTCCCTGCCAAATGACCAGCCAGGGCCTGCTAAATGAAGGACCAATAACTTTGAAATTGAAAATGCGATTTTACATTTTACTTATTTGCAAATTATAGAGTCTGTGAAAATAGAAAAACTTAAAATTAGTTCACCCCCCAAAAAAACTGTCCATTTCACTTAGATAATCGATTATGCCCCTGCTTTCTTATATGTGTTCTTAGCCTCTATCGTGATAATTCGCATGCTCCCGATAAACTTAATTACAAGATTGTAGACAAACAATTTGTACCAAAATTATAAAAAAGTTGTTGCCCATTAATTACAAGATTACATGCAAGTACAGTCGTTGTTTAGTAATTTTACTTGCCTAATTTGACCAGATTACCTGATTTATACACAATTTTAGATATTTTATCAAAGTTTAATTATTTGACGAAGATAGCTAAAAAGATTTGTCAACTGAAACTAACGTGAAATAAGAAGCTAGTCAAGGTAGCTTTTAAAATTGCAGCTACATCGTGACTTTTTTGTTACTAAATTTGCTCTTATTATTTTCATGTAATACCATCCTTGATGTTTACTATGATCCTTGAAAATTTTATTGTGTTTTATGATCTTCTATTCTACACATTTATATTTATGTTTGGTATAGGAGCATTGAATGCTCTTTGTATTGGATATTAATTTCTAAAATTATTAATTGTGAAAAAATAAATTAAAACTATTACATATTAGTTAAATAAATAATTTAAATTGAATAACAACAACAATAATAATCATGTTCATTTATATAATTACAGATTTTAACTACCTTTTCAGCTAATTTTACATATTATAATTATTTATTTGGGTTTCCACTATTTTTCAGTAAGTTTTACCAAACAAAACCATATTCCAATGTTTAGTCGGAAAATGGAATATGGAAATCGTTCGGGCAGAAAGTTAGAAATGAAGTAAATAAGATTTAATTAAAGTTGTAATGCCTAGTGTTTAGGACTAGATCCCCATGATCATGTGACCAATATAATTCTGATAAATATTGAACGTGCATAATTCAATAATTTGGAGAGTATACATGTTTTGTTGAATAGAACAATGGCCACCTTCTTGAAGGACCAATAACTTGGAACTCGAATATGCAATTTTACCTTTGGCTTATCTGCAAATTATCGAGTCGGTGAAAACAGAAAAACTTAAAAAAAGTTCACCAAAAAAAAAAGAATAAAAAGAAAAAAGAAACTTTGTCCATTTCACTTTTTTTTTAATTATGCTCCAACCGCGCTCGTTAAAGCTGCCTACATATCTCCATGAGGAATCAGGCCAGACGTAGTTCGATTACAACCTGGAGCAGGGTATAACCATAGCACTCCAGTACCCAAAGGACGTTTTAACTCCAGCCAGTAAGAGTTTCAGCAGCGCCCCGTGCTTTGGTTGGTTCAGCAGCGCCCCGGGCTTTGGTTGTTTCTGCAGTGCCCCGCGCTTTCCTCCCAGTCACTCCACTGGGGCTCGTCTTCAACAGCTTTGAAGCTTCACTTCCTTCAATCCACAGCCCTTGCAGCTTTTCCGACAAACTCCATAGCGTGGGACAACGATGGGACAAGCACCAGAGGCTTACGGTGCATGGAGCTTGTATAGAGCAGCTTGGGGGGCTTTTTCTTCCAGTTGGGTTCGTCTTCAACAGCGTCGCCGCTTTGCTTCTTCCTTTCACGGACCCTCAGTACTGTTTCTGACAAATTCCACCGTACAGGCACTGGAGGCTGCCATCGTCATTCTTGTGGGGAGTTTGTTCAGATCAACTTTGGGCCCTCTACCACCCAGCCAACTTTGTCCTAAGTCGGCTGGGGGCGCACAGTTTTCCCCGTGGCTCCGATACCACTTTGTTGGGAAAAATAACGACTAACGTCACGTCACAACGAATAAAGCAGTGCGCTCGGCGGGTGATCGACAGGAGCCGCTCGTCCATATTGAACGGTGCTCGGTAGGGGCTCGGAAGGCGATCGGTAGGAGCCGCTCGGCCATATTGAAGGGTGCTCGGCAGGGGCTCGGCAAGGCGGTCAGCAGGCTGCTCGGCAGGGCGATCGGCAGCTTCTCGGCAGGGCTGTGTAAGGTGAGAAAATGACTATATTTTGGAAATTACTCCAACAAATCTCCCCCTTTCCGGAATATAGGAAGAGTTCGCCATCCCGACGATCGAACAACACACTTTCACCTTCTCTCCACTCAACGCCTTCGTTAACATATCGGAACTATTATCATCGGTATGAACTTTATCAAGTTCAAACAAACCATCCTCTAAAGCATCTCGGATCCAATGATACCTCACATCAATATGTTTCGTTCTCTTATGAAAAGTCGCATTCTTAGCCAAATGAATCGCACTTTGACTATCACAAAGAACTACGTAACATCGTTGTCGGAAGCCTAGCTCTCGTAAAAACATTTTCAACCATAAGAGCTCTTTGCTCGCTTCCACCGCCGCAATATACTCGGCCTCCGTTGTAGACAAGACAACGCACTTTTGGAATCTTGATTGCCATGACACGGCTCCCCCTGCGAACATCATCAAATAACCGGAAGTGGATTTTCGGTTATCTTCATTACCGGCCATATCCGAATCGGAATATCCAACAAGCATTGCTTTCCCGTTTCCAAACGTAATCCCCAATTTGGAAGTACCCCGTAAATATCTAAATATCCATTTTACGGCTTCCCAATGCTTCTTACCCGGATTCGATAGAAACCGGCTCACCACTCCCACGGCATGAGCAATATCGGGCCTAGTACAAACCATAGCATACATTAAACTCCCGACTGCCGAGGCATATGGAATTTTATCCATATCCTCAATCTCCTCCTTCGTCTTAGGGCAATCTTGGCTCGTCAATTTAAAATTGTTAGTAAGAGGCGAACTAGCAACTTTAGCTTTGTCCATATTGAAACGTTTAAGCACCTTCTCGATATATTGCTCTTGCGACATGTGCAATTTCCGGGCTGCTCTATCCTGAGTAATTCTTATCCCAAGAATTTGTTTAGCCGCCCCCAAGTCCTTCATGGCAAAGGACTTACTCAATTCTTTCTTTAAGTCGGCAATCCTCTCGGCCTTCTTGCCAACGATCAACATATCGTCCACATAGAGCAATAAGATGATAAAGTCATCATCTCCGAATTTCTTAAAAAATACGCAATGGTCGAGAGTCGTCTTCCGGTAGCCTTGCTCCCCCATAACTGACTCAAACTTCTTGTACCATTGCCTTGGTGCTTGTTTCAACCCGTATAAACTCTTCCGAAGTTTACACACATAATCCTCTTTTCCTTCGACCTCAAATCCTTCCGGTTGCTTCATATAAATTTCTTTGTCAAGGTCTCCATGAAGAAAAGCCGTCTTGACATCCATTTGCTCGACCTCAAGATCAAGGCTAGCCGCAATACCAAGGACCAATCGAATCGATCCTATCTTCACAACCGGAGAAAAAATCTCATCAAAATCAATGCCCTTCTTTTGACTAAATCCTTTCACCACGAGTCTAGCTTTGTATCGGGGCAACGAGGTATGCTCCTCCGACTTCACCCGATACACCCATTTGTTTCTCAAAGCCCTCTTGCCTTTCGGCAACTTCACCAACTCGTAAGTGTTATTCTCATGCAAGGAACTCATCTCGTCTTACGTGGCATCCATCCATTCCTTCTTCTTTTCATCCTCCATGGCCTCCGTGTTGTTACCCAAAATATTATCCGAAGATGAATATTGCTGGAATGGTCGAGCAACAGCAAATTGCAAGAGCACGTCCGAGGCAATGGAAATAACACAAGATTTGCCGAGTTTGTTAGGCCCGGGCTTGAATGCTCTCGCGAGATGTTATTAATAAGAATACGTATGAGTACAAATATTAATGTAAGAATGCGATTACAATAAGTGTAAAAGATCCGATTTATCTAGCTCTTGAGCGAAGCTCTGCGTGTTTCGTCTCTGTCGACCGTCTTTCGTGTAAGAGGTGCTGAGAGAGAAGAAAGTCCGAGAGACAGCTGTTGCTAAGAGTAAGAAAGCCAAGTTATGGGTTGAGCTTGTTCAGAAGCAGGGAGAGACAGAGAGTTTTCCAAGTGTAGGCAGCCTTCCATTTATAGGAGTTGAGATGCTCTGTTTACTGACGGTCGATCGCCTTTTAATAATATAATAAGGGGCGATCGTCTTTAAGCACATGGGCTGTCTTCCTTGAATTCCGCGGATACTGCTGGCAGCCAGCTGTGCGGTCCAATGAGGAGCCTGCACGCGTCCTGAGTTGCTGTCCCGGGTGGTCCCACTGTACACCTTTCGGCGGGTCTGTCGGTTGGTGAGAAAGATGCTGACAGGCTGTGGTCAACGATCCATGTCTTACGACGCCTTTTCCGGATCTGCACGTGGGTCCTTGCTTCGATCACCTGGTGAGATGTATAAATCTCGACACAACACTCCGCAAAATATTCGGGCTCTCCCTCGTCGGTGAGTAAGACGTACTCATCGGCCGAATAACGGGTGGAGGGATGACGGTCCCTCATCGACCGCCTATGTGGAACAAAAGATGGCATGTTCGTCACGGGTAGCTCGGGATGAGCTCTGTTGGTCCCCAGAATGATGAAGATTGTCCCCACTGTACCAACACGAGTCTTTTCTAGCGCGTTTTGTCCTCACTCACGCGCACCTGAGAAACTTCCCAGGGGGTCACCCATCCCATAACTACTCTAGGCCAAGCACGCTTAACTTTGGAGTTTCTATGAGATGGATACCAAAAAAGAAGATGCATCTTGTTTTTATGAGTAGTCCAAATCAATTCATTTAACCACTTTCTAGTGCAGATCTCACAGGTCGAATCGCAAGCCGCGCCTCGCGCATTTTTAAGCTAATGCAGGTAGGATGCTGACTGAAGCCCAACAATCCCCCTCCTAGTATCTGCCAGCATTTCATCCCCATAGTCTGGAAACCTCCGCGAACTTGATTTGATCACACAGCCCTCTAGCGGCTGGATTCATTCACACAGTCCTCCAACACTTGACATAAGCATTTGTTCCAGATCCGTTTACTTCTGCTGCGCCAGTATCTCAGTTCCAGCATACTAGATTTGATCACATAGCCCTTCAGTACCTAACAACCTCCACAACGCAAACATCTTAGTTCCGGCCAACTAGCAACATTTGCTGCATGCCCGCCTCTTAGTTCCAACTCTCTGGCAGCCTCCACTGTAGGATACTTCGAGGGAATTCGCACCCGTGACCTGCTCTGATACCAATTGGTGGTCCCCAGAATGATGAAGACTGTCCCCACTGTACCAACACGAGTCTTTTCTAGCGCGCTTTGTCCTCACTCACGCGCACCTGAGAAACTTCCCAGGGGGTCACCCATCCCATAACTACTCCAGGCCAAGCACGCTTAACTTTCGAGTTTCTATGAGATGGATACCAGAAAAGAAGATGCATCTTGTTTTTATGAGTAGTCCAAATCCATTCATTTAACCACTTTCTAGTGCAGATCTCACAGGTCGAATCGCAAGCCGCGCCTCGCGCATTTTTAAGCTAATGCAGGCAGGATGCTGACCGAAGCCCAACAAGCTCCATCGGTGTCATCTTGCCTCAATTCATCGTTCTCACCGTCATCATGTTGTTCATTATTTTGGACGTCATCTCCAACGGGTGTCTCAATATATTGTGGAGGAACAGGGTCCAAATCAATAAGATCATAGTCGTGTTGCGGAGCCGACTCTCCATTCTCAACATCCTTCATTGTTTGATCTTCTATGAAAACAACATCTCTCGACCGAACAAGCCTCTTTGTCACCGGGTCATATAATCTATACCCGAACTCATCAAGCCCGTAGCCAATAAAAATACACGGCTTCGTCTTGGAATCAAGCTTTGATCTCTCATTATTCGGAATGTGAACAAAGGCTTTACATCCGAAGACCTTTAAGTGGCGGTACGAGATCTCTTTACCGCTCCACACCTTATCCGGCACATCAAAATCCAAAGGAACACAAGCCGTCAAATTAATAACATGAACCGTCGTGTTTAAAGCTTCTCCCCAAAACGACTTTGGCAATCCGGCATGTGAGAGCAAACAACGAGCTCTCTCGACCAAAGTCCGGTTCATTCTCTCCGCCAAACCATTGAGTTGCGGAGTCTTTGGGGGCGTATTTTGATGTCGGATCCCTTGCTCTCGGCAATATTCATCAAAGGGTCCGGTGTACTCTCCACCATTGTCCGTCCAGATACACTTTAGCTTCTTCCCGGTCTCGCTTTCTACCGAGGCATGAAATTGCTTGAATTGGTCTTCAAGGTGTATGCCCACACCTTCCTAGAGTGACCGTCGATGAATGTAACAAAATATCGGCAACCACCGAGCGTCCTCGTCTTCATAGGACCACAAACATCGGAATGAACAAGATCAAGAACATTTCCCTTCCTTGAAGGAGTATGAATCTTAAAAGTAACTCTCCTTTGCTTCCCGGCTAGACAATGAGAGCATCTTTTAAGGTGTACCTTGTGAACCCCGGACAACGCCTCCTTCTTCGACAATAGCGCCATTCCTTTTTCACTCATATGACCGAGCCTCTTATGCTATAGCTCGACCATGTCATTATTGTCGATTGTGTTCACGAAATTATTCGTGACCTTTGGAAGTGTCACGTACAATTTTCCTTCCTTTTGTCCTCTCCCGACAATCAAGGAACCTCTAGTGAGTTTCCACAACCCCTTGCCAAAACCGCTATGGTAACCGTCATCATTGAGTAAACCAACGGACATAACATTAAGCCTCATGTCCGTAACATGTTTTACATTCCGTAAAACAAGTTCCATTCCGGTGTTGAATCTCAAATGCACATCTCCCACTCCAACAATCTTGGATAACCCATCGTTACCCCTCTTGACTATACCAAAGTCGCCCGGAGTATAGGAAGAGTAAAAATCTCTACGTGATGTAACATGACATGTAGCTCCACTATCGACCACCCAACTCGAATCATCTCTCGCAAGGTTGACCATATCATAATCACAACAAACAAAGAACTCTTCGGTAGTAGTATTAACTTCGGCTTTATCATTACTACCGCTTTCCTTCTTTTGTGAATTTTCACGGCCTTGGCGATTCTCCTTCTTCAATTTTCGGCAAAATTTCTTAGTATGCCCTTTCTTACCACAATGGTAACATTCGATGTTGGCATACTTCTCCCGAGAACTACTCCTTTGTGGCCCTCTATTACTCGGACCTCTACTTTGACCTCTCCCACGTCTTTCGGTAACTAGAACATCCGCCTGTGACGAAGATCCTTGTGCTTTTCTTCGGATCTCCTCATTCAACATGTTCCCTTTTGCTAGTTCCATCGAAATGACTCCATCGGGGATGGAGTTAGACAACGACATTCGAAACGTCTCCCAAGAATCCGGCAATGTGCCTAACAACCACAAAGCTTGCACCTCCTCTTCGAATTTAATTCCCATTCCAGCAAGTTGATTAATTATGCCTTGGAATGTATTTAAATGATCCGATAGAGGAGTCCCATCTTGAAACTTCAAATTCATCATTTGTTTAATGAGGAATAACTTATTATTCCCCATCTTCCGAGCATACAATTGCTCGAGCTTGTGCCATAACTCTCGAGCATCCTTCTCTCCACTAATATGGTTCAAAACGTTGTCATCCACCCATTGTCAAATATATCCGCAAACTTGGCGATGCAAAATAGTCCACTCCGCTTCGGACTTCCCTTCCGATTTATCTTTGCTAAAAACCGGCATATAATAATTCTTCACGTATAGAAGGTCTTCCATCTTCCCCTTCCATACGTGGTAGTTTGAACCGTTCAAGTTAACCATTCTACTCGTGTTGGCTTCCATCTTACGATTGAGATACTAAACACCACGAAACAACAAATCCCGTGGCTCCGATACCACTTTGTTGGGAAAAATACCGACTAACGTCACGTCACAACGAATAAAGCAGAACCTCGTTTGACAAATTCCAACTCTTCAATCGTAACTTTGTGGTTACCGATGAGTAGAGCAACAATTACAACTCGATAAAATTAATACAAATGATATTCGAAAGCAATAAACAACGAGACACAAATTTTAGTGTGGAAAACCCCTCAAGACGAGAGTAAAAACCATGGGACCGAAGCCGCTTAAAATCCACTATCACTAATACATACAAATACACAATCGTCCCTAATACAAACTAGGGGTATACACCAATCGTCAAATACTTGGTAATAAATGTTCTTCAAGTACTTGGAATCAATAACAACAATAAGATCGAGAAAGAAAACAACCGTAAATGGCTTACACAAAGAGCTAACGAAATACACGTACTTCTGGACTCAAAAACTCGATCTACACCAGTGAAAATATTTGCCCAATAGCTACCAAGCTCTTGTCAAAAGATCACGTCGATCCGACCGATAAATCTCCGGGAAAATGAAGAAATGTATTTCTCTCTCTTGTTTCTCTCTCTATTTCTCTCTCTCTTGTTCTTGAAGTGTGGAACATGATAATAATGAAAGTCCCGATCCAAAAACTGCATAAAAGGTGCCCATTTGCAGGTTTGACCCGTGTGCCGCAGCCCGGTCCAAGTGTGCCGCGGCACAGCAGCAAATGCGCCCGGGACTCGCGAGGGCGCGACCTGCAGTCTGACGCTCCAGGCAAATAACGGGGGCCGCGGCTCGGCAGGGATGTGCCGCGGCCCCAGGTGACCGACAACGCTCGGCAGCGTTCGACAGGGAGAGGCTCGGCAGGGCCTCTCGGCAGGGGCGATC
Source organism: Orobanche coerulescens (assembly GCA_033398695.1). Taxonomy (NCBI): domain Eukaryota; kingdom Viridiplantae; phylum Streptophyta; class Magnoliopsida; order Lamiales; family Orobanchaceae; genus Orobanche; species Orobanche coerulescens. Next base: position 67,355,673 of record CM065803.1, read on the forward strand.
GGCAGGGCTCAGCGGAGGCACTCGGCAGGGCGCTCGACGGGGTGATCGGCAGTGCGCTCGGCGGGTGATCGACAGGAGCCGCTCGGCCATATTGAAGGGTGCTCGGCAGGGGCTCGGCAAGGCGGTCGGCAGTGCTCGCGAGGCGATCGCGGCTTTCAGCGGCGATCGGCACTGCTCGGCAGCGTGTCTGAGTGAGAAAATGACTATATTTTGGAAATTACTCCTACATTCACCTGGATAATCAACTCTGCCCCTGTTTTCCTTTATGTGTTCTTAGCCTCTAACGTGATAATTCACATCCTCCCGCTAAACATAATTACAAGATTGCTATAAAAAAGTTGTTGCCCATCAATTACAAGATTACAAGCATGTACAGTCGTTGTTTGGTATGACGTTTTACTTGCCTAATTTGATCAGGTTACCTGATTTGATCACAATTTTAAATATCTTATTAAAGTTTAATTTTTTGATGAAGATAGCTAAGGCCCTGTTTGATAACACCACTTATCACTTAAACTTAATGAGTTCAGATCTTGAGTCATTAAGATTGTTTGATAACGAAAAACTTAATCACTTAATCATTAAGTGACACTTAATTCTTAGGCAAAATTCACTCCAAAGTTAAGTTACAACCAATTCACTTATCACTCAATCTGAATTACACCAAAATATATTATATTTTATACTTAGCATTAAATCACTTGATGAATCTACACATAAGTCTTCCAATTTCAGACTTCAGATTCAGATTTAAGTTTTATCAAGCGGGCGATTTGTCAATTAAAATTAACATGAAATAGAAAGCTACTCAAGGTAACTTTTTAAACTTGCAGCTAGATCGTGACTTTTTTGTTAACAAATTTGCCCTTAGTATTTTCATGCAATACCGTCCTTGATGTTTACTATCATCCTTGAAAATTTTATTGTGTTTTATGATCTTTTCTTCTACGCATTCATATTTATATTTGGTATATGAGCGTTGAATGCTCTTTGTATTGGACATTAATTTCTAAAATTATTAATTTTGAAAAAGATAAATTAAAATTATTAAATATTAGTTAGATAAATAATTTAAATTGAATAACAAAAACAATATTATTTAATTATAGGTTTTAACTACTTTTTCAGCTAACTTTAAATTATTTATTTAGGTTTCGACTATTTTTCAGTAAGTTTTACCAAAGAAAACCATATTCCAATATTCAATCGAAAAATGAACTATGAAAATCCTTTGGGCAGAAAATTATGCACTCATGCATAATGGGACTCGGATAATTAAAAGATATTTATTGAGACAAGTCATCGACATCGTTGCTAACTTGTCATCTAATTTGGTGTGTATACAATCACTAAACGAGACCATCTTGACGGTGTAAAGTTTGTGAAACCCTAAATGGGTAACTCTTGTATTCACATGACGTTGACGTATATATAGTGTACAATATACAATGTCGGGCGAAGCCCATAGTCAATACATCAATACAAAGGATATACTACTAACATCCCCCTGCAATCTGAACGGGGGATAATACCCGAGATCTTTATTCTGATTTCGTTGACTTTCTTCGGTTGAACGGTCTGTTGTCGTCCGCGTCTTTGAGAATCGCATGCTTGTATTGTGGTACGTTGAGCTTCGTAGACTGCTCCTTATTGTTTTGAATCTTAGCCGGTGCGTTCGCATGATCGAGACGTCGTCGAGTATCGAACCGGGCAGTCGGAGGGCAGGCTGGGCCGATTACGGCCATAAGGCCTGGCTGATTACCACCGTAAGGCTGCCCGACAATGACACAGGAGGACTCGGTTACAGTAAGGTCTCAGATTCTGGTACTGTAAGGCTTGCACTACTACAAAACTGGCCTTTAACAACGCCATTTTAACAGCGGTTGTTCGGAAACCGCTGTTAAAATGACGCGGTGGCATACCTGTAAATTTTGTGTAATATATTAACAACGGTTTTTTTAAAAACCGCTGTTAAAAAAAAAGAACATTTAACATCGGTTGTTTAAAACAACCGCTGTTGCATAAGTTTAACAGCGGTTGTTTTAAACAACCGCTGTTAATGTAATATAAATAAAAAAAACATTTAACATCGATTGTTTAAAACAACCGCTGTTAAAAAAAAAAACTTTAACATCGGTTGTTTAAAACAACCGCTGTTAATTGCATAAGTTTAACAGCGGTTGTTTAAAACAACCGGTGTTAATGTAACATTTAATATATAATGCAATATATAATTTTAAATATTGATTTCGTAATCAATATATATTATAAATTTTAATGTACATTATAAAATTTAAATTTTCAGCATGATTATATACAATATACATTATAAATATGTAATATAATTTTTATTACATTATATTATTATTCTATAATAATATAATATCTTAATTAATAATATAAATCATAAAAGTTTAATAATCAGTTTCATTAAATTTTTATATAATATACATTATAACTTTTATATATATAATATAATTCTGAAAATATTAATAAACATATATATATATATATACATATATATGATTAATTGTACACTTATATAAAATAAAGCAACAAAAGTATAAGAATTGACTTTGCCTCATTGGTTTGATACCACCTCCACAAAAGTGGAGATCAGAGGTTTGAACCCCATGTGCAACGAAAATGCACATTTATATGCATAAATGTGCGGGTCGCGAGCGGGCGGGCGGGCGAGGCAGGCAGGGATGTGCGGGCCGGGCGAGCGGGGATCTGGGCAGGGGCCGTTTAATTAATTTTTTTATTTCAATAATTTTAACAGCGGTTGTAAATGAACCGCTGTTAAAAAAATAATTTCTAAAAAAAAAATTTTGAAAAAAAAAATTATTTAACATCGGTTTTTTAAAAAATCACTGTTAAATTTAACATCGACACCTTTAACAATGGTTCCAGGCTAGCATTAATATGTAACTCGAGCATTTATTAATATGGCTCGAGCCATTGTTAAAGCCCTGTTTTTGTAGTAGTGTTGTTACGACCGCTAGAGCTGGCCGGTTACGTCCGTAATGTCTCGGCAGAATGCAGGCAGTGGCCACTGGGAGTTCGGTTACGGCCGTAAGGCTATGCCGATTACGGCCGTAACGTGTGATCGTTGCGCACGCAACCTGTCGACCATTGCGCACGCTAACGCGCGTTGACCGGGTTACGGCCGTAACGTGTCTGGCCATATATAGGCCTGACTCGGCCAGAATTCATTTCATTTTGTTTTTCACTCATTTTTCACCCCTGTTGGCGGCTGCGGACGGGAGCGACCGGTAGGAGGAGTTCTTGGCCGATTCTTATCATTTCCAAGGCTTTTTGGAAGATCCTTTTTGATTAAATCATCATTTAATCCGTGTTCTTCGTCGAATCAATGTATTTTCTTGCTTAGAACCCTACTTGTATGATTTTTGGGGGTTTTCTTCGTGATTCATTGATTTGTCCGATTTTGATGAATTGGTTATGGTATTCTTGTTGTCTTGGCCATAATCTTCGGATTTTTGTAAACTCGTTTATTGATTTTCACCACCCGAAACATGAATTTCGATTTCCTTGAAGAACCTTTAGATTCTTGTCGTTTTTCCGGTAGATTCGGATTTCCATTTAGCGTTAATTATGCGTGGTGATGTTATTTTCATAGCGTTCGTGAAGTTGTCGAAGTCTTGGTCGTTTTTGGAGGTTCGAGGGCTAACCGACCGTATCCGTTCGTTGTTTCCCGTTGCTCGTGGTATCGAGGCAAGTATCTTGTCCATACGTTTCATGTTTTGTAGGCATAATTATTGATAAATGATTTTATGCGAAATCCAATGTTTAATGAACGTAAAAAGGAATCGGTATGTTCTCGATAAATGTTGTCTTTCAACGATAATTCGTTTACTTTGTGAATATATGTGTTCTCGGAATATATGTGTTGGTTTTGTATGTTGAAAGATGCTATGATCACTTTGAGTGAGTTTAATAGACCGTAATCCTTTGCCGGGGATTACGTAATGTTATGTGTACTTGTTCGGTAAGAACGTAATGTGTGTGATATTAGTTGTTACTCCGTTGAAAGGAGGTTGTGATGTTTAAGTGTTGCTTGTCTTGATGTTCTGCTCATTGTTATGTGATCGTTGAAAGTGATGTGCCTCCGGGTAGGATTGATAAATCTCCGGGATCTATACTTGTTAGTATGGGTCGTGCGTGACCGTAGGGTTATCCAATCCGGGTATGTCTTGCGGGGACTCCGAGGTTCGGGGCTTGCTAGCCCGATGCCGGGATAACTTGTGGGGGTTATCATCGGGTATGTCTTGCGGGGACTCCGAGGTTCGTGGCTTGCTAGCGCGATGCCGGGATAACTTATGGTTGTGATTTGGTTATGAATGTATCTGTGCTTGTGGTCACGTGACTGTTGTTACAGTGACATGTGATTCGGTATGGTTTCCCTGTGGGTTATTCACTCAGGTATGTTCTACGGGAGCATCTGAGGTCCGTGGCTTGCTAGCACGGGATGCGAATAATATGTGGAAACATGTTGTTATGATATGATCGGGTCTTCGACCCCGTGCTTGTGATCGAAATGGTATGATTGGGTCGTGGACCCCGTGTGTTGTTATCCTAATTGTACTTTTGGAAAATGACTTTTGGGCTGTGTCCCTAAATGTTTTCGAAAGGTTTGAGAATTCTTAAATCCCAAATGTTTTCAAAACTCCCGAGATCGTAAAATGTTTTCACAAGGTGTATATCGGGTTTACCCCTATCTTTGGATTAACCGTTTTGATCAGTGATTTTCCTCGGGAAGTATGTTTATGATTTCTTAGTCCTTGGAGTATGATATGTATGGCTTGTACTTCTGTTTTATACTTGCATTAGCAAATCAGTGGAGTTTTGCTAACCCCCGAGTATTTGGGGGGTGGATGTCTGTATTGCATGCGTCCAGGTACATGCAGGTTGCTGGGGAGCGAATCACAGGTTCGATACGAAGGATCATGGAAGACGACGATACTAATCACATGAAGACCAATTGCAGAGTATTTGTTAGAGTCTTGTTGGTTAACCCTCCGATGGGTTGTTCTCTCGTTTTATGGGAGTGTTATTGTATTCTAGCCCCTGCGTGGGTATGTGTTCTGGGAAAGAATCTTGTATGTAATGTTGTGTGTGTTGAGATAAAGATCAAATCGATCTGATGGTCCTTCATGTAGCCATGTCGGCATATGATTGATGTATTGTTTTTATATTTAGCATGGTAGATCCTCACGGAGAGGGTCTGCGGTGCTATAATATTCCCGATTAGTTTGGGGGTGTTACAGAATATGGTATCAGAGCTTAGGTTGAGGAAACCTAGGCTGTCGGGTTGAGTTGTGTGTTGTCGGGTCTTGTCTTGTCAGATTAATTTGGTCTGACTGAGTGGTGTCACGACGCGTCGTCTGAGTTGTCGGTCGTGATTAGTATCTAGGCGCAACCATCATCTTCATGCGATCTGTGGATGTAAGTCTCCCTACTATGTTGTGTCTCGTGTTATACGAGTTTATGTGATTCTGTGTTATTATGTAGAGTTTAATTGTGCCTCGTGAATACTTACTCCATACTTGTTTGATTCTCGTATTGTGCTGGGATAAAGAGTAGTACCGGTATGTATGTATGTATATATATACATCTTTGTGTGAAATCGTTTTTACAGGAGCGATGTTTTGGATTGGTTACTCAATAAAAGTTTATCAATGTGGTATTTTAAACTTCAAATATTTTGGGGAAGTCACGTAAATTCTATTTAAAAATATCCTTCGAGGAGGAAAAATGATTTGATTTTCGTATGATGACCTCGAGACCAAAGATTTTGGGAATTCAACTACATATATTTTATGTTCATCTTGCATTGAAAATTTTCAAAACTGATTTTTAAATGCTCAAACGAGGCCTATCAAAAGTTTACTTGAGACGTGACTTTCGCCTTCAACTTTTCGGTTTTATGAATTTCGGTTAAAAGTTATGTAGTGAGGATGTAAATTGTTGGCGTTTGGATTCGTATGTTGCTGTCAATTTTTAACCTTCGACTTTTGGTATCATTTAGTATATGCTCATGAATGTGTTGCTGGATTAGAATAGCTAGCGCGCGCTAACGTGGCATGGCTAGCGCACGCTAAGTCTCTGTTAAATCATACACTAATTGGTCTGAGCAGAAGCTCGGAAACTACATTCTGGCCGTAAGTCTAACTTTTGCGATTGTTAGGCTGATCGTTTGAGACCGTACTCTATGTGTGTTGTTCAGGAATAACAATTGTTGTGTGTGATTATGTGTAATTTGAATTGTGTTCTTGTCCGCTGCGTGTGTAAAGTTCAAAATGACTTTTTGGTACTTTTGCCAAATCGTGTGTGTTTTAAAATGACCTTTCGGGTATCTCGTAAATTTGAGTTAGTTCGTTAACCCTTTTCCTAACTCTTTTGTCGGGTGACTTAACGTATATTTTGAAACTATTGAGTTTTCGCGTCTTTGCTTTGTAATTTCAACTGGTATTTTATGACGGTATTTGGTATTTGGAAAATGACTTTTGGTGAGTATTTGGAAAGTATTACCGTCATCGGCCTTTTTGGTATTTTTGAACGTTTTTGAAAATGGTTTTCAACTTGGTGATTTCCGGCGCGGAACCCGTACGGAAAATGATTTTGATATAATGAATGACTTTAATTTCATTGCATTTATAATTCACATAACAACGACATTATAAATGAAGATTGTCGGGATAATAGTTTGTATATTGTGCTCTAGCTTGAATTAAATCGTAATATGTATATGATTTAATGGTGTTTGATTAAAGACGGAGATGTGAATATCCTGCTATGTGTTATGATCTTTCGTTGCCATAGGTTGTTGTTTGTTAGTATGCCGAGAGGAAGAGGTCGTGGTCATAACCGTGATGCTGATGGACACGGGGATCAGATGCGGAATCGAGAGAATGTCGCTGGGAATGATTTTAGTTTGGGTGTTGCTACTATATTGCAAAAAGTAGCGACTCAGATGACTCAGTTGACCCAGGTGGTTCAACGTAGCATTGATGTGAGTCAGAACGTCGGTGTAAATCAATCGCTTCGCGAGGTAGTTCGTATGAATCCCCCTCAATTCGCCGGTGCTGTGGATGCGTTGGGCTGGGATGGTTGGATGTTCCAGTTGGGAAAGATTTTCGAGGCTGTCGGATGTCCTGAAGAGCGGAAGGTACCTATCGCTCAGTACCTTCTTGACAAAAATGCCGCTAATTGGTGGGAAGCTGTTAAACCTCGTGATTGTGATGTCACGTGGGCAGAGTTCCAAGCATTTATGGAAGCTGAGTTCTGTCCGAAACCGATTAGAGAGCAGAGGATTCACGAATTCTATTTGGCAGAACCGCAAGATATATCAGTGTCGCAGGCTATCATCGATTATAGCAAACAACTCAATTATGTGCGAGATCGGGTGAGAACCGAGGAAGAGAGGATCCTTCACTTTGACAGATGGATGAAGCTAGATATTCGCGTGTATATGTCGGGATTAAATTGCACTTCGTTGAGGGACTATCAAGATCGAGCATTAGCCCGTGAACTAGCTTCGTTATCGTCGGAGCGTGTGCCCGAGTCGAAGAAGCAGAGGAAGTCCGATGACCGTGTGGACAGTGCAGGAGTTGGTGTTTCTAGTTTTCAATGTCGTAGCCTTTCCGCTGTGAAGCTCCATCACTCGATGCGTGGAACTGAGAGTTCCAAGTCGTCTGCTCTGACTCCTGGTAAAGCCAGGAGATGTTTTAACTGTAATGTGGTGGGACATGTTCGTGCACATTGTCCTTCTCCGCCAGTAACGTGTTACAGGTGCGGACTCGAGGGACACCGGGTTCAGTTTTGCGAGATGGTGACCGAGCCTTCCGGGGCACGGACTTGAGCACTGATATCAGGATCGACTCCGAGTAGTCCCGGAGGGGCGTGGTCTATCATTTGTATGTTGAGTTATTTCCCTTGCTTTGTTGTTTCGAATTTCGGAGATTAACTTCTTTTATTTGAAGTGGATCAGATTTTGAACTCTGTACTTTCGACTCTGTCGACTCGTTTATGTTCGTTGACATTTTCTGAACTTGTCCTGTCTTGTGCTTTTATTGATCGAACGAGTTGTGGTATTGTTTCAGAATAACCCGTTTGTCGTTGTGACTTTCCAATTGCTATTCCATTTCCTGTGGATCTTATGTGAATGCACATCTTGTTGTCTTCACCGGATCGTATATTGTCTCGAGTCGAGATGTGAACTTTGGGGTTGTTGTTTGAGTATTATTGTTCGTCGTGATCCGAACATGATTGATCGACTGTTGTTGTCTCGATCGTTGTAATTCAATCGTTTGATTGTTCGGTTTTTGTTGATATCGTTTCGTGATTGTTGAGTGTTCGGACTCCTTCGTAATTTCCATAAGTTCGGGAAATTAGTTTTGTGTTCGATCTTTCAACCCTTGGGTTGTGGAATTTCGTATTTGTTCACCGAATAGCTCGTGTTTTGATTGATGTACTATTGAGTTGTTCAACCGTATTGATTTTCGTTCGTTGTGTTTTGTTATTGTCGGCAACGAATATCGTGTGTTATCTGAGTTTGTTTTGCGTTGTTCGTTCTATGTTTCAAGTTTCGAGGACGAAACTTCTTTTAAGAGGGGTAGAATGTAATACACGAGCTCTTTATTCTGATTTCGTTGACTTTATTCGGTCGAATGGACTGTTGTCATCCGCATTTTTGAGAATCGCATGCTTGTATTGTGGTACGTTGAGCTTCGTAGACTGTTCGTTATTGTTTTGAATCTTAGTCGGTGTGTTCGCATGATCGAGACGTCGTCGAGTATCGAACCGGGCAGTCGGAGGGCAGGCTAGGCCGATTACGGCCGTAAGGCTGCCGAACAGACTGACCTGGGAGGACTCGGTTACGGCCGCTAGAGCTGGACGGTTACGTCCGTAATGTCTCGACAGAATGCAGGCAGTGGCCACCGGGAGTTCGGTTATGGCCGTAAGGCTATGCCGATTACGGCCGTAACGTGGGATCGTTGTGCACGCAACCTGTCGACCATTGCGCATGCTAACGCGCGTTGACCGGGTTACGACCGTAACGTGTCCGACCATATATAGTCCTGACTCGGCCATAATTCATTTCACTTCGTTTTTCACCCCTGTTGGCGGTTGAGGACGGGAGCGACCGGTAGGAGGAGTTCTTGGCCGATTCTTCTCATTTCCAAGGCTTTTTGGAAGATCCTTTTTGATTAAATCATCATTTAATTCGCATTCTTCGTCGAATCAAGGTATTTCCTTGCTTAGAACCCTACTTGTATGATTTTTGGGGTTTTTCTTCGTGATTCATTGATTTGTCCGATTTTGATGAATTGGTTATGGTATTCTTGTTGTCTTGGCCATAATCTTCGGATTTTTGTAAACTCGTTTATTGATTTTCGCCACCCGGAACATGAATTTCGATTTCCTTGAAGAACCTTTGGATTCTTGTCGTTTTTCCGGTAGATTCGGATTTCCGTTTAGTGTTAATTATGCGTGGTGATGTTATTTTCATAGCGTTCGTGAAGTTGTCGAAGTCTTGGTCGTTTTTGGAGGTTCGAGGGCTAACCGACCGTATGCGCTCGTTGTTTCTCGTTGCTCTTGGTATCGAGGCAAGTATCTTGTCCATACATTTCATGTTTTGTAGGCATAATTATTGATAAATGATTTTATGCGAAATCCAATGTTTAATGAACGTAAAAAGGGATCGGTATGTTCTCGATAAATGTTGTCTTTCAACGATAATTCATGTACTTTGTGAATATATGTGTTCTCGGAATATATGTGTTGGTTTTGTATGTTGAAAGATGCTATGATCACTTTGAGTGAGTTTAATAGACCGTAATCCTTTGCCGGGGATTACGTAATGTTATGTGTACTTGTTCGGTAAGAACGTAATGTGTGTGATATTAGTTGTTACTCCGTTGAAAGGAGGTTGTGATGTTTAAGTGTTGCTTGGCTTGATGTTCTGCTCATTGTTATGTGATCGTTGAAAGTGATGTGCCTCCGGGTAGGATTGATAAATCTCCGGGATCCATACTTGTTAGTATGGGTCGGGGCGTGACCGTAGGGTTATCCAATCCGGGTATGTCTTGCGGGGACTCCGAGGTTCGGGACTTGCTAGCCCGATGCCGGGATAACTTATGGGGGTTATCATCGGGTATGTCTTGCGGGGACTCCGAGGTTCGTGGCTTGTTAGCGCGATGCCGGGATAACTTATGGTTGTGATTTGGTTATGAATGTATCTGTGCTTGTAGTCACGTGACTGTTGTTACGGTGACATGTGATTCAGTATGGTTTCCCTGTGGGTTATTCACTCGGGTATGTTCTACGGGAGCATTTGAGGTCCGTGGCTTGCTAGCACGGGACGCGAGTAATATGTGGAAACATGTTGTTATGATATGATCGGGTCTTGGACCCCGTGCTTGTGATCGGAATGGTATGATTGGGTGGTGGACCCCATGTGTTGTTATCCTAATTGTACTTTTGGAAAATGACTTTTGGGCTATGTTCCTAAATGTTTTCGAAAGGTTTGAGAATTCTTAAATCCCAAATATTTTCAAAACTCTCGAGATCGTAAAATGTTTTCACAAGGTGTATATCGGGTTTACCCCTATCTTTGGATTAACCGTTTTGATCAGTGATTTACCTCGGGAAGTATGTTTATGATTTCTTAGTCCTTGGAGTATGATATGTATGGCTTGTACTTATGTTTTATACTTGCACTAGAAAAACAGTGGAGTTTTGCTAACCTCCGAGTATTCGGGGGTGGATGTCTGTATTGCGTCCAGGTACTTGGAGGTTGCTGGGGAGCGAATCACAGGTTCGATATGAAGGATGATGGAAGACGAAGATACTAATCACATGAAGACCAATTGCAGAGTATTTGTTAGAGTCTTGTTGGTTAACCCTCCGATGGATTGTTCTCCCGTTTTATAGAAGTGTTATTGTATTCTAGCCCCTGCGTGGGTATGTGTTCTGGGAAAGAATCTTGTATGTAATGTTGTGTGTGTTGAGATAAAGATCAAATCGGTCTGATGGTCCTTCATGTAGCCATGTCGGCATATGATTGATGTATTGTTTCTATACTTAGCCTGGTAGATCCTCACGGAGAGGGTCTGCGGCGCTGTAATATTCCCGATTGGTTTGGGGGTGTTACAGACACACGTTCAGATTGTCCCTAAACCCAGTAAACAGTACAGTAGTAGGCAACCCCTTAGTCATAATATCAGCAAACTGACGCGAAGAAGGGACATGCAACACGCGAAGAGAACCCTGAGCCACTTTCTCTCAGGCAAAATGAATGTCAAGCTCAACATGCTTAGTCCGCATATTCAACACCGGATTAAAACTCTTAAAAATAGTCGAAACATTATCATAGAAAACAAGAGTTACCTTGGAAAAACCCACACCAAGCTCAGAAAGTAAAGAATGCAACCAACTTAACTCGGAAACTGCATTAGCAATAGCACGATACTCAGCCTCGGCACTGGAACTGTAATATCCGTACTTTCTATTTTTAGCAGTTTCTATTTTTGGCGCATGTCTATTTTTATCGACTCGCTGGTAACCGTTTCAACGTCTTGAATCTATTTTGTTCTTGGTGTTTTTCCATTTGAGCGAGTTTCGGGGGTGTTTTTACGTAATTCGCTTTATGTTATGTTTTGTCGCATGTATGTTCGATTCTTGTAAAACTCGTTCGTTTGTGTTGTTTCTTTGTTCCTTTAAGTCCGTATGGTTGAATTATTCATGTTGCGTGTTTCGGTTCCTAAATCCGATGTCGTGTCGTGATTTTCGGGTGTTTCGGGTCGTTTTGTAAATTCCTATACGTTTAGGGAATTTTACCTCCTTTGTCGTATTTCGAATCTTCCGATAGTCGGAATCGTACTTTCTTTCAGCACTTATCCTCGTCGTCGCGAATACTTCGTATTTATGTTTTTGGATTCTATCCTTGTTTGCATTTCGACTTCGTACTTTCCTGAGCAGTGAACTGCATTCAGCAGTGTTGAACTGCTGCATGAATAACGTACGTTATTCATGCTTTTTTACGTACGTGTACGTTAAACCTTAGTGTTAACATACGTATTGTCCTCAGCGTTTTGGGCAGAAGATTCTGCCAAGTTTTTTCCGAGCCCTTACGTACGTTAACATATGAGTGTTAAGTACGTAAGAGGCATAACATACGTTAACCTCACCATGTTAACGTACGTAACGATGCAGTCAGGTATTTAATACCTGAATAGGCTTCAGACGCGTCATTTTCCTTCTTTCCTCTTTCCTTGTCCGCAATTTGAATTCCTCCGAGCGATTTCGAACGATTCTTCATGATAAATCCGTGGAGTTCCATGATAGATCGATTGTTGTGCTCCAAACGAAGTTTATCATCATCTTAATCATCCTTCTCCATACGAATCCAAGGTATTTTGACTTAGAACCCTAACTTTGTCAAGTTTGGGGTTTTTTTTGGGTTTTGTCTTTCTAAACTCGAATTGTTCGTTTATGTTAGAATATTTTGTACCAATTATTATTTTTGGGTGGTTCCCAATCTGATCCCATCGTGTTTAATCCGTGGATTGTTGATTTGGGGAGGTTTTGTGAGAACCCTCGCCCGTATTGATCATACATGTATGGTTATGGTTGTAATCGGGGTTGTGGGCGTATTCCGTTCGATTATAGATGTTGTTTAGGACCGATCCGTGTTAACCTTTTGTCTATGAACGGACGTTGTTATTCCAGGTCATTCGTAGTCCTCGTAGATCTTCCGTTTCGATCACAATGTCTCAAAGGCAAGTACTTTACATTTGTTTGCATATTCTAATATTTGAATTATGGCTTTCCGTGTATGTTGTAGATGTGAATGCGTATGTGCACCTAGGGATCGGTCCGACGGGGCCTCTGGAGATACGTAGTGCCGTGTGTATGCGTATCATGAACCGGGGTTAACCACTCAGGGATGGTCCGATGGGGCCTCTGCGGGGTACGGCGGTCGTGAGTCTCGTACCAACATTTAACCTTTGAAATGTTTTGGTGGAGAACTATGTTTTGTGCATGTGCATCGTAAATATTCCGGAATATAAATGTTTTCTATATTGATTTTGGCGCATATTTCATCTGATTAGAATGGTAGTTCAAATGGATTGTACTTGCACTAGCTGTTGTCGCTAACCCATTAAATGGGGAAAATACTTTTGTATTTCAGGTACAGGTCATGGAGGCGAATGGGCATGCAAACAGTATGAGGATGATGGGCAAGGGTGATTTTGTTCAATGGTCATTCGTCGATGTCTTGTCTCTTAAAATTATTAATTATGTCGTCCGTCTCAGTACTCGAGTACTTCCTTCATTTTAATTGAGTTGTTTTACTTTTAGTCCCAGTTTGGGAAGACGTTTAGTTGTTGAGTAATGTCGTATGAGAACCATTTGTTTAATATTGTGTATCTTCATTACGTGTCGGTGTATTTATTTTGTAATGTCTGTCGTTGGTCTAGTGTGGTTGAGCTGTATGTTAGCCTGGTGGATTCAAAGGGTTGGGTCCACGGTGCTGTAATATGCCCTGAACGTCTTGGGGGTGTTACAGAATATGGTATCAGAGCCTAAGGTTTTATGGTACCTAGGCAGTCAGTTATTTGGGTCTAGTCGAGTGTCGTTTTTGAACAGTATTACTACTACGCCATCATCTCAGTACGCCGGTGCTCGTAAGTTTTCCTAACTTGACTCATTGTATTATCTTGTGTTGTTCATTCTTAGTATCATGATGTGTTTTGTGTTTGGACTGTACTCACTAGTTACTTCTTCAGAGTGCCTGCTATTAGAGGACGCGGACGCGGTAGGGGACGTGGCATAACCGGTGGGGCGGCTATGTCTGATAGTTCTGAGGCTGGTTCGGCAGCGCCGTCTTTGTCGAACAGTGTACAGCCTAGTGCTGAAGATCAGCAGGATCAGACTGCTAACTTCGGTAATACTAATGATAACGTCGGGGTAGGGAACATTCTGCAGCAAGTAGCGAATCAGATGGCACTACTAACCGAGGCGGTCTTGGTTAATCAAGCTAATGCTAATCCGGTTCCGCCTACTGGTTCTATGTAACGCCCCAAAAACTCACCGGAACGTTACAGTGCCGTGAACCCCGTGAGGGACCCAGAAGGCTAATTTTCAAGATTTTAAAGTTCATCCATTAATGATTTATTTTTTAAGGTAATTCCACGATGGTAAAATTTCGAAACAAAATACTTTAGAAAAGAAGTTCGACCGCACAGTTATGACATCAACTTGGAATATTCAGAATTTATATAAAAAAAGGAAATAACAGGGCTTCTTCCAAACATCGCTTAAGTCTGACCGGAACCTTCGGGAATGTCCTGCACATATTCAACAAATTTGCCTGACACGACGAATCGTGCCAGTCAACCTAGGTCAGACGATGTGAATGGAAAATCATTGAAGGTATAAGATAAACTTGCAATACAATATCAATGTTCAGTTTGGCATTAGATCACATTATACCCAACATTATTTTTTTTCTATCAACACACAAACTCCTAAGGTTGCAACTAAGGGTCACGAAAGTATCTACACAGGATTACTCCGGACGTGGGTACCATTCAGGTTTTATCCGTCAACACAGTTCTGTACAGATGTATCAACATGTAAACTCCCAAGGCCACAGCCAAGGGTCACATGAGTATATATACACGAATACTCCGGACATGGATAAATAGAACGAACACAATTCCACAAATAGTTACACACATTAATTTTTGGAATTTAATGTAACAGTCTGAGCAAGTTTCACTTGCCTTAGTTCCGCCGAGAGTTACTCCTTTGATAGCACAATGGCTAGAACTACCACACCCGAGAGCTCAACCTATTACATATTCATCGATTAATACCTCATGGTGATAATGACGAATAGCGACAATTGCCCCGTCTCGATAGGATTCTAAAACCTAGTTAGTTTCATAATGTCGAAACCAAAATTCCGTGTTTAACGACAATGCAAATCACTTAATTCCTAGATCCACCGATTTTCAATTTATCATCTCATTTAACTATAATGTTCTTGTACCATACTTCTACGTTACGACTATGACTATAACCACCCGTAATTTCGTTACTTACTCAATTTCGAAATTTCATAATCTCTAGGAAAGAACGAACAAGCACAATTCCCGCGAAATCCTAATGTATTTGATTACTTATCCAATTCGATAATTGACAACTAATTCATTAAGGAATTACCAATGAGTTTACAATATGATAATCGGATTACAATCACAATCCATATCATGACGATTCAATGGTGTTGGTGATTTACAAGTTCGATTATGAGTTTTACAATCCAACTAGATTACTACTACAAGTCATACAAAATACTAGCTTGATAGGTTTCGATTAACGATTATGATTAGACCCACCAGTTCGATTATTATCAAGAGTTCTAAACTACCCAAGGCATCCGAATCTAGTACAACTCAACTAATGACACTGAGATGAATTCAAAGGTTGATAAACTTACCTTACTTGACGAGATACGAGGAAGAACAACAAAGGACGATGAAGAAAGGGATGACAACACCTTCAAAACCTTCTCCGGAGCTTGATCAATCCACTCTACTATGATAATACACGGGAAGGAATGCTTAAAATTCGATTTGGAGGGTTGGAGGATGATATTTGGGCGAGAATAAGTATCCAAGAGTCGGAGGAAATGAAAGAGGAAATGTCATTGTATAACACCAGGCTAACATTACGTACGTAATGCCTAAGGGTTTACATACGTAACCATCGTTACGTATGTTACCGCCAAAGGGTTAACGTACGTAAGTGATTCTCAGAAGCTACTGCCCGAAATGACATTGCCCATTACGTACGTAATGTGTCGCTGAGTTACGTCCATAATGCTCAGTTGACTAGCTGTCGTTGTCATGCCAAAAGTTTCCTTGACCACGCGGGATCGAGAATCTCGTCCGAAGACTGCATTACATACGTAAAGTCTAAGCTCTAACGTACGTAATGTTATGAGGATAGCGTATGTAATGCTATTCGAGTAACGTACGTAAGGTTCGTTTAATACACTAAGTTATAATATTACGTTTAATCCTTATAACACGACTTCCCTTTAGACTCATCCAGCAATTTCTCGGGGAACAAGACGTTGTCCACCATCATATTCGCACCGATAATTTCTCAACGACATCAAGGTAAGTCACCGACATATCATCAACATCAGGAAATCCCATCACAAAACAAATAAGTACTTGGTCTAAACATAATACGTATAAAAGTACAAGCATCGCGATGGAGCACATTATCTAATCATTAAAACGAGGTAGAAAGTCTTAAACAACATGGAATACTCATGGTATTACATTCTGGTACCGACAAGTTGCTTCAGGACGTGATCCGTATGCGTCCTCCGCAGTTCGATGGTACTTCCGACCCTTCTGGTTGGAAGAGTTGGATATTTGAGATGGAAAAAGTGTTCGAGGCGGCAAATTGCTCCAAGGAGAGGAAAGTGCCAATTGATCAGTACTTCCTCGCCAAGGAGGCGGCAACATGGTGGCAAGCAGTAAAACCACGTGACTGGGCAGCTATGTGGGATGAGTTCCGAGAATTGATGGACGCTGAATATTGTCCGTGGTCGGTGAAAGAGGGAAGGATTCAAGCCTTATTTGAAGCAAAACCCCAGGATGTTCCCATCTCAAAGGCAATCAAGGACTACAATCAGCATCTACATTATATGAGGAATCGGGTCCGAGATAAGCAAGATAAGATCCGCCACTTCGACATGTGGATGAAGCCGAGGGTTCGCCACTACATGTTAGGTCTTGGATGTACAACTTTGAAAGACTATCAGGACAAGGCGATGGCCTATGAGATGTCTTTTTCTGCGACAGAGGTGGCAGCAGAGGGTAAAAAACAGAAGACTTCCGGTCAGTTTTCGGGAGGTAAGTCTGGCGGGCATCAGAAGACTCAGTCTGGTTCGTGAGCCTTTGGGAATTAGTCCCCGTCATTTGGGCGAGTCCATGGTTCTAAGTCTGCTCTGGCTGTTCCTGCTCATGGCCATACTTATTTTAACTGTGGTCATCTGGGGCATATGATGAATGAGTGCGACAAGCCGCCGCTACAGTGTCTTAATTGCAGTCGTATGGGTCATCATGCTAAGTATTATGGAGATGCAAGTCGGGCACCAGTTACTCAGGTGTCAGCCTCGGCTACGAGAGAATTGAGCGTGAATTAGTCTCCGATAGCTAATCAGCCTCAGCAGAGTTTCGGCAGAGGTCGAGGACGTGGGCAGTCTTCCAGAGGGGGAGCTTCTAGTGCGGGGTTTGTTCCGCCCCATATGTATGAGATGAGATGAGTTGGAGATCCTGACGCGACAGTGGCTATATGTACCGTTCATATCCTTGACCATCCTGTCTCCGTGCTATTCGATTCTAGTGCTACGTATTCTTTCATCTCTTCAGATTGTGTGCGTCGTCTGCATGTTGATTGTCTAGTTGCATGTGAACTGTTTGTTGTTAAACTGCCTAGTGGAGATAGTATTTTGGGGGATCGTGAGATTAGATATTTTTTGGTGAGTATCGTGGGGAGGGCTTGGTCTTCTAATCTGATTGTGGTAGACATTAAGGATGAGGATTTGATCCTCGGTGAGGATTGGTTGGATCGACATGGGGCGATCATGAATTATAGAGCAAGGACCATTTCGATGTTAGTCTCTGACGGTACCGAGCACTCTTTTGTGGGACGCAAATGGAGTAGTCATAGATTCTTGATCAGCGCTATGAAAGCGGTGAAACTCCTTCGAGGAGGTTGTACTGGTTACTGGTGTTATGCTTTGACATCGGAAGAAGGGGGAGTTGAGCTCTCGTCTATTCCGATAGTAAATGAGTACCCTGACGTTTTTCCAGACGAGTTGTCGGGTTTACCACCGAACCGTGAGGTTGAGTTCACCATTGATTTAGATCCGGGTGCGGCTCCAATTTCGAAAATGCCGTATTGCATGGCGCCCGCCGAGATGCTTGAGTTGAAGAAACAGTTGGGAGAGTTGCTAGACATGGGTTACATTCGACCGAGTGCTTCGCCTTGGGGCGCACCAGTCTTGTTTGTGAAGAATAAGGATGCATCACTTCGGTTATGCATCGACTATCGAGAGTTGAACAAGGTAACCATAAAAAACAAGTATCCGCTTCCGAGGATTGACGACTTGTTTGACCAATTGCAGGTAGCGACTGTGTTCTCGAAGATTGATTTGAGATCGGGGTATTACCAACTCCGAGTGAAGGAATCCGATATTCCGAGGACGGCCTTTCGGACGAGATACGACCATTACGAGTTTGTGGTTATGCCATTCGGTCTAACCAACGCCCCATCCGTGTTCATGCAACTAATGGACAAGGTATTTATCGAATATCTCGATAAGTGTGTAGTCATCTTTATCGACGATATCCTGATTTACTCGAGGAGCGAGGAGGAGCATGCACGTCATCTGCATATCGTGTTGGAAATCTTGAGAACTCAGCGCCTTTATGCGAAGTTCTCAAAGTGCGAGTTTTGGTTGCGGGACATTATGTTTCTCGGCCACGTGATCTCGGCCGAGGGTGTTCGTATGGACCCACACAAGATAGAGGCAGTGTTAGATTGGCCGCCGCCCAAGAACGTGAAGGAGGTCCGTAGTTTTCTAGGTTTGGCGGGGTATAATCGAATGTTTGTCGAGGGGTTCTCTAAACTCGCTCAACCGCTTACTCAGTTGTTGCAGAAGTCAGAGAAGTTTGTGTTGGGCTTCGGTCCAGCATCCTGCCTGCATGGGCTTAAAAATGCGCGAGGCGCGGCTTGCGATTCGACATGTGAGATCTGCACTAGAAAGTGGTTAAATAAATTGATTTGGACTACTCATACCAACAAGATGTATCTTCTTTTCTGGTAGCCATCTCATAAAAACTCCAAAGTTAAGCGTGCTTGGCCTGGAGTAGTTATGGGATGGGTGACCCCCTGGGAAGTTTCTCAGGTGCGCGTGAGTGAGGACAAAGCGCGCTAGAAAAGACTCATGTTGGTACAGTGAGGACAGTCTTCATCATTTCAGGGACCAACAATTGGTATCGGAGCAGGTCATGGGTGCGGATTCCCTCGAAGTATCCTACAGTGGAGGCTGCCAGAGTGTTGGAACTGAGAGGCGGGCATGCAGCAAATGTTGCCAGTTGGCCGGAACTAAGATGTTGGTGCTGTTGAGGTTGTCAGATGCTGGAGGGTTATGTGATCAAATCAAGTATGCTGGAACTGAGATACTGGCGCAGCAGAAGTAAACGGAGCTGGAATAGATGCTGATGTCAAGTGTTGGAGGACTGTGTGAATGAATCCAGTCGCTAGAGGGCTGTGTGATCAAATCTAGTTCGCAGAGGTTTCCAGACTATGGGGCTAGCAGATACTGGGAGGGGGATTGTTGGGCTTTGGTCCACCATCCTGCCTGCATGGGCTTAAAAATGTGCGAGGCGCGGATTGCGATTCGACCTGTGAGATCTGCACTAGAAAGTGGTTAAATGAATTGATTTGGATTACTCATACCAACAAGATGCATCTTCTTTTTTTGGTAGCCATCTCATAAAAACTCCAAAGTTAAGCGTGCTTGGCCTGGAATAGTTATGGGATGGGTGACTCCCTGGGAAGTTTCTCAGGTGCGCGTGAGTGAGTACAAAGCGCGCTAGAAAAGACTCGTGTTGGTACAGTGAGGACAATCTTCATCATTTCAGGGACCAACAGTTTGTATGGACAAACGAGAGGCAGAAGAGTTTTGAAGAGTTGAAGAAGCGGTTGACTACCGCTCCCGTCTTGGCCTTACCGTGTGGTAATGAGGGTTTTTCAATTTATAGCGATGCCTCAGGCACAGGACTTGGATGCGTACTCATGCAGCACGGGAAAATTATTGCCTATGCTTCCTGTCAATTGAAACCGAATGAGTTAAATTATCCTACACATGATCTTGAATCAGCTGCAATTATGTTTGCGTTGAAGATTTGGCGTCATTACTTGTATAGCTCATCGTGTCAGATTTTCACCGATCACAAGAGCCTGAAATATATTTTCACCCAAAAGGAATTGAATATGAGACAGAGGAGGTGGCTGGAGCTAATCAAGGATTACGATCTCAAAATCCTTTATCATCCGGGCCAGGAAAATGTTGTGACAGATGCCTTGAGTCGGAAATCGTTATCGCTTCGGACACTTGAGTTACTCATGGCTCTGCCAGGGCTCCATCGAGAGTTGATGGGGTTGATTATTGAGATTGTGTTACCAGGGAATGCTGGGCAGTTGTGCGCCCTTGAGATCTCTTAGTCTCTGGTCGACGATATTAAATCGAGACAGTTAGAAGATCTGATGTTTATTCAACTCCGTGAGAATGTAGTGAAAGGGAAAGCCCCGGGATTCGTGATTCATGAAGATGGTGTGTTGAGATTCCAAGGTCAGTTGTGTGTTCCGAACGACTTGGAATTGAGGCAAGACATTATGCGGGAGGCTCATGCGTCACCTTACTCAGTCCATCCGGGCTCGAGTTAAATGTATAAGGATTTGAGGAAGAATTTTTGGTGGAATGACATGAAGAATGAGGTAGTGCAGTTTGTGGCTAAGTGTTTGACTTGTCAGCAAGTCAAAATCGAACATCAGCAGCCAGCCGGGTTGTTGAAACCACTTCTGTCTCGGAATAGAAATGGGAGGACATCTCTATAGATTTTGTCATGAATTTGACGAGGACAAAGACGGGAATGAACATGGTGTGGGTGATCGTGGATTGACTAACTAAGTCGGCACATTTTCTGGGCATCAAGGACACTTGGGGTCCAGAAAAATTGGCTCGTATTTTTATTGCGCAGATCGTGAGGCTCATGTACACCGAAAACTATTATTTCGGACTGGGATGGTCAGTTTGTATCGCATTTCTGGCAGGCGGTACATAAGGCTTTGGGGACACGTTTGCGTTTGAGCACATCTTTCCATCCTCAGACTAATGGACAGTTCGAGCATACCATTCAGACGTTCGAGGATATGTTGCGCACGTGTGCGCTAGACTGGAGTAGTGATTGGGAGGAACATCTGGCCCTGATCGAGTTCACTTATAATAATAGCTGGCATGCGTCGATTAAGATGGCACCGTATGAGGCGCTTTATGGCCGATGATGTCGATCACCGATATGTTGGAATGAGCCATATGATTTAGTTGGCACCGAGCCGGATCTTGTGTTGGAGGCTAGGAGGAAAGTCAAGTTGATTAGAGAGAGAATGCTGGCGGCTCAGAGTCGACAAAAGTCCTATGCGAATGTTAGGCGTCGACCCTTGGAGTTTGAGGTAGGGGATCACGTCTTGTTAAGAGTGTCTCCGTCGAAGGGAGTTTTCCGTTTTGGGAAAAAGGGGAAGCTTAGTCAAAGGTATATTGGACCTTTCGAGATATTGGAAAGATTGGCGAGTTGGCATACCGTTTGGCATTGCCCCCGTCTTTAAGCCATGTGCATAGTTTTTTTATGTTTCCCAGTTGAGAAAGTATGTTCCAGACCCGACTCATGTTATCGACTTCGGGGGTGTGGAAATCGAGAAGAATGTTACTTTTGAGGAGAGACCAGTAAGGATTTTTGAACGTCGGGATAAACAGTTAAGGCACAAAACCATCTCTTTGGTTAAAATGTAATGGTCGAGGCACGGAATGGAGGAAGCGACGTGGTAATTATAGGAGGATATTCGTGCGAGATACCCCGAGCTTTTTGATCCTTAAATTTCGGGATGAAACTTCTTTTTACAGGGGGAGAATGTAATATCCATACTTTCTATTTTTAGCCGTTTCTATTTTTGGCGCATGTCTATTTTATCAACTCGCTTGTAACCATTTCAACATCTTGAATATATTTTGTTCTTGGTGTGTTTCCATTTGGACGAGTTTCGGAGGTGTTTTTACGTAATTCGCTTTATGCTATGTTTCGTCACATGTATGTTCGATTCTTGTAAAACTCGTTCGTTTGTGTTGTTTCTTTGTTCCTTTAAGTCCGTATGGTTGAATTATTCATGTTGCGGGTTTCGATTCTTAAATACGATGTCGTGTCGTGATTTTCGGACGTTTCGGGCCGTTTTGTAAATTCCTATAAGTTTAGGGAATTTTACCTCCTTTGTCGCATTTCGAATCTTCCGGTAGTCGGAATCGTACTTTCTTTCAGCACTTAGCCTCGTCACTGCGAATACTTCGTATATATATTTTTGGATTCTATCCTTGTTTGCGTTTCGACTTCGTACTTTCCTGAGCAGCGGACTGCATTCAGCAGTGTTGAACTGCTGCATGAATAACGTACGTTATTCATGATTTCTTATGTACGCTATCGATGCACATATAACGTACGTTAAACCTTAGTGTTAACATACGTTATTGTCCTCGGCATTTTGGGCAGAAGATTCTGCCAAGTTTCTGCCGAGCCCTTACGTATGTTAACATATGAGTGTTACGTACGTAAGAGGCATAACATACGTTAACCTCACCATGTTAACGTACGTAACGATGCAGTCAGGTATTTAATACCTGAATAGGCTTCAGACGCGTCATTTCCCTTCTTTCCTATTTCCTTGTCCGCGATTTGAATTCCTCCGCGTGATTTCGAACGATTCTTCACGATAAATCCATGAGGTTCCGTGATAGATCGATTGTTGTGCTCCAAACGAAGTTTATCATCATCTTAATCATCATTCTCCATCCGAATCCAAGGTTTTTTGACTTAGAACTCTAACTTTGTCAATTTTGGGTTTTTTTTTCGGGTTTTGTTTTTCTAAACTGGAATTGTTCGCTTGTGTTACAATATTTCGTACCAATTATTATTTTTGGGTGGTTCCCAATCCGATTCCGTAGTGTTTAATTCGTGGATTGTTGATTCGGGGAGGTTTTGTGAAAACCCCTGCCCGTATTGATCATACGTGTATGGTTATGGTTGTAATCGGGGTTATGGGCGTATTCCGTTCGATTATTGATGTCGTTTAGGACTGATTCGTGTTAATCTTTCATCTAGGAACGGACGTTATTTCAGGTCATTCCTAGTCCTCGTAGATTTTCCGTTTCAATCACAATGTCTCAAAGGCAAGTACTTTACATTTGTTTGCATATTCAAGTATTTGAATTATGGCTTTCCGTGTATGTTGTGGATGTGAATGCGTATGTTCACCCAGAGATCGGTCCGACGGGGCCTCTGGGGATACGTAGTGACGTGTGTATGTGTATCATGAATTGGGGTTAACCACCCAGAGATGGTCCGACGGGGCCTCTGCGGGGTGCGGCGGCCGTGAGTCTCGTACCAACGGTTAACCTTTGAAATGTTTTGTTGAAGAACTATGTTTTGTGCATGTGCATCACAAATATTCCGGAATATAAAGTTTTCTAAATTGATTTTGGCGCATATTTCATCTGATTAGAATGGTAGTTCAAATGGATTGTACTTGTACTAGATGTTGTCGCTAACCCCTTTAATGGGTGAAATACTTTTGTATTTCAGGTACAGGTCATGGAGGCGAACGAGCATGCGGACAGTACGAGGATGATGGGCAAGGGTGATTTTGTTCAATGGTCATTCGTTGATGTCTTGTCTTTTTAAATTATTAATAATATCGTCTATCTCAGTACTCGAGTACTTCCTTCATTTTAATTGAGTTGTTTTACTTTTAGTCCCAGTTTGGGAAGACGTTTGGTTGTTGAGTAATGTCATATGAGAACCATTTGTTTAATATTGTGTATCTTCATTACGTGTCGGTGTATTTATTTTTGTAATGTCTGTCGTTGGTCTAGTGTGGTTGAGCTGTATGTTAGCCTGGTGGATTCAAAGGGTTGGGTCCACGGTGCTGTAATATGCCCTGAACGTCTTGGGGTGTTACAGGAATGAGAAACAATCGGCTGGCGCTTAGAAGACCAGGACACCAAGTTGGAACCAAGAAATACACAGAAATCGGAAGTAGAGCGACGCGTATGAGGATACCCCACCCAATATGCATCAGAATATGCCAGCATGCGGTCAAAAGGAGCATGTCGCAAGAGGAGACCATGTTGGATTGTACCACGGAGATAACACAAAATGCGTTTCAAAGCCTGAAAATGCACCGAGATAGACTTGCTGGACCGCGTAGGCAATGTCTGGGCGGGTGAAAGTCACATATTGTAGGGCTGTAGCCATGTTACTATGCTCCAAGAGTTCTTGAATATATTTGGATTGGGAGAGAAACAATCCATCAGGAGTACGAGCAACGAAAATACCCAAGAAATAGTGAAGATCCCCCTAGTCGGTCATGGCAAATTCATGGTGAAAGGAACCCATAATGCGATGCAAAAGGGAAGAGGAAGAAGCAGTTAAGAGAATGTCATCTACATAAAGAAGGAGAATAGCAGTATTTGGACCTTGGCGATAAATGAACATAGACGAATCAGCCTTGGAACATAGGAATCCAAAAGTACCAAGAACACCAGCGAACCTTTAAAACCACGAACGAGGAGCTTGCTTCAACCCATATAAGGCTCGTTGAAGACGACAAACATGATGAGGGTGTTGAGAATCAACATAACCAGGAGTCTGCTTCATATAAAATGGCTCCTGAAGAACGCCATGAAGAAAGGCGTTCTTAACATCCAACTGTCGAATGAACCAACCACGAGAGAGAGCCAAAGTCAAAACCGTGCGGATGGTGGAGGGTCGTACAACAAGACTACATGTATCACCACAGTCAATACCAGGATGCTGGGAGAAACCCTGTGCCACCAGACGAGTTTTATAGCGTTCAAGAGTACCATACGACTTCTGTTTGATGCGATACACCCATTTAGAACCAATGACATTTGCGCATATGGTGGACAAGGAACCAAAGTCCATGTGTTATTACGTGCCAAGGCCGCCATCGCATCATCCATAACATCACACCAAACTGGAGATTTACTGGCCTCACGATAAGTCTTAGGTTCCTGCAAAATAGGGTTAGTAATCATACTAGCCAAATTAAATATTTGTCGGGGCTTACGAGTACCATCTCGTGCCCGGGTCACCATAGGATGATGAATAGGAGGTGCGAGGGAATAGGACCTAGGAGATGATACATGAGGAGAAGAAGCTACTGACACAGGAGGACTAGAGGGGGAAGAATCAAATCGAGGAACAGATGGCAAAGGACGACAAGGGATAGATAAGCCGGGAGGAACGTGTGAGCTGGGGGAACGAAAAGATGAAGATGGAGTGGAGGTGCTAGAACCCGCGGACATGGAAGCCGAGAAAGGGAAGAATATTTCATCAAAGATCACATGTCTTGAGATGATAATTTTATTCGTTGCCATGTTTAAACATTTGTAACCTTTGAAATGAGATGGATAACCTAAGAACACACAAGCAGAACGAGGAGCAAGTTTATTAGGAGCAATATGGGATAAATTCAGATAACATGCACAACCAAAAGTACGTAAATGATCATAAGATGGAGGAACCTTAAGGAGAACCTCATAGGGAGATTTGTGGGCAAGTAAAGGAGTAGGGACTAGGGAGGCGATTAAGCAAATAAACAGTTGTGGCAAGAGCATCAATCCAACAAGTAGAAGACATTGCACTCTGAAACAATAAAGTACGTATCAATTTAAAAGAGTGTGATTAAGACGTTCAACTTTTCCGTTTTGTTGAGAGGCACTAGTAGTGAAAAAGTGAACATGTATGCCAAATTGAGCAGACAAAGTATGCAGAGGGCCATTATCATATTCACCACCCTGATCACATTGAAAAGCCTTAAGATTAGCACCATATTGGGTGGTGACATAAGTGTGAAAAGTTTGAAAGCAAGAGAGAACCTCAGATTTAAGTTTGAGAGGATACACCCAACAATAATGAGTGAAGCATCTAAAAAAGTAACAAAGTATTTATAACCATTGTAAGATAAAGTGGGAGACACCCAAACATCGGAATGGACCAATTCAAATGGAAAAGAAGTACGAGAACTAGAAAAATGGAATGGTAAACGGGCATGCTTGCCGAGTTGGCAAGCATGACACACACATGTCTTATTAGCAGAAGATGAACCTAAAATATGACCTAACACTTGAGAATGTGGGTGTCCTTAACGACGATGCCAGAGAGTTGGGGATTGGCGAACAGCAGCAAGAGCATATGGTGATGAGGGAGAGACCGAATGGAGAGGATAAAGAGGGCCAGTGCTATCACATCTGAGGAGATTTGTCTTCTGTTTTTGGTCCTTTACAGAAGAACCACGGGTGTCAAATTCAACAGAACAAAAATTATCATGAGCTAACTTATTGGCAGAGATTAAGGGGCTGTTTACCAACTCTGTCATTAAGATCTGAGTGGAATAAGTTATCTGTTTGGATTATGTTGTCTGTTTGGATAAAGATGAAATGTTGTTTACCTACATTGCTGAATCAACTGTCTGAATGGCAGAAATGACCATTTTACTCCCTCAATATATATAAAAATGTATTAAATATTTGTATCCAAAATAGTTCAACACCATACAATTATAAATTGCACAACATCATAATAATATAACACAATATCTAGTTATAATAGTTATTTGGTTCCATTAAGATGATAGCTTACCGAATAAGGAGCTGGGGGATCACTGTCCCATTAAGCTGCTATCTTATTGATTAAGCTCCTGATAAACACATTATCAGCTGTCCGAAAAAGCTATAAGAAATCAATAAGCTTCATTAAGCTGCTAGTAAACAGGCCCTAAATCTTTAAAAAGAAAAGGAGAAACAAGAATTAAATCTTTAGAAAGAAAAGGAGAAAGAAGAACATTACGGAGATATAAAGGACGAGAAGGAGTAGAAATATAGGTTTGCCCAACATGAGTTATTGGCATCATAGTACCATTACCAACCTCTATTTTATCAGAGCCAAAATAAGACTTGACATGAGAAAGCTTACCAGTAAACTTAGTCATGTGAGATGTTGCACCACTATCCATGTACCAGGAAGAGTCTCCAAAATCATTGGCAGGATAAGCGGTAAAGGCTTGAACATTATTTGAAGGGGAAAGGACAACAGAAGGACAAAACGTGCCACATGACCATAACCAAAGAAATTGTAACATTGAACTTGTCGTTGGAAATTAGGAAAAGGAACATCAGATGATGAAACCTGGGAGCGTGGAGCTGGACCAAGAATTGAAGACTGCTGCTGATTGTGTTGCGGTGCCCACAGTGCAAAGCCAGACGGACGAGCAGCAAACCCTCTACGAGAACCATGGCCAAAAGCTCCACCATGACCACCACGACCGACATTATTTCCAGCCCGCAGCAGACGAATCACCACGACCTGCAGGAGACGGCGAACCAGCAGGCGAAGGAGCAGCAGCAACAAGAGCCTGAGGTGCTGCAGCCGAAGCTGATTGCGTGCGCTGCTGCTAACGGGCCAGTTTGGATTCTTCTAGGAGAAGCATGGAGGGGCACTCATCATAAGGTAAAAAAGGTTTACTAGAAGAGATAGCGGTGGTTACCGAATTGTATTCTTGGGGTAAAGCCATTACAATCTGCAGGATCATATCCCTGTAGGTGAGAGTATCTCCAATGGAAACAAGGCTGTCATAGAGCTCCTTGAGTTTCGCCAGAAAATCTGCCATGGATAGAGCCCCTTCCTCAAGATGATATAACTCTTGTCGAAGATACACAATACGTGATTCAACCTGATCACAGAACATACGATCAAGTTTGTCCCAAACCCCACGAGCAGTAAGAGGTTGGCCTGGAGTGATGAGTTGTCGAAGTATTTCTTTCTGAAACCGTTGCTTGCAACCAAGAAACTACCAAATTATCAATCTTGGACCATTGAACGAAGGACGGATCATCAGATGAGGGAGGGTCAGAGCCATCAACGTGGTTATAAACATCATAACCCTTGAGAATAGGAAGAAACATCTCACGCCAAAGCAAGTAATTGATGTAGTCAAGAGGTTCGGAGATGTGGTTCTTAATATTAGCAAGAGAATGGGCTGGGTGGCGGACAAAATCAACAACATCAGAGGAGGCTTGAGATAGAACTTCTTCTTCGTGAGACATGGTGAACGCAGCAGGAGAAGGGAACGTACAACAAGAAGATGAAAGCAGCCAAAAAATTAAAGAGAAGAGATGAGGCAGTGGAAACAAGGAGAGGATCGCGATACCATGTAAAGTTTGTGAAACCCTAACTGGGTAACTCTTGCGAGTTTTTTGCTATTTTGGTGCCACAGGACACACTCATTCACCATTTTGATCCCAAACCTTACATTTTTGGTCCCAAAGCCGAATTTTTTGACACTTTTGGTCCCGCGACTCGAACTTCCATCCAATTTTCCGTCAAACTGGCGTATCCAGAACACGCGCCCGTTAGTCAACGTTAAAAAAAAAAAATAATACAAATTAATTAACTGTTTCCTCTCGTCTTGAAATCAGAACTCTAGTTCCATACCATCGGTTTGAAGAAAAAAATCCTCTGCATCGCAAAACCCCTCGATTCAAAAAACCCCGACAAGTACCTGCAAATCTGGGAACCAAAATAGAGAACATACGACCGCCTTCGTCACAAACCGATGCCTAAGCCATATATTCCACCTTTCTTGCGAAGGAAGGATCTTGTACACCTTGGAGCCCTCGATTATGGTAAGTCTGTAATTAGGGCTTATTTTCTTCAATTTCCACAGAAATTTTGAAAAAATAGGGTATAAGTCTGTAATTAGGGCATTTTAATTTTGCTGAAAGTTAGAGCATTTGGTTAAAAGTAGGGCATTCGGGCATTTTGATTTTGCTGAACAATTTGGGCATTTGGGCATTTCTCCAATTTTGATTTTTTGTTCTTAAATATTGAAATTATAATGCTGAAATTCTGCATTTGCTGAAATTTTGTTTTTGTTCTAATGTAGAACAAGTGGAGATCACCCAACCTGATGATGCTCCACCTCTACCCAACAGTGATCCCAACAATGTGGAACCAGAACAGGAGGGTGGGGGTGAGAGGGTAGAACCAGAGGGGGTAGAAACAGAACAGGAGGGTGAGGGGCAAGAACAGGAGAATCATGGGGTAGGTAATGGCAAAGGGAAGACAATAATGACAGAGATAGAGGAAGATGAGAGTGATAAGAGTGATTCTGATTTCAAGGGTAATTGTTCAAGTGGTGATGTGATGTTGGATGATATTATGTTTGATGAGAACATAGATATTGAAGCTGAGTGGCTAGGCCTTATGGATTTGAGTAATAGAGATTCTGATTCAAGTCCATCTGATGATAACATAGACAATGAATCTGACTTTTCAAGTGTTGCATCTGATGAAGAAGTAGTTGATGAAATGGTTGATTTAACTTTCAGGAGGTCTAATCTTGAGAAGCCTGTATTCTTCATTGAGCAGATATTTCCCACAAAGAAGGTGTTTAAAGAGGCTGTGAATATGCACAATGTTGAGACAGGGAGAGGTTTAAAGATAACAAAGAATGATGCAACGAGGATCTATGCGAGGTGTAGACAGGATGGATGTGATTGGCATATAACACTACAAAAAAAACAGTTTTTACCGACGCCATTTACCGACGCCACCACCGCCGTTGTTAAACTTATAATTTACCGACGCCATTTACCGACGCCCGTACCGCCGTTGTTAAACTTATAATTTACCGACGCCATTTACCGACGCCCGATTTACCGACGCCATTGCCGACGACCGGTTCGCAGACTTATTTTTTTTACAATTAACGACGCCGTTTACCGACGCCATTACCGACGCCATTTTGGCGTTGGTAATTTTTTTTTTTTTAATTTACCGACGCCATTTACCGACGCCATTACCGACGCCATTTTGGCGTTGGTAAATTTTTTTTTTTTTATTTACCGACGCCGTTTACGCCATTACCGACGCCATTTCGGCGTCGGTAATTTTTTAACACAATCCCACATCGAAAAAACATCAATGTTTTTGGTGGTTTATAAACCAAAATCCTTCTCAACCATTTGAAATTGAATGGAGTCCGAACCTGATCCGCCCGACCAAGACCCGACCCGCCCCGACTCCCGACTGGACTCGACCGAACCCACCCGCCCGAGCCCGGACCTAACCCGCCCGAGCCCCGCCCGAGTCCCGACTCCGACTTTTTAATTTTTTTAATTTAACGACGCCAAAAATGGCGTCGGTAAATGGCGTAAACGGCGTCGGTAAATTAAAAAAAAAAAAAAAAATTTACCAACGCCAAAATGGCGTCGGTAAATGGCGTCGGTAATGGCGTAAATGGCGTCGGTAAAAAATTACCGTCGAGCGTTTTTCCAACGGCGGGTTGCCGTCGGTAATTTTTTTACCAACGCCATTTTCTGTTTTACCAACGCCATTTTGGCGTCGGTAAAAACTATTTTTTTTGTAGTGTAAATGCACTGAAGCTTTTGGGCCAAGAATCTTTCCAAATCAGACAGTACAACCCAGATCACAGTTGTGCAAGATAATATCACCTTGAGAATGTAAGATCAGGATGGTTGGCAAATAAGTATGCAGAAGAGTTCAAGTTGGATCCACAGCAGACAGTATCAGGCTTCAAAAGTAGAACTGTGGTCAAGTTGAATTGTCATATTTCTCACTTTCAAGCCAATAGAGCAAAGCAAAAGGCCTTGAAACTTATTGAAGGGGATGATACACATCAGTACTCCAAGTTGTGTGATTATGCCCAAACTCTACTAGAGAAGAATCCTGGGTCAACTGTCATAATGAACATGGTGAATACAAATGCAGGCAGGAGGTTTAAGTCAATCTACATATGTTTGGGTGCACTGAAGATGGGGTTTAAGTCTGGGATGCGGCCATGGATTTGTGTAGATGGATGTCATTTGAAAGGTTCAACTCCAGGGGTGTTGCTCACTGCAGTGGGTATGGATCCAAACAATGATCCATACCCATTGGCCTATGCAGTTGTGGGAAGTGAGACAAGGGAGGCATGGGAGTGGTTTCTGACCCTATTGAAGGATAACCTGATGCAGGACAGAGATGATAGGATCACATTTATGTCAGATAAGCAGAAGGGTTTATTACTTGCCTTTGAGAAGATTTTACCCGAAGTGGAGAACAGATTTTGTGTTAGACATCTTCATGGTAACATGAAGAGAGCAGGTTTTAGAGGGGATGCTTTCAAAAAGGCATTGTGGGCTGCTGCCAAGTCTAATACTATACCTCAATTTGAAGATGCGATGAGGAACATTAGAGGACTTGATCACAGATGTTTGGAATGGCTTCAAGAGAAGCCTCCCTCCCAACGGTCAAGGTCACACTTCAAACCTTTTGCAAGGTGTGATACCCTGGTAAATAATATGTGTGAAGTATTCAATAAGATGATCTTGGATGCAAGATCATCCCCTATTTTGACCATGTTGGAGTGGATCAGGGAGTATCTGATGGGAAGATTGCAGAAGAATAGGGATAGCTGCAAGGAAATCTGGAGGGAAGATTGCCACCTAACTTTGGAAAGAGAAAGAGGGGGAGACCAGGGAGCAGAAGAAGGTTGGGTGCAGATGAAGAAGGAAGCAAGAGAAGAGGTGTATAGAGAATGCCAAAACAAAACTTCACTGTGAAGTGTAATTTCTGTAAAGAGAGGGGTCATAATAGAACAGGTTGCCAATTGTTGAAACTTGGTGAAGAATTTGTGCAAGATATGGAGGCAACAATGACACAGGATGAAGCTGTAGAGATGAGCCAACCTGTTGATTCTCCACCAATAACACAAGAAGACTCACAGATTGTTGAGCATGTAAGTACAAAGAAATTTGTGATTGTTATATGTTGATGCTATTTGTAATATACTTATGTTATAAATTTTACCAGGTTCAACAAAAGGTACCAAGTAGACCAACCACAAGGCAAGGAAGAAGGGATTTGGCTGCACAAAGAAATCAAAATTCACAAAAGCAACAAGTATTACTTTTGTCAATTTGTCTTTTTGAAGTCCAGTACATTTTTTAAAATGATTATTTACTAATTACTGTAATGTAGTCAAAGAAAAGGAAAGCTGAGACTTCTGGTGCTAGTTCAAGCAATAGTGCACTGAAACCTGCTAATGATCATGTAATGTTGTTGGTTGTAATGATAATTGTGTTGTAATGTGGTCTTTGAACTGATTTAAACTGATAAGATTGGTTATAATGATACAGATCCCCAGACCATTTGAAGTTGTGATAAGGGAACCTCCACCTATGCATTTCAACCCACAAAGTTTTATTGGAGGTCAAGTTCAGTTTGGTGCATCAAGTTCAACTCCAATTGTACAAACTCAGGCTGGTATGAATTTCAACCCAAACACCTATATTGGGTGCAATGTGAATATTGGTGGTGTCAACACTAATAGAGATGGAATGAGAGTCATAACACAAGCAAGTAAGAAATTTGTGACTTTGTCTTCTTTAACTCAGGCTGCTGCCAATGTTGCTGCTAGTGTTGCAAGAAAAGGTAAGGGCAAGGGCAAGAAGGTGAAAAAGGGGAAAGACTAGACAATAGGATTTGTGTTGTTTTAATGTTGTTAGACAATGTTGCTTCTAGTGTTGCCAAATTCTCTGGTTTTATGTTTCTTTACAAAATGCCCTATATGGGCAGGGACTTTTTACACATAGCTAGCTGTGTTGTTTTAATATTTTTCTGTTGGAGTTTTATGTTGATGTTTGTTCTCTGGTTTTAAATTCTGTTGTTCTCTGGTTTTATGTTGCTTTACAAAATGCCCTATATGGGCAGAGACTTTTTACACATAAGTAGCTAGATTCAACCCATCCACTTGAATACAGTAGGTGCCCAAGATAGAATTATTACAATGAAAAGGATGACTTTTAGCTGATTCACTTTAGAGAGTTCTTCAACCATGCATATTATCTGGTTCTTCATTTCTTCATTCATTTCAATTGCACTTCTTTCCCCATCAGCTGCATCCTTTAGCTTCTCAGCAATTAGGCTATCAATTCTCCTCATCATTTCAGGAAACTTGCCTTGCTCAGCCACTTCATGCTCATCTGCCCAAACAAAGAATTTGCAACCACCACTTAGTGAGTCAACACATGTATGGAACAACCTACCTTTGCTTCTTGGCCTTTGAGACACATAAGTGACAGTAGGTTTGCCACAATATATAGCAGACAAGGTGATGTGCCCATTTTTGTGTTGTGGAGGATGATGAAGCTCCATCTTTACTCATGCTCATTTTTTAAAGTTTTCTTGCTATGTATGAATGAGTGATTTAGTGTTGTAGCACATATATAAGTGTATATGGCGCCATTTTCTCCCTCTACAAAGGGAAAATCTGAAAATTTTGATGAAAAAAGTCAGGTAAAATTCCCTCCAAAAAAATCCTATGGGACCAAAAATGTCAGGTATTTCCCTCCAAAAAGAACACGCGCCTCTGTTGACTATAAAATTCTATGGGACCAAAAGTGTTAACGGATTTCACAGAAAAATTTAGGGCGGGACCAAAAGTTTCAAAAAATTCGACTTTGGGACCAAAAATGTAAGGTTTGGGACCAAAATCGTGAGTGGGTGTGTCCTGTGGGACCAAAAGTGCAAAAAACTCTAACTCTTGCATTCACATGACGTATATAATGTGTTCAATATACAATGTCGGGCCAAGCCCATAGTTAACACATCAATACAAAGGATATACTACTAACACACGGAGGATGTTTAAGTACTCCATCAACTACATATGATTTTTTTTTTTTGTTAAAACAGCAGCTCCATAATTTATAGATATACGGAAAAACACAATACAGAATCCAATCCCAGCTTAAGTTATACAGAGCAGAAATAGGAATTAAACGAGAGAGAATGCACTACCTGAATGTCTATGCAAAAACTAAGCTAGTAAAGGGGGAGGGGAATTAAAAGCAGCAAAAGAGTCTTGAATAGTGCATTTATAGTTGGCCAAATCATCCGCCGGATGGTTAACATCCCTAAAAGTGTGCCTCGTGATGATCTGCTAGAAAACCCCCATAAGTTTTCTGCTTTCATTTTAATTACATGGGTGGTGTGAGAGATCAACATAAACGAACCTTTTATGGAACATATACTAATATTACCCTTTAGTATTTCAATTTATCTTTCGGTAAATATGTGCATATGACATTTGTTTAACATCTGATCGATAAAAGTAATATCCTAATTCTGCCCCTTAAAAACTTAAGTTATCTTGATTATGACATCGATCCGACAAAGCATTAGTACATTAGGGTGACAAATTGATCCAAAACTAACTTAAGTATATAATTTACTCAACTCTATGTAGAAAGAAAAATTATCCAACCGTACCATAATATATAATTTATACAATATTGACAGTGTGTATAATATAAACTCATAAATTTTCCTATACGGCTATTTCTCTCAACAACTATTGCAGTGACGAAATTAGATATTTATTGAATTCAGGATAAAAAAAACTCCGACAAAACTTATAATGTGAATTTGGTGTTTACTTCCTGACCTTTATTACGTGTGTGTGTGTGTGTATATATATATCACTGCCCTTGAAGCTAGTCATATATTTCTATTATCCGAGTCAAATTGCAGGGCGGATTAATTTATTTTCACAAGTTTCCAATTAAAAATAACACGGAGTATGAATATTTTTCTCCCTCTTAAGCAAGTATAGGTGATCAGCCAACAATAATTATAAAAAAGAATGGGAAATTTTGAGAATGCAACCCACATTTTACCCCATATTTGAGACAGAACCACATTTTAAAATAAAGCAGAACCCAAACACGTATAATGTGTGCAAAGGTTCTATTTTATCTCGTTGGGTTGCAAAAAGCGCCTATTTTACCTGTGTTGCAAGAAGCCCTATTTTAAATGTGGCTGTAATCTCAAAATACGGTGAAATGTGGCCAGATTCTCAAAATATCCCAAAAAGAATTGGTGGACCACAGCGCCACAGCCTGCTCATGTATCAAGGATCACAATTTCGTAAATGAGAAGTTTTCATTAGGTAGCAACGTACTACAATTTTGAAGATGTCAAGTAAGAAAGCCATGGTTTGCTTCAGTTGCAAAAAAATGCAAAAAAAGAAAAAAGAAAAAAAGAATAATAATAATAATAATAAAAAAGAAACAAAATCTTTAAGCATTAGGCTGAGTCTGGGATTGTGTTGAATTTAAAGAAAAACACTTAGGCTCCGTTTGTTTGACAGGAAAGTTGTGCAAAAAAGTGAATCATGGGAAAAGTGAAGTGAAGTGAAGTAAAAGGAAAGGAAAACAAGTTTCTTGCATATGTTTGGAAAGCAAGAAAATAATGTAGGAGCATTTCAATTGTTGTGTTTGATTGAGAGTCTCTTTAATTTGGCCCTTGACTCTCATTTGCTTCTCGTTGATATCAGGACCACCACGATACCATTCACCAGTTGCTGCATCACTTCCACAAATAGTTCCCAATTCTTCAAGCATTTCAATACGCTTATGCCTTTGATTTTTTTTACTCGTGGATGTGCCTGCAACAAATAAAAAATATATAAGTTTATGTAAATTTTACACAAAATAGATAGATAAATAAAACTATTGAAGGTATAGTATAAGGGTAATTTAGAGAAATCGAATGAATTTTGGATGAGTTGAGTGGAAGTTATAGGAATTTCATAAGAATAATTAATAGGGAAGAGAGATCCGGTTAATTAAATAAGACAATTTTGAATGGGGGGATTAATTATTTTGACTCCATAATTCAAGAAAAGTTAGTTATTCAATACTACATATATACTCCCTCTGTCCCATGATATTTGTCATACATTTCTTGTTGAACTGTCTCAAAATGATTGTCATCTTTGATATTCTAAACGACTGTAAATTATAAAATCTCAATTACACCTTCCATTAATGATGTGATAATCATATATGACATATGATTTTTGAATAATAAACCAAAATCAATAAGAATAAATTTAGAAAAATATAATCCCAAAATTTGTGGTAGAAATCGTGGATAAAAGTCTTTATTCCCTAGACATGACAAACATTATGTGACGAAGGGAATATAAGTTATAATTGGATTTAGGACGCTCGTTAGTATAAAACATACTATATATGTACTAATATTAATACTCATTACCATCCTTGTATTGTTTGTAGAACCTAATTATATTTATGCACTTTCATAAATTAAACTTACCTTTCCAAAAATCGAACAACTGAAATAGTCCTTATAATTGGACAGTAAGTAATTTTATACCTCTAAACTGATGGCAACCCTAAACCCACTCTTAGGCTGCTGAAATTGTCATCCTAGCTTCATTTGGGGTTCTTTTTTTAATACAGGAAAAGTTACATTTTTAATTAAGTGTTCAATTGATGATTGTCGATTGCTTAGGAAATCATCTTGCAACTAGTTTAGGTCTTGTTCATTGTGAAAGGGTTTACTTTCTCTACAATATAAAGCATTACATGGATGAGTTATGAAGAAATTTAATAGAGTTTGTGTATTAAAATAACTTAGATTTCATGTATACGAGGCTTTATACAACTGCGCATTGCACCTACCGATTATCAATAATTATGTTCACATACGCAAAGATACGCTGATTGATTATTATTGATTATTTATTTACCCGTGTAGTAAAATTTTAATTATATATGAGATCTTTTTATAAATATAAAAAGGGGAAATTACATGCTTTTTCTCTGGTTTTGCAGATCAACCACCAAACATGAAGACATCTTCACACACAAACTACCGTTGTTGTAACTCCTTACCCGAAATAATCAAACACAACATCAAACCCTTCAATGTTTCTGCTCAAAATCATTCAGTTTAGTTTCTGTTTTTTAACGAACAAAGAAAAGAAAGTAACATCAAATCACATATCTCCATATTCGAAAGAATACCACAGCAAGTCTTTATCTCCATACAAACATCAAACCCTCTAATGTCAGAAGCACACACAAACATCTTTAAAGAATACCACAAAGAAGTCTTTAACTCCATATTCGAAAAGGTAGGCCAAGATTAAAAAATAGTGACAACCTCTTATCTACATATAAATAGAAAACGTAATGTGAGGCTTATATGGCAAACTGCAAAACTGGTGTGGTTTTTTGCTATGTTATTTTCTCGTCTTTGGATGGTTATATAGTGCTTCAAGTATTAATACTTCAGCAACACTTCATATTCATCAATTATGAGAGCATGGTTCCAGGAACCCTTTTGTGTTCACTCCATCATTACACGATTGTTTGTATTCCTTGGAGTTTAATATGTAGATGTAAATTCGTGAGTCAATAAAAAATGAAATTATTTTTGGTAATGTTGGAGACCTTTGTTATTCATCTTCCTGAAAACACTTGATATTCATCTTCCTGACCTTCAATTCTTGAGATGGTTGATTTGCCTACAGCCTCCAAAGTATTCGTATTAATAATATCTCGCGAGAGCATTCAAACTCGGGACTAACAACTCCGGCAAATCTTGTGTTATTTACTTCCCCACGGACGTGCTCTCGCATTTTGTTTGTTACTCGTCCATTCCAGCATATCATCTCCGGATAATATTTTGGGTAACAACAACTACAATAGAAAATAGATAGTTTAGTGTTGATCGAAGATACATTATTAGATTACCAAATCATTAACTAATACAAAAATAAAATAGATTGTTTATTTAGGAAGCAGTAACAATAGTTAGTTAGTAGTATTCAACTATGCATGCCAAAACAAATGAAATATTAAAAGAG
This sequence comes from Orobanche coerulescens, assembly GCA_033398695.1. NCBI lineage: Eukaryota > Viridiplantae > Streptophyta > Magnoliopsida > Lamiales > Orobanchaceae > Orobanche > Orobanche coerulescens. The sequence continues at coordinate 67,393,383 of CM065803.1, forward strand.
ACTTCAGATTTATAATTCTTGCAACATCTATTTTTAACAAAATTTATCAAGAATAATTGAATTGTCCTAAAAAAGGATTTTTACGTATGCTTAAGTTGTTACTCATATCAGTCTAGTCCAAAATTTGTTGCAGCCCAAACTCATTTGTGAGATATGTATCAATAAGTGAATAAGCTCAATATTCGGATTTTACCCAGTCCAAAGATAATACCCAATCTCAATTGACCTAAACATACACAGTTGTATAACCGTCCCTCTCACCTCCCTTGTTTTATCCGCCCCCTCCTCTCACTAACCTAACTTTTCTTCTCCCATCGTCAAAGATGATTCATCTCATCTCCACACATCAAACTCATCTAATATCATCAATCCGAATCTCCTTCATCCTTTCCAATCAAGCACTCCTTTTTGTCTGCAAGATCCTTTGGAGGGTCTCGGTAGGTTCTACATGTGTTGTTTTCATTTTATTTGTTTTGAACGAAAGAGAGAAAAATAACAGATTTGTTATATTTTTTTCTTGCTAGTTTCTGGATATTTAAAAGAAGCAAAGCTTCTCATAGATCGATGATGATTTTTTTCTTTCATATTTTTTACTTTGAGGTCTGAAAAGCTTGTTGTACCACACGAAGAAGGAAAAACTGAGATCATTAAGTATTTTCCTTTTTAAGTTCGAGTTTTCTTCGAGTGTGGGGAATATATTGGAGTGGGTCTTGGTTTTATATACACGAAGTAACATGGTTTCATTTTCGGGTCTGTAAAACAAACCTTGAAAGTGGTTACTGTGAGAGTGGGCATTGGTTTCACGATTGTGATTGTATATGTTATTTATAAGCTCTTTTTTGTGTTGTAACTGCAAAACTCTTGGTATTATTTGAGGTTGAAAATCCTTTTGTCTTCTGTTCTTTTTGTCTTCTGTAACAACAACATTCAATTCAATAAATTGAAGCCTCGAAATTGAATGAATTAAAGTCTGAAATGTGTATTTGATACATCTTTGAGAGATGGCTTGAAAGGGTGTTGCATAGACTACATTGTACCGTACCACCCATTTGTGCACATTACACTTGCACATTAAATTAAGGGATTCAGTTTTTAGATAGTATAGATATATTAGGAATACTGTAGTATAGGGAATATTATGAAAAAACTAGTTGTTATCACCTTACTAAGTAACGGAAAATAAAAAGATGGATTAATTACATATCGGTAATCTCACGCAAGTCCACTTACAATTTAATCAACTCTTCTTTTGGACTTTCATTTTAGTACCTAAAACAACAAACTACTCACAATTTAATCAAAATTGTCAATCCACCAGCCTCCGCCGCCACAGGCTGCCGCCGTCGCCGCTTCCGTCGTCGGCCGATCACCGGCCGGCGATCAGTGATCGGAATCCGATCGAAATTCGGTTGGAATCTGGTCGGCCGGCGGCTAATTTTCGATCGAAATCTGGCATGGTGGTGGCGACAGTGGTGGCGGCGGCGGCGGCACAACGTCGAAACCCTTCGGGTTCCGCATCCTTAAATAACAAATATACTTTGTTGGGGTGTTTACGGTTGTTTTATTCTTTAGATTCAAATGTTATAAACCATTTAATAATGTAGCAGTACCAACCAATTTATTTCTGAAATAAATACGACACGATCCATCTCCTATAAACAAGTGAAATCCCTTTCGGTCCATGACCGGAATTGATACAATATTCTTGTGCCCCTTGGGCAAAACAAATACATCATCTAAAGTAAGAATAAAACCAGATTCTAATTTCAACATAAGGGATCCGATATCAGAAGCCTCGACACTATGCCAACTTCCGACGGTGACCATAACCTCCCCTGAATCCAGCTTTCTACTTTGTTCCAGATCCTGATTCATTGTACAAATGTGAGAACTCGCACCAGAATCAAGTATCCAAGAAGTAGAATATACAGTTACAGAACAATTCGTTTCTAAAACCAGTAGTTCCGTACCTGAAGGCGCATTATGGTCAAGCTTTGGAAAGTACCTCTTCCAGTGGCCTAGCTCACCGCATTTGAGGTATACATCTATTTTCTTGGCCCCCTTACTCTTTTGAACCATTGGGGCCTTGCCCTTTCCCTTGTCGAACTTGGCTTTTAGACCTAACTGCTTCTTGTTCTGTTTCTTCTTATTCTTGGACTTCCAAGTCCCAGAAGAAATTACAAGTGCAGCTTCCTTTCCCTTTTTCTTCATCTGAGACTGGGCAGTCGTCAGTTTGTTCATTAGCCCATCAAAGTTACATGCCATCTCATTGCAGTTGAAGTTTATGACAAATTGGGAAAAGGAGTCGGGAAGTGACTGCAGGATAAGGTCAGTTTGGAGAGATGCATGCATCTGAAAATCAAGAGCTTCCAATCTCTCAATCATCGAGATCATCTTGAGGACATGGTCCCCAACCCTCTCTCCTTCCTTCATCATGGCGCTGAATAATTGCTTCGATATCTCATATCTAGCAGTTCGGCTATGCTCTTCATAGAGCTCATCCAGGTGTGCTAAGATGGCTCTCGAAGACGTCATCTTTTCATAGGCACGTTGAAGCTCATTGGTCATTGAGCCTAACATGTACCCTCACACTCTTATGTCGTCTTTTACCCATTTCTCATGGGCATCGACATCTTCCTGATTGGCTCGGGTTCTTGCAGGAGCTGCTGGGATGTCCGCCTCCAAGACGTATCCCAGCATTTCCATAGATAGGACAATCCTCAAGTTCCGAAACCAGTCCACATAGTTCGGACCAGTCAGGATGTTCTTTTCAAGTGGTATAACGAGTGGGTTCATTGTCATATTGAGAGTTTTGTTAACTGCAGAGAATAATTTAAGATTCGTTAGTGATTGTTTAATTATGATCCGAGTAAAGAATTTAAGGACTTTCTTTATTCATAACTCGGCTCCCACTATTTTATCGGCGTTTACACACTCCCATGTTAAATTCGAAAGTCTTGGGTGACTTCATAGTGGTGATTGATTTCTTTACAAAGTTTAATAGAGGGCAACCCGTACGGTTTCTATTCTATTATTCTTTATAAAGTGGTGTCTAGCACCAACCCATCTAATGGATTATTCGATCTTCTTTTACCCCTAGTTCACTTGCCCTAAACCCATTCGGTTTCTATGGCTCGCTGAACTATCTAAGTTTAAACCGTCAACTCCTATTAGTCTGACAATTGAATCTTACCCGGAAACCCATACGGTTTATAGGGGTTTGATTTGTCATAACCAAAGACATCTAATGCACTCTAGGAATTTATCAATTTTCCCCAAAAATATTACCCCGACATACTCGGAAGAATAATATTCCGGTTTAGATTTCAATTTTTCATGAGTTTGACGGAGGGTAGGAAACCTCGTAACCTTTATAACTTAGTGTTTGTAAGTGGGAGTATTAACGCGATTATATGTTACACTTTGCACATTAATCCATTTATAAGCGCGGTTTGTCGGTTTGTTTGTTTGTCATACAATATGAAAACATAAATAACCTAAAACTAACAACATGCAGTTCATGGACTGTTCCTAGAACAAAAACATCGTAATCTAATTACATGTCTTCGGTCTTGAATCTTCGTCTTCTCGAGCGGATCTTCCTCCGGTCTTCGTCATTACATATAAGTTTTACATTTGAAAAATTGCAACCTATACAAATTTTCTAGTAAAATAAATAGGCTCAAAACGGCTTTTACAACCCAATCGAACAAAACAAACGATTCAAAACTAGGTCCATGAACTATATCCCCATTCAAAATTAATGCAATAATTACATTAAAATAAATGGCAATAATAATTAATCTAAAATTGATCTAATCAACAATAATTAATCCAACAATTAGAATTAATCCAATTAATTCACTTAACCGTTAATTTTAATTTGCTCCGGATAAAATAAATATTTCATTAAATTAATTCCCTTAAAATAAAACTACCATAATTATATTTTAGTCAAATTAAATCCAATTTAATTTGCGAGAAATTAATTTATCGAACGAAATATAAAAACGGAGTCGGAAAACACAAGGCTCGGTCTAGCTCAGCCCGACAGGGTCATTACCTTAAATTTCACCAATTTCACCAAATTGACCAGCAAGACCAAATGACCCAACCCAAAGAAATTTCCGAGTCACGGTCCTACAATTTTCCGGCTCATTTTTTCGTTCTGAATCCAAATATAATATTTTTCTAATTTTTATAATACACAGTTAAATCAGTTCTTCAAAAGAAAAATAGATTTATATTGTAACATAAAATCATGAAAAATAATTTTTAGATGAACAATTAAACATCAACAATTAAAACAATTATGATTCTAAATCATAAAAAAAAAATAATCAAGCATTCCAAATGCAAATATCGAATATACGATCGCATAAACCTTGCTACGATACTACTGGTGGGGTTCGGTGATTAAAAACAAAATACACAGCGGAAAATAAACCGGTCCAACCGGATAAAACCAAACCCCAAAAAACGGACCGATCAAGCATCGTATAAACGAATATAAATAACGAGGATGAAAAACAAAGAATACTTACCCTCGTAGTCCTTTGATAATATAATCCAATTCGTTGTAGCTTGTTTGAATGATCCAACACCGAAAATGCCGAATATCTCTACTTCACACGCGTCGGATATTGATCGGAAAAATAGTATGTCAATTCGTTCTCAAAGAACACGGCTAGGAATCGACACAATATTTTTCTTCTCTTCTCTTCTTCCTTTTATTTCTCTCTAAGATGAACAAGAAAAATAAAAATAAATTTTTCTCCCTCCTCTTGTGATAAACTCACGGCTGAATTAGTTTTTGTGGGGGTGTGTTGTTCAACTCTTATTTGAGGTGTGAAAGACATCTCAATATATAATACAAAGTGATATCAAAATGATGAGATTCCAAATCTCATGCATTTTGTCCTCAACCTTGTAAAATATGAGTAACACACCCCACACAACACATGGTGAATTTCCAAGCATGAGAGGGGGGCGGCCCACTTGAGTTTAGGTGGAAAAAACGAGCCGAGCCACTCGATTCGTGTACCGGACATTCGCGTGTCTAGTCCGTTGAATACACTTCGTTTTATCCCAAATGTATTTATACTTAATTAATTAATCTAATTAATTAATTTTATCAAATACAAAATTACAATAATATATTTCCAATAAACAATTATTTATGAATTAAATTAATTACTTGGTAATTAATTTCAATTCACTAGACCGCATGATTTATCAAATATATCAAATTAGATATCTAATATCCAATATTAATGAAGAGATAATAAATACATATTTATCCATCCAATATCCTTGTGCGCGACTCCATAGGTCCGTCTTAGTCGGCAATGGGAGGAATCAAGGAGTACGGGTAACACTTAGCCAGTCTAGTGCTTCGTACCGTAACCCAACTAAGAACGAATGATCGGATCATTCCAAAACCATTATGTCGTGAATACCGTATACGTATAAACCCTTCAATCATATGTCCCGATCAAGTATTAGGGTCACGGTAAAGTCAAACCTTACTGTAACTTGACTCTATGATTTCTGTTAATGCAAACTGAGATCATCGAGCTCTCGTATATCAAATACAACTAGCTCTAAATGCTTTGGCCAAAGACTTATAATCTCATTTGCCATTAACCGCATAGGACATTTACCTGCTCACTTACAGGAGAATGAATTCTATCTTGGTATTCAGTAGAGACTGCTACTTGCCCACTAAGTTGCATTTTGAGGTTGACCCCACCGATCGGCGATTGGATCGAACTACTCTAATGACTAACTTAATATCAAAAGCACATCTCCTACTGAAACCTCAAGTCAAAGGTCCATGTATACCTATCACAACCTTTCGATCCAGTCATTGACAAACCCTGAGTGATATCCATGTGACCGAATCGAGGTGAGTCGTGTTCGAGTATACTAATCTCATTAGCATATCTATAACGTGTGCTCCCACTAACCCTTAGTGAAGACCGGCACTCTACATGTCAAAGTACACGTTATACAAGTCTTGTCTAAACTTATTGCCCAGTTAAGTTTTATCGAATTGCGAACGAGTTAAGCATTCGAGCTCTAAACACTTCCAGTTCCTATCTCCTTATCTCCATAAGGAGTAGAATGTTTGCTCTCAAATACAAGGACTATTATTCTATATACCAAATCACAATGCCATTGATATACAATAATATAGAAATAATTATTGCTTTATTAAATATTCATAATTACAATACAAATGCTCTCACTCTCTCATCCTCTGAGTGGCATTCGAGGGCATATCCCTGCGATCTTTTAAGTAATTTAACTGTTTATGTAGAACACATTTATATGCTTTGAATATATAAATTGTGATCTTGATTATTTATAAAATAGAGATTTTATAAATATTTTTTTAATTTAATAAGATTAAATTGGATTGTTAAATATCAATTTTCTGGACTGCTTTTGTGATTTTTCTGTCCAAAATTGTTCTGGAACAGATATGTTTTCTAGCGAGTCGGCGGACCGGGTCAGATCCGGGTCCCGTTAAGGAACAACAGGACAAGACCAGCGGAACGCGGAAAATCTGAAAATTAATATGCGCTTAATGCGGTATTCGATCCCGCGGTATTCTGAATACTCAGGGTGCGTCGCGCCATCTGGGCTACGGTACTTGTTTGCAATATTTGTTCACTGGGTATTATTTAATTCAACTGCATGTTTTAAAATTCCAAATAAATGTTGCCAAAAATGCTATTTTGTTGGCTACTATCTATGTTTGTTGATTTTAACACGGAATTTATTATTATCTCTGACTGTCTAGCAGATTCATATTGTGTGTTTAATTAATTATGTGATAATGAATTTTAATAGTATGTTTTAATTTATTATGTGATAATTAATTATGATACCAGTATGGTGTATGACATGACCATAAATTGACCAATGTGATTGGATGTTTCAATTTATTATTGGGTTGGTTTTAACGACCTGCGTATCATTTAATTATAACTATTTTTTTATGGACTGCGAGTCGTCTTTTAATTTATTATGATTATTTACGATATGCGTGTCGTTTGCCCTCTTGTAATTTACTATATTAGTGTAGTATTTTTTCATTAATGTAATGAAGACAAGAAGAAGACGAAGGACGGACTCGAGGAGCCAATTGATCGCGTATGACGTTCCAAGGAGTTGGAATATAAATGAAGACAAATTATATCGTTTATATTGACCTTTGTGATTTTATTGTTGGCTCATGAAAATCATGTTAGGATTATGGTCATGCTATACACGATCCTATCCTTTTTACGTCATGTGATGCTATGTATGTTTAAATTTATGCATGTATGTGATGTGATGTATGTTTGCCAACATAGACATGCAACATAGGATAAAACCCCTCGTTAAGATTCCAATGCCGTTCAATTAAAACACTTATTAAGACTTCGAGCATCTTGAGCAGGTCATGCCAAAGCTGGGTGCTCGAATTATCTTAGTAAGGTAGGATAGGTAATGGTGATACCTATATATTTTACTGAACTAAAAATTCAAAATAGTTTTGAACCTTAAGGCATAAGATGGGATTATAACATGTTTGGGCATAAGGTATCAAATCCCATAAATATAATATAAGAGTTACATATGATGTAATCGATAAAGAGTTATCCACCTAAAATAGCTCAATTCTAGGTGTCATGCCAAAGCTGAGTTTGCCCACTAAAATTACAAATATTGTAAAATTGAGGGTATTTTGTTTTAGTGGGAGTATTTTTCGAGAACTAGAAATGTGACTAAATACTTTGCATATTGATTTTGTAGATAATAGAATGACATCAAACAACACATCCACCATTTCACTGCGATCCGTCCTTGAGAAGGTCATGCTCAAAGAAAATGACAGCAACTATCTGGATTGGATCCGGATCTTGAGAATAGTTCTCAAGCAAGAAAGAAAAGTTGTATGTTCTTGAGGAAAAAATTCCCGATGAGCCTGCTGACAATGCTGACAAAGCAACAACAGACAAATGGAAGAAACATTGTGATGATTCCATTGATGTCAGTTGTCTTATATTGGCTACCATTTGTCCAGAACGTCAGAAAAATCTGGAAGAAATGGAAGCATATGAGTTTAATGCTCACCTCAAGCAGACTTTCTCAAAGCATTCTAGGCAACAGAGGTATGAGACCTTTCAAGCCTTATATGCTTGAAAGATGGTTAAGGGAACATCTGCCAGCGCTCATGTACTCAAGATGAAAGGATACATTGATCATCTTAATAGTCTTGGTTTTCAACTTTCTAAGGAGCACTCCATGGATGTGATCCTAAAATTATTGCCCGATAGTTTCGGTCAGTTCATTATGAACTACAATATGAATGAGATGGAGAAGTTCATTGTTGAGCTGCATGGATGCTTAAAACAGCTGAGCAAAATATTAAGAAGAAACCAAGCCACGTGCTGATGATCAGAAAAGGAAATCCTTCAAGAACAAAGGCAAGGGCAAAGGTAATATCATCATTGCAATAAACCAGGACACTGGTTCCATGATTTTGTATTTCTATGTGTTATGATTGCTATGTGTGGAAAAGCTTTGCATTTGGGAGTAATTGCAAGGTTTACTTGGATGATCTAAAGCGTACCAAGGATAGTGAGACTATCAGAGGTATATTTGTTATCGAAGTTAACTTATCTACTTCTAACTCCTGGGTATTGGATACTGGATGTGGATCTCACATTTGTACAAATGTGCAGGGGTTGAGAAGCAGTAGAGCACTGAAGAAAGGGAAAGTGGATCTAAGAGTTGCTGCACTAGCTGTTGGAACTTATGATCTAGTTTTACCCAATGAGCTTTTGTTAGTTTTGAACAATTGCTATTATGTTCCTGCTATGAATTGGAATATTATTTTAGTTTCTACATTAGATTGTGGAGGTTACAGTTTTCTTATTAAGAATAAGATTATTCGTATTTTCTTTGATGACTTGATTTATGATACTGCAAAGTTATATACTGTCCTTTACAATATTGATCTAGATGAGTCCAATACTTTGGAAGTCTATAACATTGCAAACAAGAAATCTAAGCTCAATGATTTTAATCCGACTTACTTATGGCACTGTCGACTTGGCCACATAAACGATAAACACATTTCTAAACTCTATCACGATGGACTTGTAGACTCCTTTGATTATGAGTCATATGGGACATGCGAATCTTGTTTATTGGGCAAGATGACGAAGAATCCTTTCACAGGTCAAGAAAAAAGGGCTAATGATCTATTACGCCTAGTACATACTGATGTATGCGGACCTTTTAGCATTCATTCCAGAGGCAGTACCAATACTTCATCACTTTTACCAATGATTTTAGCCGGTATGGAAATGTTTATCTTATGAAGCATAAACATGAATCTTTTAAAATTTTCAAAATATTTGAGAGTGAAGTACAAAATCAACTTGGCAAGACGATTAATGTAATATCCTGAATTTTAGAATAATATTTTATCATGACCTTGTTGGAATACTGGTAATATGAATATTTAAGTTTGGTTCTGGATGTAATTTTGAGTAAATAAGAGTAATATGTCGGGTAGTATTTTCTAATATCATCAAATAATTATTGGTAAGAATGTGACGGTGGCCAACGTTGTATTCTCCGATAAATTATTCAATGAAAATTAGAGAAATTATCCGGACTCTTGAGATATTAGACTAGAATATTGGTGAGTTATTGGTTTTATCAGACGTAGTATGAATTAATCGGTTAATCGAGTCAGATGACTGAATAACAGATCCGTAATTTATCCATTTTTAATTGGATATGACATAATTTGACATTATGTCCCACTACCTATTTTAAATAATCACTAAGTTGATTATTAAACACCTAATTGATTTTTATTTCAACTCTCCTTTCTCTCTCTTCTCACCCGCACGTTAATTCTCTCTCTCTCTCTCTCTCTCTCTCTCTCATCATTCCACCTACCCGGACAAGAAACTCCCCCAAACACTCTCCCTTCTTCTTCTTCTTCTTCTTCTTCTTCTTCTTCTTCTTCTTCTTCTTCTTCTTCTTCTTCTTCTTCTTCTTCTTCTTCTTCTGTGATAACCTGCGATCGGGAGAGGGGCGACGGACGGAGGAAGCTCGAGGTGGTGGATGACACTTCTGGACTCGCGATCTTGGTCGTACCGTTGGCAGGTAAATCACTGTCCATCTGGGCGGCGCAAATAGCAGACGCGGCGGGGATGAGTTGGCGCCGGCGAGCGATCGGCGGCTGCATTCCTTTTTGCACCGGACGGAAAACATGAGTCCTTTATGCCAGGCATTTTTACGAGGCTAAGGATGCTCAGTTAGGCGGAGGGTTGTTGTCCGGCCGATGAGTTTTCCGACGTAAAGTGGTCGGAGTTTTGTTTAGATTTCCGGCGACCTTCACTTCTAGATCCAGTGACCGATACATGATTCGGGGTGAGGATTGACCGACGGGGAGGTTTCAATGACTCGATCGGTAGTTGACCATGGCGGTTTTCCGGCGACCTGCGGTGCCTTGTGGGTGGGTCGAGCTGGAGTGTTGAGTGACAAAGAATATGAGGTCTGATTTCCGATGACTAACCGAGCTACGAGATGTGTGTGTGCGTCTGTGTGTGACTGTGTGTGTGAATCTGTGTGTAACTGTGTGTGTGCATTGTGAGTATATATGTATATATTATAGATAATATGTGTGTGTAAGATGTGTGTGTGTGAGTTGTGTCGTGTGTGTGTGTTCAGACTTTTGCAGAGTGCGTGTATGTGTCTTGTGCATATATATATATATATATATATATATATATATATATATGTGTGTGTGTGTGTGTGTGTGTGTGTGTGTGTGGTCATGGTTGCGTGTATGTATTCGTGTTGGGTTTATGGACGGGGAGAACATTAGGCGTACATGAAGGTTTTGATAATTTGGTCTACGAGCGGTTGAGTGTATTTGGACCTATGGAGTGAGCCTGAGTTCGGAGTGGAGTTTGTGTTCGGAGCAATAATCGAGTTGTGGACCCGGATTGATTATTATTGGTCGTTTGATCCGATCAATTAATTAATGGGCGCAACTGAGGTAATATATTAGCCGACTAATTACCTCGAAGTTATAAAGCCCTTATATTAAGTTGTCTATTATGTATTTATATTAAAGGTCTGGATTTCAATGGATGGATCGGGTGAGCCGTGCTCGTCGGGACTTTCAGCATCAATTATCGAGGCAAGTTATTACTTGCACAGTTTATAATATTTAATGAATGGTTTCAGTTTCATTCGTTTATAACTCGTATAGCAATGATTATAATTGTGAACTCTGGAGATGTGGGATTGTAAGATTTTGGGAATTAAGTCATAATGTATATGATTTACGTTTGTTATTAGTATACTTGGGTATCGAGGATACATTGTGATAAAGATAAGGATATGAGTCATCTATAGTCTAGGGTACTTTTGGATCGTCGAATATTGAGGAAATTGTTGGTGATGGTTTTGACATCGAGATTGCTCTCGAAGGACTCGAGGCAAGTAATATATCATTTTTGTTATTTTGTGTCGGTCATGTAGTGATGCATTTGTGAATTGTCGTTGTCGTGCATTTGTGTATTGTTGTGATTATGCAGTTGTGCATTGTTGTAGTATGTCCACCATGCGTTGGTGTGACGGGATCATCATGGGAATCTATAGCTGTGTGCGCTGGATCGTTCGACAGGTATTTCCACCATGCGTTGGTCCGACGGGATCATCATGGGAATCTATGCTGTGTGCGCTGGATCGCTGGATTACCATGTGTTGTTGTTGTGCATATGTATATTGTTGGTTATCCACCTCGTGTTGATCTAACAGGGTCATCTTGGGATCTATGCTGTGTGTGCTGGATCATCGGATTTCCATTGAATATACATTGTTATTATTGTGGGCATATTGAGGTCGCCATGTGAGTATGCATTTGTAGGTCTTGTGTTAGGACCATATCCGTATGTTGTATTGATCTGATCTCGGATTAGACTGACGTGATTCATCGTGGCATTGCGTATCCTAAGGTATGTTCCATATTTCCTTTTTGGTATTCGTCTTTGGATGGACAATCGATTATCGTGTTGATATTTGTTGATGTTATCCGATGGATTGAATTGGCCAGAGTTGGTATAATTTCCGTATCGCGAGTTATGATGAAGTTTTGAGAATCTTGGGTATTGTTTGAGGTACAGTATAGATGTTATGTTTGCGTTTATTGGTTAATCGAGATTACAATATGTGCAATATGATAAGGTTTATTTTGATGAGGATTATTCGAGTAGATAAAGTTACGACGGTAAGATTACATTGGTCGTATTCTTACTTTAGTGTTTTCATTGGTACATAATTATTGACGCGATGTGATTGTTATCATTGTTGGATATTATGACTGACCCCGTCGTGGGCTTTCTTTTTAGGTTCTTGGGATATCAAGTTGTAGCGGTCGTGAAGACATAAACTACCCGGAGGATACTGGCTATGGCATGTGTTTATGAATCGAGTATTCTGATTTTATGTTGTATTCCACTGCTAGAGTATTTTTAATTATTTGTCCTTTTCCGTTGTGTGAGTATTCTTAAATGCCCTTTTTGGTTTTTGGAAACTTGAGTTACTTTGGAAATGGTTTTCTAAACTATTTTGTCGGTACGTGTAAGCGATAGCTTAACGTATGTTTTTAAACTTTTGAGTTTTGGCATTTCGGACCTTGTAGTTTCAAATGAGATTTTACGACGATTTTGATAAACGGTTTTTATAAAGTCTTCGAATGTTTTTTTAAAAGATAGTACCATCATTAGCCTCTTGGGCGTTTGTAAATATTTTCGAAGATGTCTTTTAGCCTTGTGGGTTCCGTCTCGGGGACCACGTCGCTGTAATATTCCTGGATGGCTCTGGGGTGTTACAGAATATGGTATTAGAGCTTAGGTTGTGAAAACCTAGGTTGTCGGATCGAGTCGAGTCGTGTTTTTGTCACGTCATTTGAGTTGTTGGTTGGTAAAAATAGAGCCCTGGGTTTTTGTTGTTCACTCGGGCCTGTGTGTTATGTGGTTTACCAGTGTGGTACTGTGGTTGTTTTAAATTTATCCAAATGGTATTAACGTGATCCTTTGGAAAAGATGTGTCGTATTTTGAGTTGAGCTGATTTTGCAAAATGTATGCTTTAAAAATATCTGTATTGAGTATTTTCTAGGGTTGAAACATGTGCGAGTATCATGGGAAATCGTCGGCTTCACGATATGTAAGTATTTGGATTTTTGGATTGCATTGAGGTTATTTTCAGTTATAAGTTGACGTACTTTGAGATTTGGGGAGAATATTATGTGTTACTGTATGAGGTAGCAGAATATACTAGTTGGGACAAAACCGATGATCTTGAGAAGCTATGATTTTGGGAATCAATATGTCGGTTAAACGTGGAAAACGGAGTTATGTATTTGGGAGAATGTTGTTGACGGTTGAGAGGAACATGTAGTAATGCTATTTTATTTTGAGATACATGAAACTGTTTTTGAACATTTGAAAATGATATTTTTCAAAATGATATATTTTGAATAAACTATTTTGCTCGTTGTCATGAAAATATATTTTCTTAAATTTATTTTGAGAGACTGTATTGTTGTCTTTAAAAATATGTTTCATCATGACATAGTTGAAGTGTTGCAGAATGCGATAATGATCGATGTTGCGAGTCATATGTGGAAAAGATGATTTTGACAAGGTCTATACAATATGATTTTGGATTCTATCGTGTGATCTTCCGACTGAATGTCAGTGGAATTGGTGATGAACCAAATTGGTATACAAGAATATGCATGTAGGCTCTGTTCTTTTGAATTTGAATGAATCGAATCGAATCCCAGGCGAACTAAATCGAATCGAATCGAATCAATCGAATCGAATCGAATGGATTCGAATCGAACTAAATCAATCGAATCGAATGAATGGACTCGAATCGAATCGAATCAATTGAATCGAATATATATATTAAGGGTAAATAATAATAATAATGGTAAATAATAATAATAATAGTAATCAACAACAACAACGATAATAGTAATATTATTAGTAATAATAACAATAATAATAATTAAGATTAATAATAATAAGAAGAAGAACTGGTGAATCAATCGAATCGAATGGACTCGAATCGAATCGAATCGAATTGAATGGACTCGAATCGAATCGAATCGAATGGACTCGAATCAATCGAACTAAATGGACTCGAATCGAATCGAATCAAAATGAAAAATAAGTCCAAAAGAACAGTGCCGTAGTCAATCATTTGCATAATTTCATTTTATTTAATCGTGTATATTCAAAAAAAATTGTCATCGAGTACTTGACATAGGCGAGCCGGTTTAACTTTTCGAAATTGATTTTGTAGTCTTACAAAATATATGTTTTGAGTTTTGAAATTCTTGAAATAAATTTCGAAAATTGGTTTTTATTGACAAGATTATATGATTTCAAAGCTGTTTTGAAAGCGTGATTGGTATACGTACAAATGTAGTGCATAATGCATATCACGGCGATGTCCCCAGTGAGACTCGTAAGATGGATAACACATCAATTGTATGATGAAAAGAGGTTTGAACTTCAGCATGGTAGTTTGGTTATCCAGGGATGACCGGTTGGTTGATCATATAAGAGAAACATGTCACGTGTTGTAGATTCAGTACAGAATATAATTTTGGAACTTCGGGTTTGTGAAATCGGGGCATAGGTGTTGTGTGGCTCTATTGGTGTGGTAGTAGTGTGATTTTGCTATAGTGATTTTTGACTTTGAGCCATATTGATTAGTCGTTCATACTCCATGTATAATTGGGTATGTTCGTCGGTGTGCGATTGATTGTTCATACGCCAAGGGATATGTTCAACAGTTGGGCATGTTTCTTTGAGATCCACTATATGTGATATGTATCACGTTTTGAGAATTTTATTCTTTCGTATATATGCCCCTGTGGTTATGTGTTGATCGTGTTAGAGCTTACCATGTGATGGTATTCTCGGTTATTGTTAATCCTTCGCCGGTAGTATTGGAATTTATCAAGTTGATGATATTCTCGGTTGTGTTTTGATCTTTGGTTGGTCGTATTGGAGTTTATCAATGATATTCTCGGTTGAACTATTAGTTGATCATTGTTATTGATCATATGAGCATTCAGATTTTGTGTTGGTGTTCCTGGACTTGTTGTTATTGTTTTGGGGTAGCTGATATACAGATGTATCATGTATTATTGGTTTTATCAGGATTGGGACTTGATTGTGCGATCAGGCAGACATGCTTTCACACATATGGATTATTCCCTAATTGAGTAGAACGATGTATTTTGTTGAGAGTTGTGAAATTGTGATTGTAGGAGTATTGAGGCCTTGACGTGGAGTCAATTGCTAGTATCACGGGAGATCATCAACTTCACAGACCAGTAAGTATATTGTTTTGGTGATTCGATAGTGCCGATGATTGCTTACCGTTGATGATTTTGGATTTTATGGTTTGGGCACTTGTTTGTGACAGAATGGCAAGTTTCGAGGACGAAACTAATTTTAAGGAGGGTAGTATGTAATATCCTGAATTTTAGAATAATATTTTACCGTGAGCTTATTGGAATAATGGTAATATGAATATTTAATTTTGGTTCTGGATGTAATTTTGAGTAAATGAGAGTAATATGTCGGGTAGTATTTTCTAATATCGTCGAATAATTATTAGTAAGAATGTGAAGGTGGCCAACGTTGTATTCTCCGATAAATTATTCAACGAGAATTAGAGAAATTATCTGGACTCTTGAGATATTAGACTAGAATATTGGTAGGTTATTGGTTTTATCAGACGCAGTATGATTAAATCTGTTAATCGAGTCAGATGACTGAATAACAGATCCGTAATTTATCCGTTTTTAATTGGATATGACATAATTTGACATTATGTCCCACTACCTATTTTAAATAATCACTAAGTTGATTATTAAACACCTAATTGATTTTTATTTCAACTCTCATTTCTCTCTCTTCTCACCTGCACGTTAATTCTCTCTCTCTCTCTCTCATCATTCCACCTACCCGGACAAGAAACTCCCCCAAACACTCTCCCTTCTTCTTCTTCTTCTTCGGTGATAACCTGAGATCGGGAGAGGGGAAACGGATGGAGGAAGCTCGAGGTGGTGGACAACACTTCTGGACTCGCGATCTTGGTCGGACCGTTGGCAGGTAAATCACTGTTCGCCTGGGCGACGCAAATAGTAGACGCGGCGGGGATGAGTTGGCACGGGCGAGCGATCGGCGGCTGCGTTCCTTCTTGCACCGGATGGAAAACATGAGTCCTTCATGCCAGGCGCTTTTACGAGGCTACGGATGCTCAGGTAGGCGGAGGGTTGATGTCCGGCCGATGGGTTTTCCGACGTAAAGTGGTCGGAGTTTGGTTTAGATTTCCGGCGACCTTCACTTCTAGATCCAGAGACTGATACATGGTTCGGGGTGAGGGTTGACCGACTGGGAGGTTTCAATGACTCTAGGTAGTTTACCATGGCTGTTTTCTGGCGATCTGAGGTGCCTTGTAGGTGGGTCGAGTTAGAGTATTGAGTGACGGAGGATATGAGGTCTGATTTCCGATGACTAACCGAGCTGCGAGATATGTGTGTGCGTCTATGTGTGACTGTGTGTGCGTCTGTGTGTGACTGTGTGTGTGTGTGTGTGTGCGTTGTATATATCTATAATATATATATATATATATATATTATAGATAATATGTGTGTGTAAGATGTGTGTGTGTATGTGTTCAGACTTTTGCAGAGTGTGTGTGTGTGTCTTGTATATATATTACAAATTATATATATGCATGTGTAAGATGTGTGTGTATGTGTGTGTGTGTTGTATATATATATATTTTATATATATATATATATATATATATTTGTGTGTGTGTGTATGTGTGTGTGTGCGTGTGTAGTCATGGTTGCGTGTATATGTTCGTGTTGGGTTTATGGGCGGGGAGAACATTAGGCGTAGATGAAGGTTTTGATAATTTGATCTACGATCAGTTGAGTGTATTCGGACCTATGGAGTGAGCCTGAGTTTGGAGTGGAGTTTGTGTTCGGAGCAATAATCGAGTTGTGGATCCGGATTGATTATCATTGGTCGTTTGATCCGATCAATTAATTAATGGGCTCAACTGAGGTAATATATTAGCCGACTAATTACCTCGAAGTTATAAAATATTAAATTGGACCCTTATATTAAGTTGTCTATTATGTATTTATATTAAAGGTTTGGATTTCAATGGATCGATCGGGTGAGCCGTGCTCGTCGGGACTTTCAGCATCAATTATCGAGGCAAGTTATTACTTGCATAGTTTATAATATTTAATGAATGGTTTCAGTTTCATTCGTTTATAACTTGTATTGCAATGATTATAATTGTGAACTCTGGAGATTTGGGATTTTACATTGTTTTCTGATTTTGAGAATTAAATCATAATGTATATGATTTACGTTTGTTATTGGTATACTTGGGTATCGAGGATACATTATGGTAAAGACAAGTATATGAGTTATCTATAGTCTATGGTACTTCTGGATCGTCGAATATTGAGAAAATTGTTGGTGATGGTTTTGACATCGAGATTGATCTCGAAGGACTCGAGGCAAGTAATATATCATTTTTGTCATTTTGTGTTGATCATGTTGTGATGCATTTGTGTATTGTCGTTGTCGTGCATTTGTGTATTTTTGTGATTATGCAGTTGTACATTGTTGTCATATGTCCACTATGCGATGGTCTGATGGGATCATCATGGGAATCTATAGCTGTGTGCGCTGGATCGTTGGACAGGTACTTCCACCATGCGTTGGTCCGACGGGATCATCATGGGAATCAATGTTGTGTACGCTGGATCGCTGGATTACCATGTGTTGTTGTTGTGCATATGTATATTGTTGGTTATCCACCTCGTGTTGATCTAACATGGTCGTCTTGGGATCTATGCTGTGTGCGCCGGACCATCGGATTTCCATTGAATATACATTGTTGTTATTATTATGGGCATATTGAGGTCGTCATGTGAGTATGCATTTGTAGGTCTTGTGTTAGGATCATGTCCGTATGTTGTATTGATCTGATCTCGGATTAGACTGACGTGATTCATCGTGGCATTGCGTATCCTGAGGTATGCTCCGTATTTCCTTTTTGGTATTCGTCTTTGGATGGACAATCGATTATCGTGTTGATATTTGTTGATGTTATCCGATGGATTGAATTGGCCAGAGTTGGTATAATTTCGGTATCGCGAGATATGATGAGGTTTTGAGAATATGGGGTATTGTTTGAGGTACAGTATAGATATTATGTTTGCGTTTATTGGTTAATCGAGATTACGATATGTGCAATATGATAAGGTTTATTTTGGTGAGGATTATTTGAGTAAGTAAAGTTACGATGGTAAGATTACATTGGTCGTATTCTTACTTAGTATTTTCATTGGTATGTAATTATTGACGCGATGTGATTGTTATCATTGTTGGATATTATGGGTGACCCCATCGTGGGCTTTCTTTTTAGGTTCTTGGGATATCAAGTTGTAGCGGTCGTGAAGAGATGAACTACCCGGAGGATACTGGCTATGGCATGTGTTTATGAATCGAGTATTCTGATTTTATGTTGTATTCCGCTGCTAGAGTATTTTAATTGTTTGTCCTTTTCCGCTGCGTGAGCATTCTTAAATGCTCTTTTTGGTTTTTGACAACTTGAGTTACTTTGGAAATGGTTTTCTAAACTATTTTGTCGGTACATGTTAGTGATAACTTAACGTATGTTTTTAAACTGTTGAGTTTTGGCATTTCGGGCCTTGTAGTTTCAAATGAGATTTTACGACGGTTTTTATAAATGGTTTTTATAAAGTCTTCGAATGTTTTTTTAAAATATAGTACCATCGTTAGCCTCTTGGGCATTTGTAAATGTTTTCGAAAGTGTCTTTTAGCCTTGTGGGTTCCATCTCGGGCCCCACGGCACTGTAATAATCCTGGATGGCTCTGGGGGTGTTACAATTAAAGCCCTTCCATCGGATCGAGGTGGCGAATACTTGAGCCAAGAATTCGATGATTATATTAGGAGTTGTGGAATTGTTTCACAACTTACTCCTCCTGGAACACATCAACATAACGGAGTGTCCGAGAGGAGGAATCGAACTTTATTAGACATGGTTCGATCCATGATGAGTCGAACGGAGCTTCCATTATCATTTTGAGGCCATGTCTTAGAAACAACAGCATTCACACTTAACCGTGTTCCATCTAAAACAGTTGAAAAGACACCATTTGAGAAATGGACTGGTAAGAGACCAAACTTGTCTTTTCTAATGATCTGGGGCTGCGAAGCATTTGTAAGACTCCAAGTGTTTGACAAACTGGCGGCCAGATCTGAAATAAGTTTATTTATGGGATAACCTAAGGAAACTTAAGGATACTACTTTTATAAGTACGTAGAGAACAAAGTATTTGTTGCTCGAAATGCTGCCTTCTTAGAAAGGGAATTTATTTCTGAAAGAGAGTGGGAGAAAAGTAATTCTAGGGGAAACTCGAGAACCACAAGAAGACATTCCTTCACCGATGGAAACTGAACAGGCTTAATAATTAGTGGAGGATCCAGTTCAAAGTACACAAGATCCTCGCAGATTTGATGGGGTGTGACATGAACCTGAGAGATATGGGTATCTCATGACAGAGGACAATGACGCATCGCTCATAGATGGTGAGCCTAGTTCCTATACAGAAGCTGTTTCAGGACTAGAGTCTGAGGAATGGCTAGAGGCCATGAAGTAAGAGATGTAGTCCATGTATGATATCAAGTTTGGAACTTGATAGATCCACATAAGGGTATAAAAACCATTGGGTGCAAATGGATCTTCATAAAGAAGAAAATCATGGACGACTGGAATCTTCATTTTGATGAAACTTTCAAAGTGTTTGGGTTTATTCAAAATGAAGATGAACCATGTGTGTACAAGATGGTTAATGGGAGCATAGTTGTCTTCCTAGTCTTATGTAGATGACATATTACTCATTGAAGATGACATACCCACCTTGCATACAGTCAAGACTTGGTTGGGAAATTATTTGTCCATGAAAGACTTAGGAAGCTGCTTATATTCTTCGGATAAAAATCTATAGAGATAGATAAAAGAGAATAATTGATCTGAGTCAGAGTACCTACATTAATAAGATATTTAAGAGGTTCAATATGCATAACTCCAAGAGAGGACTCCTGCCAATATCACTTCGCATTCATCTGA
Source organism: Orobanche coerulescens (assembly GCA_033398695.1). Lineage (NCBI taxonomy): Eukaryota > Viridiplantae > Streptophyta > Magnoliopsida > Lamiales > Orobanchaceae > Orobanche > Orobanche coerulescens. Next base: position 67,413,683 of record CM065803.1, read on the forward strand.
CTACGACTCAAAGTCCTTCGATGTAACACCCCCAAGTTATTCAGGGTATATTACAGCGCCGTGAGCCCCGCCGTGGGACCCACAAGGCTAAACATACGCGGAACTATACACTTGACCGATAAGGTCTACATACAATAGAAAGAAAGACGATACAAATGGTATTCAAAAACCATAACCAATGAAACCATATACATCACTGCACAAATCAATACCTCGGCAACACAGGCCGGAACATCAAGGAAACTGAAATACAATACTCGAGTATTTAAAAATCCATTCCAGTACAACAACCTGAATGGAGGAATCCAAGAAAATAACCGGAGACAAAACACAGTATCACACTTGCCCATCATCTTCATGCCGACCGGTACACTTTGTCTGTTCTCCTGGAACTCGAAATACATGAAACGTATTTCCCCCATAAAGGGGTTAGCCGTCGAATAGCTAGTGCAAGTATAACAATATGAAACATAATACTCCTCGACAATAAAGTAAATGTAATCCGTCAATTCATCAATATCCGTCAATTCATCAATTTAAGACTAGTATTCCGGAATAACTAAAATCTCATGACGTATGTGAATGCCGTAGAAACGGTTCGTTCATATCATACGCCGTTACATGTAGGAATGCCATCAAAACGGTTCGTTCATTACATGCCAACATTATTTCATATGAATGCCGTAGAAACGGTTCGTTCATATCAACCATGGAATCGCACCAGAGGCTACGAAACCCTCAGAGGACCATAGGCCCGTCCCGGAGTGGCTAGAAATAATCATACCATCAATATTTCATACTTTCAAAGTCGAGAACGTACAATCATAAATGTATACTTGCCTTAATAAACGTTACCGAAAATCCCGAAGAACACGGTTCGACCGGGAAGCTTGAACCAAGAAGAAGACAACGAACGGAAGGGTTTCGACTTGAGTTCTTCACAAGGATTTCGTCCCTAAGTCATATCAATGATAAATCAACAATCGTACGATGAATAATAATCGTACAACGCACAACCCCCTCTTAGACCTTTTGTCGGACACCTTGAAGGCGTCGACTAATAACTCAACCAAAACGACGAATCAATACAATCCAACCGTGGAATAACGATGGAAATGATAGAATACACCTAAATCATCATCAATCCATCACTAACCTAAATTACTACGGATTAAAAGGATGAAGTCAAACAAAATCCCCAATTTCCAACATAAAATTCGAAGTGTTCTTGAATAATCTTTCAATAATCCGATGAATACTCCAACAAGTCCATAATCATACGTATATCACTTCATACCCCATGATTTTAACATCCAAAACATCATTACCCAATACAAAATCGAAATCCAAGATGTTGAAGAAATTACCTCTTGAAGATCCAAGCATTATGATTCGAAGAGTACGCGATAGATCGATAATCCGAGCTTCACAATCGAAAAGAAATGAAGAGAAATCACACGCTCAAGTGATAGGTGAAGAAACTTCTTCCTCTCAAGCTTCCTCTCTCGTGCCCAAGTGAAGAGATGGGGGAAAATGAGGTGATCCGCTCAAGAAAACGCAGATATAGGGTAAACTGTCATGTGTGCCGCGGCTCAGAAGAGGTGTGCCGCGGCACGCACTCCAAAATTTGCTCCTGTGGTTCGGCGGTGTGCCGCGGCTCAGCCTGTGTGTGTGCCGCGGCACCGGTCTGGCGGTTTTGGCCGAATCTGGAAAATGAGAGTGACTTAGCTATTTCGACCATAACTCCCTCGTCTGGACTCCGATTGACTCACCGTTTGAACCATTGGAAAGCTAACTCGATGCTTTATAATATTGCCA